>CM054142.1:47275265-47295265 GCA_028751875.1 Rapana venosa
GTGTGTATGTGTGTGTATGTGTGTGTGTATGTGTGTGTGTGTGTATGTGTGTGTATGTGTGTGTATGTGTGTGTGTATGTGTGTGTGTATGTGCGTGTGTATGTGTGTGTATGTGTGTGTATGTGTGTGTGTATCTTTGTGTATATGTGTGTGTATGTGTGTGTATGTAGAGCGCTTTGATTTGTTGCTTTACAAGATTCAGCGCTATATAAATTCCATACATTATTATTATTATCATTATTATTATTATTATTATTATTATGTGTGTATGTGTAACAACAATAGCAATAACAATAATTTTAATTCAGTTTTTGCAGGCCACATGGCCCATAGGAACAACAGTTAATCATATACTTTCATGTAAGGTGAACATCCTTACTTCTGATATCTAAACATTCAGTAAGAAATAATCCAACTTTAAACATCAAACTAGGTTTAGTATTCATACAAAGAAGCTGCACTTTCAGATTCGATGGAAATCTGTAATAATACAGAGGAATACATTTTCTTCGCAATACAGCATATTTTGGGCATATGTGTGTGTGTGAGTGTGTGCCAGGGAGGGAAGACGGCCGCGGCATGCGTGCACATAGTCATGACCACCTCAAGTTTTGTTTTTCGGTTGTTTTTCTCCCATCCCTCCAAGGTTTACCAATTGTGAGATTTTTGCATATGCGTTTGTTTTTGCCCATCATTAAGGTAGCGGCATACCGAATTCGGGGAAAGTTTTGGTGTACTTTCTTCTTGACTCGACTTCTCCCTTGAGGAGTCATTTATTCATTTATTTATTTATTTATTTATACCACTTTAAGTCACGGCAGATTTCTCTGCGTGAAATTCGGGCTGCTCTCCCCGGGGGAGAGCGCGTCGCCACAGAGCAGCGACACCCATTTTTTTTCTTTTTTCCTGTCTATAGCTGCATTTGTTTCCCTATCAGAGTGGCTTTTTTCTACAGAATTTTGCCAGGGACAACTCTCTTGTTGCCGTGGGTTCTTTTAACGAGCGCTAAATAAATTTTGTGTAACACACGGGACCTCGGTTTACCGTCTCATCCGAAAGACTAGCGCCCAGACCACCCACCACTCATGGTCTAATGGATAGGGGGGGGGGGGGGGGGGGGGGAGTTTCGGGCCCAAACGGGATTCAAACCACCGCACACTTCCGACCCGGACTTTTCGCTTTCTAGACAGGCGCGTTAGTTACCTCTAGGCCTAGACCACCAATCCAATTGGGACAGCGGAGCAGCGCACTTTTCCGGCAGTGTGTGGTGGGCAAGTTGAACGCAGTAGGCTAGGCCTACCCATCCCACTGCAGGCAGGTAGCCCAGCTAGCCTAGTTCCTTCTTGCGCAAAGATGTGTCAGCCTGTGTGTCAAGTGCTGACGCACTTACTTACACTGGAGAGCCCTTGACGATAGCACATGCAGTGGCGCAAATAAGAGAGAGAGAGAGAAGAGAGAGAGAGAGAGAGAGAGAGAGAGAGGGGATGATCGTGACTTTGCCGACCTTTAAGCGTCGTGAATTGCAATCTCACGATGAAATCGCCATGGTTCGTTATCAGCTCTGCAATATGAAACTGTCATCCAATCACGAGTACACACCTACCTACCTACCTACCTACACCCAGCATTCGTGCGTGCTGCCTTTCGCCTGTCATGCACATTCTTCACAAACCATCATGACTTTGAGCAAGAAGATTATTCTGGCGACAGTCAAACCGTTATGAAGAAACTATGGAGGTTTGCTAAGCTAGGGACTGCTGGACCCAGTTGTCTATAGCCTAGCCTGTACGATTGAGAAGACTACGGGATAATTATGTACACTAAAAAGCTAGGGACTAATACAAGAAGCATCTAGTCATTGTTGCTTGTTTAAAATACTTTCTTTTTTTCCCCGTTCCTGGCTAGAGCTCCGAGGTTCACTGATGGTGAGAGATTTGCCTATGCGGCCGTATCTGCCTGTATGTTAGTCCGTCGTTTTCGACGATGACCTCCAAAACAGCAGAGGAGGCAGCTGCTGTTTCGGAAACTGGGCAGAAATTTGATTATAGTGGAGATGTCTTGCCCACAGCACATCCCCACTCTCTCGGCCAAGTGGGCATAAGGACAGTCAGCGTTGGAGAAGTTCTCCAAAAGGCCAACTAGCCCCCAGGGCTGCAGCACATAAGGACTGTGCAAGTCAAGCCTCCTAGTCAGAGAGTCATAGTCGATCACTAAAGACTAAGCTGTAAAGTGGAATTCCATGAGTGGGAAAGAAAGCCACTGGTCATACACTTTGCTGTTGCCCCCGGCGTCAATGGTTTAATCAAGAACTGTGATAAAGCCCAGGCGGTATCTGTTACCATGGAGGTAGCTGCACTGCCACTTTGGGGATATCAGATGCACACTCTTGGGGATCAGTGACCAGGTTGGCCCAGGATAGGCAGGAGTGGAAGCAATGGTTCATGATGATGATGATGAGATGCACAGTCATAGAACTGCTGACTAATGTATAAGCAAAACTGTTTACCGGCAGACTATAAATATGTGAGATACATGTTTCTGGGTTTGCGGTGGTATCAGTGAAAAACAATATAAATTCCTAAGGGACGGTGCAGAAACTGCAGGAGTTTCAGAACCAACACAACACCAGCAGAAACAAAACTACATCAAGAATAAACTCTACAACAGAAAGAAAACAAAAAAATATCAACAGTTGCATTCAGTTGGCAATAGAAATCTTGCAGAGGATGCTGCAGACATATGCTTTCCCCCTTTCTCTCCACCCTACCTTACTTTTCTTAGAAACTGAGGAGGAACAAAAAAAAGCTATGATGGAGGGATAGAAGGGAAAACACCGGGGAAAAAAAATCTGGATTATGGCTTACAATTGCCATGTCACAATCAACGCAGGTCTGGGTGTATGTTATTTGTTCCCCACGAAACTCCTCATAACACAAAGTGCAGCATGAACTGCTTCCAATCGCAGTGAGGAGAAAGAGAGTGAGAGTTTTAACCTGTGTGTGCGCACAATGTTTTGCATGGGTTTGCATACTGGACCTCTGCTTATAGCGTCACTCCATGGGCTTTGGGGGGAGTGGCTTCGGTACTGATGTCAACTCCAGGGGGAAAATCTCCATTGAACGGGTGGCTCGGTGGTGGCTCGAACCCGCACCGATAGATCGCGAGTATCTGTTTTGGTAATTATGCATGTATCCTACACACTAGCTGCTTGTGTGCATACCCTTTCAAAAGGTTTTGACACATGTCTCTTTGGATTTTGGAGCCAGGGCCATCTCTCATTTTGCGCTCTTGTCACAGCTCTGCAAGATCGTGACACCACGTACATAGAGTAGACAGTCTGCAGCATCAATCATCCACGATAACAATGCCAAGCACTGGGAACCACACAAACAACAACGAACGAACAAACAATAAAGAAACGTTGTTAAGGCTGAAAGGCAAATGCAGACAAGGGAGAGGACAGTTCCAGTTTGAGAGTATCAATGCATAGGGAACAGTCCATATCCGCCGTTCCACAAATCCATGCAAAGTCACAGAAAGGGATTGAGAAGTCAGGTGGTCATGTTGAGGGTAAAGGTCTAACTAAAATAAACCTGGCAAATACCTGAACAACTCCTGGCTGAGTTGAGTTTAGCGTACCTCCTCCAGTCCAGACAACATTTAGTTTAGAATGGCCCTGAATTTGCCATTGTTTGACAGAAATACAAATCGTATTGATCAAGGTACCATTATGTTTAGTTCATTTCTTCTGTCTGCCTTTTGTGATATGCAGAAGATTAAAAGGTTTGTTCAGTGCTGACTAAATCCTACTTTATCAGTGTTTTTGATGCTTTTGTTAGTATTATACCATGATGCTTGTCAAGACTGTTCATGGATGCAGTATGAGAGAGCACCTCCATTTGGAATTTGTTCCTTGCACCAAAAGTTGCAATACTTCTGCTGTTTATCGTCTTTCTTTGCACCTACTTTTTTGGGGCTTTACCTGTGGTTAGCCGATGAGTGAGTCAGTGGCTGTTTGCCTTTAGCCCTTTAAGTGGGAAACTGTCATTGTTCTCCAGCGTTTGCTGCAACTACACTGTAGTGGCTTTGTCACTAAGGCTGAACAGTGAAATGAAGAAGCCGCTACAACCAGTTATTGATTGTCCCAATGGCTCAGTGACGATGTCTACTGGAATGGAGGTAAGTTTAGCGACGTATATGCGGTGGATAAAACACCGCACTGGAACCAGCTGAATTTACATGAACAGCGCAACTTTGAAATCAAAATGATAATGATTACCGTAACTTGAATCTCCTTCACCTCAGCTCATATCTGCCGAAACATTTATTTAGTAATTGGCTCAATAAATTATTAAAGAAAACTCAGAATATCAACCAAAAGTCTGATGAGTTATATTTCTTGGTGTTTTCATCTCTCTGCATTTCGTACTGCACAATTCTACATTCACAATGTTACTAGAAGAGAAACTGTTCAAAACTGGAAAACTTTCAAAATGTTTACTTCTTAAAACAGGCGGGACGATTTTTTGGATGTCAACAAACGTAAGAAAAAGTATTGGCAAAGGTTAAGTTGTATAAGATTTTACAGTAAAAATCTGCTCTTTTTCCACAAAAAGGTCACAGAGAAATGAGTTCAGGGAAGAGAACATGACAGGGGAACCAAAAGTCACACTCGTTACAAAATTCCACACACTTACGACTAGAGCTAAGAGTGAAGTAGGAAACAGCCAACACAAGCAGG
The DNA here is from genome assembly GCA_028751875.1 of Rapana venosa. Taxonomy (NCBI): domain Eukaryota; kingdom Metazoa; phylum Mollusca; class Gastropoda; order Neogastropoda; family Muricidae; genus Rapana; species Rapana venosa. Next base: position 47,280,007 of record CM054142.1, read on the forward strand.
CAAAGAGGCCTACCACTCACAACAAGACCACGTACAGAAAGGCCTTAAGTGCAAACAGGACGCGCAGGAAAAGTTCAGCCAGCAAACATGACCTAAACGTTAATCCTTACTGAACGTGGCTCAAATTCGACTTGTTCGTACATGTATGCATCTTCATGGTGATTTCTCCAGAAACGTTGCATTGTCTGTGCCAGGGGCGGGAGAGTTGCTGCATGTCAGTTCTTGCTGGTTCAGACTCCTGCACCTAGCGCTGGTTCTCCGTGTATGGAATGTCGCCTACATGGTTGTCTGCCCCTCCTAAGTAAGTATGCAGGCTGCTTCCAGCTTACTTATCGCCACTTCTGTTCCCACGCCCGTCAGTCTCAAGTTTTATCGCTGGGGGATTTGTGTTAAAAGTTTTGTTCGTAGGTGATCTTTTTAAAAAAAAATCTTCTCTTGGGGGACACTCACAGTTGTGTAATACAAAATACGTTTGGTGAGAACTCCACTCCTTCCATTCTTTTTTTCCGTCTCTCTCTCTCTCTCTCTCCTCTCTCTCTCTTCCTCCTCCTCCTCTCCTCTCTCTCTCTCACACACACACACACACACACACACTGATCATATTCAAGAATAAGCTAAAGTCGCCGGTGTCCACGCTCGTCTGAAGACTTGCAAATTCCGTTCTCTAAGTGATGCTTCATTTTATTATTCAGCTGGTTTTTTTCTCTCTCTTTTTCTTCTTAACGGGATAGCTCAGTGGTCAGAGCACTCGCTTTCCCCCAGCTAAGGTTAAGCAGCATCCAGCGTGGTTACCAAATGGATGGGCAACCGTTTGCGCAACTTGGCTTCAGTACAGTCCCTCAGTTCACACAGCTGTAAATGGGTACCTGCCTCTTTAGGGTGACCTAAAGAAAGTAAAGCAGCGAGGGAGAGATGGGCACCGCCCTCAATATGCTGGCCCCTAGAGAAGCTGAGATCTCTGACGCCTCGCTCCCCAGCGACAAGATAGGTTATGTCACCACCGTGGTCACCACCACCACCACCACCACCACCACCACCACCACCACCACCACCACCACCACCACCACCACCACCTTATAAGGTGACACTAAGCTTCTGTGATGAATGAATTGCACCAGTTTGTGTTGTTGAACTTTGTACAGCTAATCAGTGCTGCTATCAAGGGCCTCCACTACCAGGATGCTGTCATCAGATAGATCATTATCTAGCCTAGTTCTCGGGGTATCATCTGAATCACCATCAGCCCACCTTCAGTCCCCTCACTCACTGATAAAGTAAACTGGTTCATCGATTACCCTGAGCCAGTTTCCTGAGCAGCCTATATACGTGCCGATTTATTTATTTCCAGTGGGGATGGCAGCTCTCGAATTTCTGTATGATTCAGAAAAGCATGCAGATGTGTGTGTGTGTGTGTGTGTGTGTGTGTGTGTGATATTTTATTTATCAATTCTTTTATTTCGAGGTAATGGAATAAGCACTCATATTCTTTTTTTTACATCTAGCCCCCGTGTGTATGCAAGTTTTGTAAAGTTTGTCATCCATTCCCACCAGTACACAGTGGCCTACTCTTCTCTGTGTGTGTGTGTGTGTGTGTGTGTGTGTGTGTGTGTGTGTGTGTGTGTGTGTGTTTCTCGAGTGTCAACAACTACAACTTGAACACTAACTACATCTCCCCCCCCCCCCCCCCCCACACACACATAAAAGGAAGTATAATAAAGAAATAAAAATGTTATCAATGTTATTTCCGAGAGCCTACCTTCAATGCAGAAGTGTTTACAAATCTCAATCTGCTGTAATGACCGTGGGTCGGAGTCAAAGCTTGTTGTCAATTGGCCCGGTGGTCATAATCAGACTCTAGAAGACCACCCGAAATCGGAGTATGGCTGCCTATATGGCGAAGTAGTTGAAAACTGCTATAAACGGAGTAGGGCTGCCTATATGGCGAAGTAGTTGAAAACTGCTATGAACGCAGCCTTCTCATCCAGTATGTACTTACGGTCTCACAGAGCTTTCCATGTGTATTGACTGAGACAGAGGGAATATTCTGGCCGATCCATTTAGGGCGTTGATCTGGGGAACGTCCAGCAACAATATGGAGATCTGGGAAGAAAATGATTGCATCAATGAGTCCCTCCCTCCCCCTCCCCCTTCCTCTTTTTTGTTCTATCCTGAATGGAGGTTATTGTAACAAGCCCAGCTTTCTCCATCACCTGAGGACTGTGCCCGCGCAGATAACAGCAGCATCAGATGACAGAGGAGGAATCAGCTGTTGTGGGATCCTGAATCAGTGTGACCTCTCCACCCACACCGTCCTGACCCCATTGGCTCCTGCTGTGTGGCTTTATCTGTTTGATACGATATTTCCTTCAGACCTGATCATGGTCTAAATATTTGTTTATCGGAGTTCGTGACTAAAAGTGTCAATGAGAGAGAGAGAGAGAGAGAGAGAGAGAGAGAGAGAGAGAGAGAGAGAGAGAGAGAGAGAGAGAGAGAGAGAGAGAGAGAAGTTCAACCAAAGCAGAGTCATGAACAAAACTGAAGGCTTAGAATTGATTGTACAAAAACTCATTCGCACATGATTCGTCATTAAATCGGTTTTAATCAGTGCGCATGACCAAAGAACAAAGCCGAATGCATGTCTAGTGGTGTTCTAAATTTTTGACAATAGCTGACCTTTTGTGTATCTGCTGATTGCAGTTTCCCTGTCACTGAATATGCATGTGGCAAGAGTGCTTTTTGCATTCACGATCATTGGCAGCCTGAACAATACGCGGAAGAACTGACAAGACTGCTTGGTGATAACAATAATCAAGATCAAAGGATCAAAATGAAACTCCAGAATGTGTAGTGTCAAGCACAACAGCAATAATGATGAAATATTGGAAAATAAACTGTTAAAACCCCAAACTATCACAAGTAGGCCTAACTTCTTGCTTTTCTGAAGGGCTTACAACTTTACGTCTCATCTTCTTGGTACCCACTTTACTCAATTATAAGGCAAAAAAGTGACGGCCATTTGTGTTATCAGGTCACACCGCTTTGCCGTACAATATCCTTTCATAAACCTTTGAGCATCTAACTTGCCCATGCTGGTAATTCAGCGAGCAGTCGTACGTACCCTGTTTCCTCAGCAAAGAAAGCGGTGCATTTTCTGAGTTCTACCAAACTAAGCCGGGCAATGTTAGAGGTGGTCATACCTAACCAAGCATTCAAGTGCATACACAGATTTGTGATCAGACCCTTAGCAACCCATTCATAGACCAGCCTTATATCTTTTCCCCAAGCGGCAAGATATATATATATAATATATATATATATATATATATATAATTGTGCGTGTGTGTATTTATATATGTGTGCGTGTGTGTATTTATATATATATATTATATATATATATATATATATATATATATTATTATATATATAAATATATAAAAATACACACACGCACACACACACACACACACATATATATATATATATATATTATATATATATATATATATATATATATATAATATATATATATATATATATATATATATATATATATATATATATATAAGATAGTATAATAGAGAGAGATGAGAGAGAGAGAGAGAGAGAGAGAGAGAGAGAGAGAGAGAGAGAGAGAGAGAGAGATTCACACAAACAAAAAGATAAGACTGGGAAGAAAGGATGGAGAGCGTTCTATCTTCACATGCAAACTTAGATACATATACACGATTCATTCCGTGACCCCATTCCGCCAGCAGGGGTATGGCACTGGGGAAAACCCACAGGGTAGGTTCCAGATAAGACACACTGAGAATGCAAACCATGGGAATCAGAGCACCTGAAGCAGGCAGGCAGCGACACTTACGTCTTCTGAGAGAAGAAAATCCCACAAAAACAACACTGAAGCTACACTGAAGGCTGAAGCTGGAAGATATGACAGGATGTAAGAGAACAAGCTGGCCTTTTGGTCACACATAAGGGTTAGCTTTTGGAAGTTTGTTTAAATTTTTTTTTTTCATATATCACTCTTGCATCCCTACCGCACATACTAAGGCATCCACAGAAACAAAACCCACTTTTGTGAAATATTAGCCCTTGACTCTAAACTCAGGACAATACGAACAAATTTGGTAGGTTTGAACTTTAATTTTTTTTCAGCAATCACTCTACCCTCTCAGTCCTTTGCCGTCTGCTAGCTGCCTGACCACAACATGCATATGCGCTTTGATTTGTTGCTTTACAAGATTCAGCGCTATATAAATTCCATACATTATTATTATTATTATTATATGCACCCAGTCAACACTGTAGGAACACAAGCAATCCTCATTTGATGATCATTTCCTACTTTCTCATCACTACCTGGTGTTACGTCTCTCATTCTCTCACGTCTGGACTATTGCAATTCTCTTTTAGATGGTCTGCCAGCAACATCTATCCACTCCCTTCAACGTATACAAAACTCTGCAGCTCGCCTAGTCCTCAGAAAGAAAAAAATCTGAACACATTACTCCTCTCTTACGATCTCTCCACTGGTTGCCTGTGCCACAGAGAATAAACTATAAGATCAGTACCCTCTGTTACAAATGTCTCCACCAAACAGCACCCTCCTACCTCTGTAAATGTCTTCACCTGTACACTTCTTCTCGTTCCCTCCGCTCTGCTGCAGATACCTTGTGCTTACGAATACCTAGATTCAACCAGTCCACCGTTGGTCGTCGCTCTTTCTCTATTTCTGGTCCATCCATCTGGAACAACCTTCCTCTCTCTCTTCGACAGAGGCCTACATATGACACATATAAATCCAGCCTCAAGACATATTTGTTTCAAACCTAACTTTTTCCCTCTTTAATCTCAAAACTGCCCCTGCCTTCAACAGCCCAAATCCCATTACCCTGCCAAAGCCTATAACCTGTGTGTGTGTGTGTGTGTGTGTGTGTGTGTGTGTGTGTGTGTGTGTGTGTGTGTGTGTGTGTGTGTGTGTGTGTGTGTGTGTGTGTGTGTGTGTGTGTGTGTGTGTACATTTGAATTTTGTTTAAGCTTTTGATAGTTATTGGCTGCATGACTCTGTAAGAATATGTTGAATGCAAGCGCTCTGATTTGTCTTTGCAAGATATAGCGCTATACAAATTTCATTTATATTATTATTATTATTATTATTATCTATGGCCCAACCCCCAAAACAAGTACACAGTGCATTTTTTCATAGTTTTTAAAAAAAAATCTGTGAAAGCCAGCAAACATTTTTCTGTCTGGCACTCTGTACAAGATACTACGTGACCGGGAACCTAACCCGAATGTGTAACCTTTCTGTCAAGGGGTTTGCTTTTCAGAGCAGCAGACATCAGCATCAGACTGACTGTGTCAGATAGGGAGATGAAAGAAGGCCTGTATCTGATAGCATCCAGTACAACATGACAGCTGAAATAGCAGAAACACTGTGCTCTTTGTTTTCACTGGTGCCTGATGGGCTGTGGTCTAAAAATCTATCTATCTATCTATCTATCTATCTATCTATCTATCTATCTATCTATCTATCTATCTATCTATCTATCTATCTATCTATCTATCTATCTATCTATCTATCTATCTGTCTATCTATCTATCTATACTTAACCATAGATAGTGAGGATGTGGCTGTAGACACATAATTATATCAAATGACATGACATGGCCCTGTTTTGCAAATTTGAGGGCTAAACTGACAGGATAAATAACATTTATTTCCCTTCCCTTAATCTCTCTCTCTCTCTCTCTCTCTCTCTCATCTCTCTCTCTCTCTCTCATCTCTCTCTCCTCTCTCTCTCCTCTCTCTCTCTCTCTCTTCTCTCTCTCTCTCTCCTAAGCATGTGTGTGTGTGTATGCGAAGAAGTGCGTGGATGTTTGTGTATCTTTTCTGTACACATCTATAGTATTATGAAAGGTTGTGTTTGCAAATCCCCTTAGAGGCAAGGGCTAGAGCAACCGCAGGAAATACAGACTTTGAACAGAACTGTTTTCAGATTTGAATCAAACAGAATCACGACATCTCAAAGACATGCACACAGACAACCACTCATGGTTTAGTGGACGAAGGGGGGGGGGGGGGGGGGGGGGGGGGGGGGGGGGGTCAGAAACTTCTGGCTTTCCAGGCAGGTATGGGACTCCCAGACCACGCGCCTGAAACCTCTAGGATCTGTGGTCTGGTCTGGAAAGTGAGAAGTCTTTGAGATTAGATGAAAAAGGAAGGTCCCATGTGCCACGGGCGTTTAGCGCATGCAGAGAAACTCCATGGCATCAAGAGGGTTCTTCCTGGCAAACTCTTGCAGAAAAAAGCCACTACCACGCAATTTTGCATCCAAAGATGGTTCTCCCTTCATTTCCTAATCGTTGTAACAACTTTGGTTTTCGTTCTTTGTTGTTTTCTGAATCTGTCAGTCTTTCTTTCTCTGTTTCTCTATCTTCTTTCCCTCTTCCACCCATCTCTCTCCTTTGTTTGTTTATCTGAGTGTTCAGTGTGTGTGTGTGTGTGTGTGTGTGTGTGTGTGTGTGTGTGTGTGTGTGTGTGTGTGTGTGTGTGTGTGTGTGTGAGTGTGTGTGAGTGTGTGCGTGCGTGCGTGCGTGCGTGCGTGTGTGTGAAGATTGAGAGAGAGAGCGAGAGGTGGGGGGGGGGGGGGGGGGGGGTTGTTAGTGTTAATTATTCTGTCAGTTACCACTCAGACTTACAAAACAGAGCCACTGTCTTATGTGGAAGGAGCATGTCAGGTCATCACCACAGCATCAGGGCCATGTCATGTCACGTGCTGTACGTGTTCGCAGCCACATCCTCGCTATCTCTGGCTAACTATATCTCTGTGTAGACTGCAGCCCTTCAGGCTCCAGTGAAAAAAACAAAGAGCTCAGTGTTTCTGCTATTTCAGCTGTCACGTTGTACTGGATGCTATCAGATACAGGCCTTCTTTCATCTCCCTGTCTGACACAGTCAGTCCCATGCTGATGGGGATGAATGCGTCTGCTGCACTGAAAGGCAGGAGAAACCTGGACAGAAGAGAGGCCAGCCAGCCAGCCAGCCAGCCTTTCTACCTCAATCCAGGGGCTTCTCTCCATACCACAGCCAGCCGGCAGTGTGGGTTCAGGCTTGTTATTTGGCGGGATTTTCTTACAGAAGCAACATGGCTGTCGAAGAGTGTCGGGTGTTATCATTCCTATGGTTTTCATGCTGACTGTATGTCTTATCAGGAGTTTACACAGTGGGTTTTTCCAGTGTTGCTGCTGCTGTTGCTGCTGTTGCTGCTGCTGCTGCTGCTTGAGGAATGCATAGGCAGGCGCTTAACTTGGGGGATGACTCATTTGTATCTAAGTTTGCACCTGAAGATGGTTCTGCACTGATGTGTCGTCTGCCTCCTTATCAGGTTCTTGCTGAATGTTTATTTTTTGTTGTGAATTTCTCTATCTGTCTGTCTGTGTGTCTGTCTTTCTCATTCACTTTCTATTTGTCATAAATCTCTCTGTGAGTGTGTGTTTGTAGGGGTAAGAGGGAGAGGGAGGGAAGAGAGGGGGGGAGGGAGGGAGGATATGGAGGGAAGGAGGGAGGGGAGAAAGAGATAGACAGACAGGAGAGACAGAGAGAGAGGGGAGAGAGAAAGAGAGAGACAGAGGCAGAAACAGAGACACAGACAGACAGACAGGCAGACGGATAGACAGGCAGACGGACAGACAGGCAGATACAGACACACAGTGACAAAAAGATGCTTCAAAACTGCTGGCATCCACACTGGAAGAAGAAGAAGAAAGAAGGAGAAGAAAGAAGGAGGAGGAGGAGAAGGAGGAGGAGAAGAAGAAGGAGAAGAAGGATAGGGAGAAGAAGGAGGAGGGGGAGAAGAGTAGGAGGAGGAGGAGAAGAAAGGGGGAGGAGGAGAAGAAGAAAGAAAGAGGAGAAGGAGGAGAGGAGGAGGAGAAGGAAGAAGGAAAAAGGAAAGGGGGAGGAGGAGAAGAAGAAGAAGGAGAAGGAGGAGAAGAAGAGGAAGAAGGGAGGAGAGGAGAAGAAGGAGAAGGAGGAGAAGAAGAAGAAGAAGGAGAAGGAGGAGGAGAAGAAGAAGGAGGAGGAGAAGAAGAAGAAGGGGGAGGAGGAAGGAGGAGAAGAAGAAGGAGGAGGAGGAGGAGGGGGGAGAAAAAGAAGGGAAGGAGGGGAGGAGGGAGGAGGGAGAAAAGAAGAAGAAGAAGAAGAATGAGACGACGAGGAAGAAGGAGGAGAAGGAGGAGCACGCTCCAATTACCCCAAACCAACATTCCCCTCTGCAAGCTCTTTGTCTTACCTTGTCTGTACCAATGTTGCCTGTCGCTTTGTATTGGGGAGGGAGGCAGAGATTACAGAACGAATATACCTGCATCTGTACAACCGCCAGGGGGTGGGGGTGGGGTGGGGGGGGGGGGGGGGGGGGGGGGAGTTGTGGGAGAGGGAGGTAGGCGCGTGAGGGAGATGTGGAAGACGTAGGTGAAAGAGAAGAGAGAGAAGAAAGCAGGAAGGAAGGAAAGAAAGAAGGAAGGAAGTTAATAATAAAATAAAATTAAGAAGGAAGGAAGGAAAGAAAGAAAGAAGGAAAGGAAAGAAAGAAGAATTTATACGGAAGGAAAGAAAGAAAGGGAAAAAGAAAAAGAAAGAAAGAAAGAAGGAAAGGAAGAAAGAAGAATTTATGAGGGAAGGAAAGAAAGAAAGGAAAAAAAAGAAGGAAAGAAAGGAAGGAAGAATTTATGAGGGAAGGAAAGAAAGACTAAAGAAAGAAATAAAGAAGGAAAAGAAAAAGAAAGAAAGAAGAGGAAAGAGAGAGGAGGTGTGTGGGGAATGCTGAAAGAGGTAATTTACGTAAGTGAAGACAAGACACATCAGGAAGGATGAAGGAATGAAGGGAAACAAGGAAGAAAGAAATATAGAAGGAAGGGACGAGGGAAAGAAAAAAAGAAATAAAGAGAAGAAGAAAGAAAGAAAGAAAAAAAGAAAATAAAGGAAGAGAAAGAATGGAAAGAAAAAAAAGAAAGAAGAACAGAGCAGAAAGAAGGCTGGGAGGAAATAATGAAGAAAGGAAAGAAAGAAGGAAAGAAGAAAGAAGAAGGAACGAAGACAGAAAGAAGAGAAAGAAGAACAGAAATGAAAGAAAGAAAAGCCAGAAGGAAAGAAAAAGAAAGAGAGGAAGGAAATAAAAGAAAAGAACGAAAGAAACAAAACAAACAAAAATAAATAAACAAAAGACAAAGAAAGAAAGAATGAATAAGAAAGAAGGAAAGGAAAGAACGAAGAAAAAAGGAAAGGAAATAAATGGAAGGAAGGAAAAGGGCAGAAAGAAAGAAAAGAAAAAAAAAAAAAAAAAAAGAAAAGAAAAGAAAGAAAGAAAGAAAGAAAAGAAAGAAGAAAAAGAAAAAAAAGGGAAAGAAAGAAAAGAAAAAAAAGAAAAAAGAAAGAAAGAAAAGAAAAAAGAAAGAAAGAAAAAAAAAAAGAACAGAAAAGAAAGAAAAGATAGGAAAGAAAAGAAAGAAATGAAAAAAAGAAAAAGATAGAAAGATAGAAAAAGACAGACACGGAGAGGTGTACCCCTGAGGATGCTGACTCAGACATATCTGACATCGCCCCGCCGCCCATATCACCAGCTTTTCCCCACTTTTCTCCAAATTTTCTTCCTCTCTCCCCCCCCCCCCCCCCCCCCCCCCCCCCCCCCCCCCCCCCCCCCCCCCCCCATGCTTTTCCATCGTTTTTTTCTTTCTGTTTGCTTTTTACTTCTATTTTTCATTCTTGGTTTTTTTTGGGGTGTGTTTTTTTAAAGAGAGGAGGTTGGGTGACACAGTAACCCATTTTAAAGGGGTTTTAACTCAAGTTCTGTTCGAAGGCCTTTCCATTTTTTATCTTTTTGGCGTGTGTGCGTGTGTTTATTTTTATTTATTTTATTTTATTCCTTTATATCGAGGATAATGGAATAAGCACTTATATGCTTTTTTTACATCCAGTCCCCGTGTGTATGCAGTTTTGTAAACTTTGTCATCTGTTCCCACCGGCACACAATGGCCTACTCTTCCGAAAAGCGGAACAGGATTTAACGTGTGCGCAAGATGTTCTGCGTGCGTTCGCACACGGGGGCTCGGTTTATAGTCTCATCCGAAGGATGTGCGTGCGTGTGTCTGTGTGTGCATGTGTGTGTGCGCCGCACGGGTGCACGTATGTTTTTATACGTGCATGTGTGCTTTCGTATTTCTGTGTGTGTTATTTATTTATTTATTTATTCATTCTTTTATATTCATTTATTCTTTTATATCGAGGATAATGGAATAAGCACTCATGTGCTTTTTTACACCCAGTCCCCGTGTGTATGCGGTTTTGTAAATTTTTTCATATTGTGTGTGTGGTGAGGTTGTGTGTGAGTGTGTGTGTGTTTGTGAGTGAGAGAGTGTGTGTACGCGTGCGTGTCGAGCATGCATGCTTTCGAACATGTATGTCTGTGTCTGAACGTGTACGTGCATGCGCTAATAGCTCCAGGAGGACAGATAGGCAGACCAGTGGTGTGGCGCTGTGACCAGCTGTGGAACACGTCCCTGCCTGTGGTCCTACCTGCCTGCCCCCTCCCTCGTGTTGGTGTGGCGGTGTCCACTACTCCGACCCTGTGACATCAAAGGAATCTCCCTTCAGGAAAAAGCCTTTCTGCGCTGACAATAGCCTGAAGGACCGCATCGGCACGTGCACACTTTTTGCGCTGCCGAAAACCCAGAAAAAAGAATCTTCTCTCTGTCTGTCTGTCTGTCTGTCTGTCTATCTGTCTTGTCTGTCTCTCTCTTTCTCTCTATCTCTATCTGTCTGTCTGTCTGTCTGTCTATCCAATCAATCAATCAATCAATCCATCCATCCATCCATCCATCCATCCATCCATCCATCCATCCATCCATACATCCATCTATCTATCTATCTATCTATCTATCTATCTATCTATCTATCTATCTATCTATCTATCTATCTATCTATCTATCTATCTATCTATCTATCTATCTATCTATCTATCTATCTATCTATCTATCTGTGTATCTGTGTATCTATCTATCTATCTGCATTTAGACTCTGCCGTTTGAAAATTTAAAAAAAAAAGACTGGTGTTTTCTCCTAAGATGTAGCCATTCTAATATTATCATTAGCAGTTTACGTTGATGTTTATGCACACTTTTTTTGGAGAATAAGGGATATTATGATGCGATAAGGGGTTTTCCCCACTCTGTGTGTGTGTGTTGTGTGTGTGTGTGTGTGTGTGTGTGTGGGGTGTGTGTGTGTGTGTTTTGCATTTGTTTGTCACAGTTGTACTTTACCATGTATTCTTAACAATGATCATAGATTTGATCGGCAACCCCCTTTCATGTATGGGCCAAGGACCTCTTTATGAATAAATAACTAAACTCTCTCTCTCTCTTGCTCTCAACGTCGTCAGTTTATTTCGTCCTTTAACTTCCCCGCTACATAGTTTTGAAGCTTTCAACGTGGAAGGAGGTGGGGGTGGGGGAGGGGGGAGGGGGGGCCAGGGGAGGGTTGGGGGGGGGGGGGGGGGGGGGGGAGGGAGGGGAAGGAACGAACTTGAGATTAGCAGCGCTCCTCAGAAGTATACAACGTAGATAAGGAGGAAACCTACTTCCCCTTTTTGTTTGTTGGCTGTGTTCTTGTTCTCTCTCTCCTCTCTCTCTCTCTCTCTCTCTCTCTCTCTCTCTCCTCTCTCTCTCTCTCTCCTCTCTCTTCTCTCTCTCTCTCTCTCTCTCTCTCTCCCCTTCCCTCCCCCCTCTCTCTCTTGTCTCTCTCTGTTCTCTCTGTCTCTCTCTTCTCTCTCTCTCTCTCTCTCTCGTCTCCTCTCTCTCCCCCCCCCCCCCCTCTCTCTCTCTCTGTCTGTATTCGGGAGGGCATTATTTATGTAGACTGGTGGTCCGACCTGGTTAGTCTGCTTGGTCACCTTACCGTACAAAGGGGGATAGGCTAGGTCATCGTCACCTCATGGCCAGCCAGCCAGCCACTGCCCCTCTCTGTAGAGCAGGATATAGACTGACCACTGCTTGCTGCCCCCGCTGACTGACCACTGACCACAGCGTGTTCTCGTCTCACTGACCCTTCATTAATTCATCGATCAGTCAATCAATCATCCTCTGCAGTTACCCGCAGTTCTCCCGATCAGGGAGGTCGTATGGTCAGGGTTGCAGCGACCCCGTTGCTGATTTTCTTACAGTCATGGTGTAAAGCCACTGGTGTGAATAAGAGTGGAGGGACGGGGCAGCCTTGTTGGTTTCTAGAGCGTTGTGCAGTGCCCTCGGGATCTGCTGACCCGGGTTCGAATCCCGTTCAAGGAGATAATTATGTTCTCCTGGAGTTAACATTAGTGCCGACTCCACTCCTCCCGAGGTCCCGTCTTCGAACGCACGCAGAACATCTTGCGCTCACGTTAAAACCTGTTTCGCTTTTCGGAAGAGTAGGCCGTTATGTGCCGGTGGGAACAGATGACAACATTTACAAAACTGCATACACACGGGGACTGGGTGTAACAAAGCACAAGAGTGCTTATTTCATTATCCTCGGAATAAAAGAATAAATAAAAAATAAGTAAATGAAATAAATAATGGACGTTAAACTAAAGATACCACTACTTCTACTTCCTTTCATGGGGGCACGGTAAGGTAGAGGGCTGTTTGGTGCTCCTGTTTTGTGTGTGTGTGTGTGTGTGTGTGTGTGTGTGTGTGCGCGTGCGTGTGTGTGTGCGCGTGCGTGTGTGTGCGCGTGCGTGTGTGTGTGCGTGCGTGCGTGTGTGTGTGTGTGTTTTTTTTTTTTTAAATAAGAAATATTAAGAATGTTCGTTTTTATTTATTTATTTATTCTTTTATATCGAGGATAATGGAATAAGCACTCATGTGCTTTTTTACATCCAGTCCCCGTGTGTATGCGGTTTTGTAAATTTTGTCATCTGTTTCCATCGGCACACAATGGCCTACTCTTCCGAAAAGCGGAACAGGATTTAACGTGTGCGCAAGACGTTCTACATGCGTTCGCACACGGGGCCTCGGTTTATAGTCTCATCCGAAGGACTTTTGATTAAACGTGCAAGCTGCAGCTGGTGAAGAGCTCAAGGCATTCCAAACCAGAACTGGTGGGAGGGCTAGCCTAGTGGTTAGAGCATTGCGCTTGCACATGTGACCACCCTGGATCAAGCCCGAGTTCGAGCCACCCCCGAGACCCCCGTTGAAGTGAGTTTTCAGCCCTGGAGGTACCAGTAGTGCCCACCGTCTCCACTCCCCAGAAAGTCCTTCGGGTGAGACTGTATAAACCGTGGTTCTGTGTGCAAAGTCACGCAGAATGTCTTGTGCGCTTTAAAACCCACTCTGCCTTCCGAAAGAGTAGGCCATTCGTGTCGGTGGGAACGGATGACAAAATATTTATTTTTTTAAAAAAGCACATGTACACTGGCGTCATTTTTAGACACCATCACCGAGGTCGGAATGTGGCTACCTTATCGATGGGCAAAAAACGGTGGTACACACAAAAATCTCATCAATGGTGAAGCTCGGAGCTTTACTGACGAGGAGGTGGACGTCTTAACCCTCCTGCCACCTTTCTTCTCGGTTAACCTCCCCCCAAAAAAACCCACCAAACCCCAACAACAACAAAAAACCAACAACACCAAACCAAACAAACCAACAACAAAAAACAACAAAAAACGAAACACATCTGGCTCCATGCCTTTCTCAGGAATGATTTCTTTTGCCAATTTCTGAGACAGCTAAGGAAGTACTGATAGTAATCACGTGAGACAGAATGATGTTTCCTGGCAATTAAACTTCATAATAATTACTGTCTCTCAGGGTTTTACTGACGAAGTCGTTCACATTGTTGCCGCCTCGCTAATAACGTAGACACAGATGCTACCCATCAACAATGACGGTCTGGTGTTTTCCTTTGTCCATCAGTCACACGAAGAAGTTGATGAAGACAGCGGTCATTTTAGCCTTTTCCTCCTCCTTCCAGCAAAACCCGAAAGTAAACGATACAGAATGACACAGTACAGAGCACCAATGAGAACACGTCTCCTACAGCCGAATTTTCTCATTTACAGAAGCGAAGAAGCGGATTTTTTGGGTAATGATTTCTGTTTGTTTTTATTTGTTACGATAGATTTTCGGTTTTGTTGTGTTTTCTAATGGATTCGTAAGGTTGAGCTGAAACAATGCACTTTTCTGTCGTTCCACAAAGGACCATACTATTCTAAAGCTGCTAACTCTCCCAGGGGCCTGTCAGTGTAAATAGCATCCCCATCTTTTAAAAATCATGTGCTAGGAAAAAATGGTATCCCTCTCAATAGCATCCCCATCGTCTAAAACTGATGTGCTAGGAATTCCCTCTTTTCTATCCCTCTCTGCTGTGTTTCTGTCTCGTTCCTTATCTTCCTGTCACCTCCTTCTTGTCTATTTTGCACCTTCTTAGTCCATTCATCTGCCTTGTCTTCAATAAAGACTTAAAGACAACAAATCTCTCTCACGCCGAAGTTGGATGAGCTAGGCCTGACTTGTCAGGCGCTTAACGGCAGCACAACGCATCTTCGTTTATATGACAGACTGTGATAATTGCTGTCTTAGCGTCAACGAAGAAGAAGAAGAAGAGGAAGAGGAAGAAGAAGAAGATGAAGAGTCAGAGGAAGAAGAAGAAGAAGAAGAAGAAAGAAGAGAAGAAAGAAGAAGAAGAAGAAGAAGAATTGCGTAGAAGAAGAAGAAGAAGAAGACGAAGAAGAACAAAGAGGAATGCGAGAAGAATGCGAAGAAGAAAAAGAAGAATGCGAAGAAGAATGCAAAGAAGAATGCGAAGAAGAGATTGCTAACAAGTCAGTCAATCCCTGTGAACAATAACATCAGAGTCCTTTGTTGGTCACGCAGGCTCCTCTACATGACACACCACGTAATCTGCTGAGGACAGACAGACAGACAGACAGACAGAAAGACAACAGAACGGTCAACAGACAGTATGTACAGCTCTTCCCGTGCTCTAGCCTAAGGGTCATCGCCCTGTGTGGTCCTGCCTGCGTTGCAGACACTGCACTGACCACTGCTGGTAAAGCCAGGCTGAGAGGGGTCAGCAGCAATGCTTCAGTGTCGTTCACATGCTAAGCTGAATGCTGTCTGTCCCTCACCTGTGGCTTCACCATCAAAAGATGGAACCTGCATGTTGAGAGATTGAGCTTGTGTCTTGGAGTGTAGCGCCAACATTCTGCACTTTTAAAGAACTCGGGCAGGA
>CM054142.1:47307765-47315265 GCA_028751875.1 Rapana venosa
CTTTTAATCAGCCACGCACGCGTGTATGCACGCGCGAAGCACACACTCTTTGACATTCACAGATACAGACATACCTTCATGCATATGAGCACACTTTACTTTGACGCACATCCACGTGCGCACAAGCGGGCACACACGTACATACACACACACAGACCTGCCAGTGCATTAGATGTGTGGATGCACACACACACACCTACACACACGCACGCACACACACACACGCACACACACATAAACACACACACCGAGGATAGACTGGGGAGAGAGGGTGGGCTGAGACATGGCAACAGCCCTCATATAGAGTCATCAACAACAAGAATACCAAGAAACAGTATTTAGTACTACTACACAACAGGCACACATACCATCATTTATCCATTCATCAACTTCTAATCTGCTTGTCATGGATTCTCACAAAAGCCAGAAATTTAACGGTCATACAACGAATCCCAGGTGTGATGAATGAGACAAGGTGCATGCTGCTACTGCTGCTGCTGCTGCTACTGCTGCTGCTGCTGCTGCTGCTGATAATAACAACGACGACAACAATAATAATAATAATAATGATACTACTACTACTACTACTACTACTACTACTACTACTACTACTAAACTGAACTTTTAGAGCTTTGAGTCTTGTAAAGCAAACAAACCAAAGCGCTTGCATTTGAACCATCCATACACACATGCCACTGTTCATAATCAGGGTGATCTCTAAGGTATTAAAGCTAGGGATGCTCAACAACAACAACAACAACAACAACAACAATAATCTAGCAAGAACAAACTGGCGCACAGCAATTTTAGCTGGCAAGTAGTCAATTCATAAAGCACTATACAAAGCAAGTAGCCAATACATAAAGCGCTATACAAGCAAGTAGCCAACACATAAAGCGTTATACAAAGCAAGTAGCCAATTCATAAAGCACTATACAAAGCAAGTAGCCAATACATAAAGCGTTATACAAGTAGCCAATACATAAAGCGCTATACAAAGCAAGTAGCCAATACATAAAGCGTTATACAAAGCAAGTAGCCAATACATAAAGCGCTATACAAAGCAAGTAGCCAATACATAAAGCGTTAAACAAAGCAAGTAGCCAATATATAAAGCGTTAAACAAAGCAAGTAGCCAATACATAAAGCGCTATAAAAAGCAAGTAGCCAATACATAAAGCGTTAAACAAAGCAAGTAGCCAATACATAAAGCGCTATACAAAGCAAGTAGCCAATACATAAAGCGTTATACAAGTAGCCAATACATAAAACGCCACACAAAGCAAGTAGCCAATTCATAAAGCGCTATACAAAGCAAGTAGCCAATACATAAAGCGCTATACAAAACAAGTAGCCAATACATAAAGCGCTATACAAAGCAAGTAGCCAATACATAAAGCGTTATACAAGCAAGTAGCCAATACATAAAACGCTATATACAGCCAATACATAAAGCACTAAACAGCCGATACATAAAGCGTTACACAAAGCAAGTAGCCAATTCATAAAGTGCTATACAAAGCAAGTAGCCAATACATAAAGCGCTAAACAGCCAATACATAAAGCGCTAAACAGCTGATACATAAAGCGCTAAACAAGCAAGTAGCCAATACATAAAGCGTTACACAAAGCAAGTAGCCAATACATAAAGCACTATACAGCGGATACATACAAGCAAGTAGCCAATACGTAAAGGGCTATACAAAGCAAGTAGCTGATACATAAACGCTATACCAGCAAGTGGAGCAGACAGCAGCAAGGCTGGCTTACAGAACAGCTCAGCGCCAGTACAGTACAGTGAAGGCAGCACTTTTAGGTCGAAGGCCGCTGACTCCTACCTAGCTCTCTCCTGCCTCTGTCCTTCACCCCCTTTCTCCTCCCTCCCTCCCTCCCCTCCCTTCCCCTGCTGGACCCGCTTCTCTGGTCACCGACCTTGCCTCACCGAGTTCTGGAAATGTGTTCACCTCGCCTCGCCTAGCCTAGCAGTTCTGAACTTTATTTCACATGTATAGCTAGATAGAAGAGATGGATGGATGGACGGCTTGTTATGGTGCTGTATGTGGTTTCCCCACACTGTCGTTCTCTAGGCGTTACTTTGTGTGGGTATGGTTGTTGTGTCGGTATGTTGTTGTTGTTTTTGAGTTTGTACTCCGTTGTTGTGTTGGTATGTTGTTGTTGTTGTTTTTGAGTTTGTACTCCTTTAGTATGAACTAGGCCTAAGATCGTGCGGTTGTTGGTCTATGATTGATGTTTTACTGTGGTGTGAGATATTCCATTGCTTTGTGTCTAACCTTCGCTATACATTAAACCGTGTCCTTATGTATCCATGCAGTGTAATATGAACTGTGAACTTTCTTTTTAGAACGCGCAGACAGCAACTACTGTTACCTGTCACATAAGCAAAAACGCGTTGCGCTGCCGTAAAGTGCCTGACAAATCAGACCCAGCACATCAGACTTCGGCAAGGGAGAGAATGGCTATTGCCTTTTTGGATAAAAGGCAGGAGAATGGACCGAGAGGGCAGAAAATAGACAAGAAGGAGGTGACAAGAAGAAAAGGAACAAAGCAGAAACAAAGAGAGGGGTAGAAAAGAGGGAATTCGTAGCAGATTTCCAGAAGGTGGAGATGCTATTTTATACTGACAGGCCCCCCTCCCCCTCTTCCTCCCCCCCCCTCTATCCTCAGGAGGGGGGGGGGGGGGTATATGAACTGTGAACTATTCCTTGTACTGTGGCTACATCGTTACAATGCATTTGAGTTGTATGGAATAATAATAATAATAATGATAATAATAAATGGAATTTATATAGCGCTATATCTTGCAGAGACAAATCAAAGTGAGATATTGCATTGTATTGTTTCACAATACATTAAACTGTGTCCTTATGTTTATCTTTCCGCTTTTTTTATGAACAGTGAGACATTCTGTTGTATTCTTTGTGCACCTTTACCATAAACATTAAATATCTCACACACACACACACACACACACACACACACACACACACACACACACACACACACACACACACACACACACACACACACACACACACACAGGCTCTTCTGATGCCTTACAATGTCTCTCAGAAACACCTTCATTTACATTCACTGGTGAAAACCTTGCAGGCCTATGTTTTACATGGAACTATTCCATTTTCTCTTCTATCACATCCTCACACAGCATATACTTATTATTTCTGCTGTGGGTGTACACATGGGAAGAGTGTGGGTTTGCTTTCAGTCATTCATTTGCATGCTAATCCTTTCATAGCTGCCTTCGCTGAATTGCAGGTCTTGTTCCCTTATTTTGTACATGTATGTAGAGGCTGACATGATTGGTTAGCCGAGGGCGTTGACATGCGTAATACTTATCCTTCCGATGAGACTATAAACCGAGGCCCCGTGTTCGAACGCATGCAGAACATCTTGCGCACACGTTAAATGTTGGTTCCGCTTTTCGGAAGAGTAGGCCATTGTGTGCCGGTGGAAACAGATGACAAAATTTACAAAACCGCATACACACGGGGACTGGATGTAAAAAAGCACACGAGTGCTTATTCCATTATCCTCGATATAAAAGAATAAATAAATAATAAATGAAATGAAATTCTAAAAAATGATTGGTTAGCTGAGGATGTTAACTAAAATGCGTAATATATATGATATTTTTTTAAATGTAAGAGGTACATGCCTATTTGCACTGCCTCATTCTGTTCTTCTGTATATTGCTTTTCCTTTTTTCCCCCTTAGTTATCTGCTCATATTTTTCTGTATGGGATTGTTCAAAAAGATTATCGTTAGTGAATTAATACTGTTATATCTTCTTATGTGGATTTTTGATTATTGCCTGGATCTCTCTCTCTCTCTCTCTCTCTCTCTCTCTCTCTCTCTCTCTCTCTCTCTCTCTCTCTCTCTCTCTCTCTCTCTCTCTTCTCCCTCCCTCCCTCCATCCCTCACACCCACCCACCCCTCTCTCCCTCCCTCTCTCCCCCCCCCCCCCCCCTCCTCTCTCTCTCTTTCTCTCTCTGATACATTGTGTAGTTACATTCATTTTAGTATTTTTCTCTCCCTTAACGCTCCAAGGTTGGCCAATGGTGGGACTTTATGTATGTACCCGCCATTAAGGTAGCAGTATTCCGACTGCGGGAAGGATGTCTACACACCACACCTGTGTGCATGCATTTTTTTTAAAGCCACCCGTTTCTACCGGCCACGAAATGGCCTACTCTTACGAAAGGCGGAATGGGTTTTAAAACGTGTGGGCAAGATGTTCTGCGAGTGTTCGTACTCGGGGCCTCCTCGGTTTGCAGTCTTATCTAAAGGACTTTAAGGGGAATGGAGTCAGTACTGATGTTGTTGACCCCCCAGTGTGAAATCCCCTAAAAACGGGCGCCTCCGTGGTAGTGGAGGTTTGATCCCCGGACCGTCAGATCATCAGTGCCACGCTCTAACCACTTGGCGGTCCTTTCCCCCCCCCCCCCCCCCCCCCCCCCCCCCCCCCCCCCCCCCCCTCCCCCCCCCCCCCCCCCCCCCCCTCCCTATTCGTGTTGATATACTGGCAGACATGTGAGGGCAGGATGAAAGAAAGCTTGTCGGCATACTCTTTTACCCTCAATACAGATCATTTTCACTTGACTTGACTTGACATGACTTTTGATTCCTGTAGGTTCACACACAAAAAAGGTTAAAACGTTTAGCGCAGGTTTGTGTATTTTATTTATTTATTTATATTTATACAACTTTAAGTCACGAGATTTCTCTGCGTGAAATTCGGGCTGCTCTCCCCGGGGAGATCACGTCGCCACAAGAGCAGCGCCACCCTTCTTTTTTATTTTTTTTTGGTCTGCAACTGTATTTCTTTCCCTATCAGAGTGGCTTTTTTCTAAGAATTTTGCCAGGGACAACTCTCTTGTTGCCGTGGGTTCTTTTACGTGCGCTGCATAATTTTCTGTAACACACGGGACCTCGGTTTATCGTCTCATCCGAAAGACTAGCGCCCAGACCACCACTCATGGTCTAATGGATGGGGGAAAAGTTTCGGGCCCAAACGGGATACGAACCACCGCACACTTCCGACCCGGACTTTTCGCTTTCTAGACAGGCGCGTTACCTCTAGACCACCGATCCATCTATGTGTGTGTGTATGTGTGTGTGTATGTGTGTGTGTTTATGTGTGTATGTGTGTGTGTGTATGTGTGTGTGTATGTGTGTGTATGTGTGTGTATGTGTGTGTGTTTATGTGTGTATGTGTGTGTGTGGACGTGACAGCTTCCCCCCCCCCTCCCCCCAAGAGGACCAGGAAAAAAAAGAAAGGAAGAAAGAACATCGGCTCCGGTGCCCCCTCGGTGTCCTATCCCATCCTGTTCTCTTCTTCACCCTCTTTGAAGCAAGGTCACAGAGGATGAAAGAGAGTGAAATGTTAAAAGAGAGAGAGAGAGAGAGAGAGAGAGAGAGAGAGAGAGAGAGAGAGAGAGAGAGCTCAACTCGCTTAAAAGATTTATTCACAAAAAGGCCATTGGTCCATACATGAAGGGGGTTGCCGAACTGCTTAGTATTTTAATGAACAAAAAAGAGAAAAAGCAACAACTACAACATGTTTCTGTATAACAACATTCAGAACAATAAAAATCAGTTACAAAATTATGACTTAAGATAACTAAGATATCTCTTATTCTGAAAGCTTTACCCAAATATAAAGCCAAGCTGCGCACAACCTCAGGACGATTACACGCCATGAGTAAACAGAATCTAAATAAATTAGGCTGTCTACTATATTTTACGGGGATGTAATTCCGTCTGACGTTTTCTAATATTGGACAGCACAACAGAAAGAAATCTTCCACTGCTTGCTTGCTATAATGGGCATAGCAACCTGAGGTCATCAACATGTGTGAGAGAGAGAGAGAGAGAGAGAGAGAGAGAGAGAGGAACCAGATCCAACCAAACCAAACTGCAGGTAACTAGCCTAACTACCCTGTACGTATGTATGTATGTGACCGCATTGTCTCCCAGTTCTCACAATCACGCAACAATACACTCACACACAAAAAAAACAAGGACACGAACTTTAACCCCGAACAGCTAGTGCATCTCTTCTACGCTCATAGCAATTCCGT
This sequence comes from Rapana venosa, assembly GCA_028751875.1. Taxonomy (NCBI): domain Eukaryota; kingdom Metazoa; phylum Mollusca; class Gastropoda; order Neogastropoda; family Muricidae; genus Rapana; species Rapana venosa. Next base: position 47,313,885 of record CM054142.1, read on the forward strand.
AGACAACTGAATGCGCTTTTGTTGTTTTAAATTCGTTAAAAAACAACAATAAATCCCTGTCTCTGTCGGCTGTGTTTAATTGAACATCAGTTTTGGAGACCAAATAATGTAGTGGTTTTCCTTCGCTAAAGTCTGTCCGGCTCTGTTCAGTCGTGTATTGTCTATCATTTTCCGAAGACAAATGCGGTAGTTTGTCATCTGCTATACTACTTTATCGGCTTTGCTTAGTTATTGGCTAATTTGCCTCCTTTTGCTATACTTTATCCAGCTTTGTTTCGTTCATGTCTAAGTTTACCTCCTTCATTTTCCATGATGTCCTGTGTCCCTTGCGTTGGCTTATTACGGTAGTATGGTGCGAGGCGTCAAAATATGCCTAGAACTTGCTCTCATTGTGGATACATGGATGTATGCATGTGTGAACAACAGGACTAATCCGCCGCCTACTGTGGAGCCTGGCAATCAGACTTCACCCACTGCTTTGGCTGTTTTTCTTTCCTTAACTCTGCTGGACCTCCTAGGTTCCGCAGTGGTGAGTTTTTTGCCTATGATACCGTTACTTTACCCTCCATTAAGGTAGCCGCATTCTGACTTCAGGGAATACACAGTGTATAAACACGTTCTATTTTGACATGCTTTCACTAGCGGGCAGGCCGCATGCTGGGTATGTTCGTGTCAGCCATACCACCGGCCGTATCCAGCCTAATTTTTTTTTATATTATGAAAGAGTTTGCAGCCCTGGTGTTTTATCATAATTATTGTCGGATGGGGTTTTAACGTCAGCGCAAGAGTGATGTTATGCATGTGTTCCACCCACACAGGAACAGGGTTTGAAGTCCCCATACAAAAGACCTAGGGGGAAAGAAGGCAGAACAAACTGAGCCAACTCTGGGGGATAATCCTCTCACAAAGGCAGATAGACAGACAGACAGACAGCTCAGACAGCTCAGCTCCTGGTCGTCTTGTTCTGGAGCTTTTCGCCAAACACAGAGGGAAGAAACAAATCAGCAACCAACAACAAGTCAGCCTGGTTAATTAAAGTAAGAAGCTTAGCAGCAAGCTCTCTCTCTCTCCCCTCTCTCTCTCTCTCTCTCTCTCTCTCTCTCTCTCTCTCCTCCCTCACTAACAAACAAGCAAAAACACAAACCACATCGAACTACAACAACAACAACAACAGCAAGAGGAGGAGGAGGAGCAGGAGGAGGAGGAGTAGGAGGAGGAGAAGGAGCAGCAGCAGCAAGAGCAGCACCAGCAGCAGAAGCACCACCACCACCACCACCACCACCACCACCACCAGCAACAACAACAACAACAACAACAACAACAACAACAACAAGAGAGAGGAGAAGCAGAAAGTTGCAAAGCAGAACTGAACAAGAGCAAG
>CM054142.1:47322765-47352542 GCA_028751875.1 Rapana venosa
CTGTAAGTGTGGTGTGCGTGTGTGTGTATGCGTTGTGTGTAGTGTTGGTGTGCGTTGCGTAGCGTGCGTGGTGTGTGTGTGTGTGTGCGTGCGTGTGTGTGTGTGCGCGCGCACGCTCGTGTGTGTATATATGTGTGTGAGAGTGAGATAGACAGACAGACAAGACAGAGACAGACAGACAGACAAGACAGGGACAGAGAGACAGACAAAGAAACAAAGACAGACAGCCAAAGAAACAAAGACAGACAGCCAATAACCAAGTGCGCACGTGCATACGTGCACGCCCGGCTTTGCATACGATAGCGATTGTGCTTCTTCACTACTCAAACACGTATGTGTATGTGTGTATGTGTATATGTATGTGTGTGCCTAATCACACGTGCACAAAATCTGCTCTGCCTCTTTTTGTCCCTACTCTCTTCTTGGTCCAAGGTGTCTAATCCCCCAGTGCTTAGCAAAGACCCTTGTATAGCCTACTGATTGACGCACGTCAACTGATGTCATGGGACACAGCAAACTTACAGGAGCCTAGGCCTGCCTGCTAGCTGTGTGCCTGGGCCTGCTGGGCTAAGAGTGGATTAACACACTTTGCCTGTTTACTTTTTACCTTGACTTACCTACGTGCGCAACATACGGTGGGGTTCGATCTCGAGTGGAAATTAGCATAATATGTAAACGAAGTTTCATGAAGTACTCTTCATCTCTGTCTGTCTGTCTGTCTTCCTTGAGGTACTCTTCATCTGTGTGTGTGTGTGTGTGTGTGTGTGTGTGTGTGTGTGTGTGTGTGTGTTGTGTGGTGTGTGTGCTTGAGTGTGTGTGTGTGTATTTCTCTCTGTGTATATTTCTCTCTGTCTGTCTGTCCGTCTGTCCGTCTGTATCTGTCTCTCTCTCTCTCTGTCCCCCTCTCTGTCTCTGTCTCTCTGCCTCTGTGTGAGTGTGTGTGTGGTGTTGTGTGAGTAGTTGTGTGTGTAAGTGTACGCGCGTGTGCATGTCTTTCGGATGAGACTATAAACCGAGGCCCCGTGTTCGAACGCATGCAGATTATCTTGCGCACACGTTAAATCCTGTTCCGCTTTTCGGAAGAGTAGGCCATTGTGTGCCGGTGGAAACAGATGACAAAATTGACAAAACTGCATGCACAAGGGGACTGGATGTAAAAAAAGCACATGAGTGCTTATTCCATTATCCTCGATATAAAAGAATAAATAAATAAAATAAATAAATAAATGAGAGTGTATGTGTGTATACGCACGCACGCGAATGTTGCACGCGCGCGTGAGGTCCGCAAAATCGTACAGCTAGTGCTCACCAAACTCTAACACACACACACACACACACACATACACCCAAACCCAAACTCTTCACATCCTCCAATAGCCTTATGATGCGTCATCGTGGTCACGGTTTTCAGGGCAAAGTATCCCTCCCATTCAGCTTTTATTTATTATCTTCTCTTTCACTGATGAAGTTTCCTCTGGGTCCTCCTATATTATCAGTTATCTATAGGCCTAGCCCTTTTTTGCTTCCATCCATCACGCCTGCCCAACCTCTCCAGTCTCTCTGTAGCTTCCATAGGATAGGGCCTACTCCGATGGCATCATCTTCTCCAGTGGCAACACAGCAACCCCTACTGCCTGCTCTGTCTGTTGAACAGGCTTTTGATCTCTCTCCCTAAGGATCTCCAGTCAGCCAATCTGTTTGCAAGTTACAACACGGCCTGCTGCTTGCTATGTCCTGAAGCAAAACCTCTTGCTCAGACAGTCTGCTATGTAGGTCCCTGTTGTCCCGTCTCTCTTTGTCCTCAGTTTTCCTTTTTTGTTTGTTTGTTGATGTCCTGAGAGAGTTTTCATGCGTGGTTTCAATTGTCACGTACAGGAGTTGTTAGACTTGTCTTCCAGTGTTTAACCAGAGGTTCAAGAGTGTGACCTGTGTTTACTGGCTGCAGTTGGGAACCACTGCTTTGTAAACCGCTGCTTTGTAAACCCATGCTATGAAATTTCCAAAATGCAAACCACTGCTTTGATATTTCCAAAGTGTAAACCGCTGTTTGGTATTTCCCAAGTGTAAACCGCTGCTTTGATATTTTCCAAGTGTGAACCGCTGCTTTGATATTTCCCAAGTGTAAACCGCTGCTTTGATATTTCCAAAGTGTAAACTGCTGCTTTGATATTTCCCAAGTGTAAACCGCTACTTTGATATTTCCAAAGTGTAAACTGCTGCTTTGATATTTCCCAAGTGTAAACCGCTGCTTTGATATTTCCAAAGTGTAAACTGCTGCTTTGATATTTCCAAAGTGTAAACTGCTGCTTTGATATTTCCCAAGTGTGAACCGCTGCCTCGATATTTCCAACGTATAAACCGCTCTTTCGGTATTTCTCAAGTGTAAACTGCTGCTTTGATATTTCCCAAGTGTAAACCACTGCTTCGATATTTCCAAAGTGTAAACAACTGCTTTGATACTTAAAGATTGTAAACCTTAGTTTTGATACATAATACCGGTAAACCTTTGCTTTGATACTGTAAAATTGTAAACAGTTTCTTTGAAACTGTAAAACTGTAAACCAATGCTGTGATACTTTAAAACTGTGAACCAATGTTTTCATGCTTTAAAACTGTAAACCGTTTGCTTTATACTTAAAAAACTGTAAACCATGCCTTTGATACTTTTAAAGCAAAAACCGTTTCGGTTATACTTTAAAAAGCTGAAAAAACTGTTGCTTTGATACATTAGAATGATAAACTGTTGTTTCGATACTTAAAAAGCATAAACCGTTGCTTCGACACTTTCCAAGTGTATAAACCGTTGCTTTGGAAAATCTTCACTGTTAATGAATATTTATTCAGACAGCTGAACTTTTGCTCTCTATGTCCCTGAATGGGGACAGGGGGCAGGGATGTGCACGTGCATGGCTATAAACCATTATCGCTAAACTGTCTGGTTTTTTGTTTTTTGGGGAATTGCTAGCGTTCTTAGAAACATGCTGACATCCATCGTATTATAAATCCACAATTTTGCCATTGCATTGAAAAGCATGCCCCCGTCCCCCATGTCCCTCCCCCCCCCCCCCCCCCCCCCCCACACACACATCACCCTCACCACCACCCCTCCCATGCATTTATTCAGGAAGTTTGCTCCTATTTCATAAACGGTCAGTTTGTGCCTAAGGCTATGCATGCATGGCACGGTGTCTGAATAGCCATTTTAGCTGCAGAGGAATGTCACAGAATATGATGGACAAGGAATGAACCTGCACATGATAGAACTGAATATCTGGTCATGACTGAAAAGCAGTGATGACAGGGGACAAAGCAGCTGAATATCTGTTTTCCCCGGGCTTTGTGTGGGATGTGACAGTGTTGGACATATGTAGGACAGCAGCAGTGTGTGTGTCAGTGATGTATTGTCGCCAGTGCTGGCAATGGAGAAGCGTGAGACACGATTTCGCTAGAGGGGCAGTGAATAAACCTTGCCGAGAGAAAAATCCTGAAATGGAGTCAATAGAAAATAATAAACAAACGAAAGAGAACACAAAAGACAGTTTCCACGAAGCAAAGGCATAAAACATAATTGTAAGTGTAAATCTGAAACAAAGGTGTTCACTCTCATAGCACTCATTCAATTTTATTGATATTATACATTTCGTTCTCTATAGCTCAAAAGAGTTAAAAGGAATAAAGCATTGTGAATTTAATTGTGATGAGGTTGAAGGGTTAACTTATCTTTCATGGGGAAAACCAAATCGTATTCAAGCTTCAGGTCTGCAACGATCAGCGATACCATCCAGTATCCTCGCTTATGTTAAATCAGTTAGAAATCAGGCATCAGTAAGAAAACACGCTGGCACCTGCCAAATGCCACCAGCACTACTTCCAAGGAGCACAACACTATGCTTGAGGGACTGTTGGTTCATAGCTCAGCCGACCACAACAAGTCAGGAGCTGACAGTGCTTATGAGAAAATGAAATATCAAACTTCGGCATTTCGCAAATGGTTGATTAGCAAGAATTGGTTAAGGCGGGTGTTGCCTTTAAAATATTTTCAGTAACATAATTGCAGCAGTTACTGCTTCGCTTTAATAAACTTAAATCCTTTAATAAACTTAAAGCAAAGCAGTAACTGTTGCTGCAATTATGTTACTGAAAATACAGCCATACACCAAAAATTAGTAACAAGTGAAAAAATGATGCAGACAATCATTAAAATCATAAACAAAAGGGGGAAAAGGACAGGAGAGTGAATCATTCGTTCAGTGCTCTAACCATTTGTGAATTACACACAACAGCGACACAACAGCAGAACAGCCGTAGTACAACAGCTTGACAGCCATTCACTAACAGAACACAGCCATCCCCAAATATCAGTCAAGTAGAGGCCACAAGTAGGTTTGCGTGCATGGAAATCAAAATGTGATGCACTCTGTGAAATATGAACGGATTAAATCGTGACTGTTTGAAAACATCACACTCAATCGTGTTGCCTCTGAATTCCTCAGTCGTTACTTTCTACACACAACCATTGCCAGCACAGCGGCCATTGCTGACAACCTTCCATTAACGGCCTTATGACTTCAGGTTGTGTGTTTTTTGTTTTAAAAACATTTATAATAATAATTCAGAAAGCATTATCACAAAAACATACAGTATCCAGTTACACGATCATTGAGCAACAACAAGCTTACCAAGCTTGTATACGTACATTATACGAAGAGAAAAAGATCGGCTTATGTCTGATTGTAAAACAATTTTATAAAAATATCAATGGGAACGTCCATAGACCGAGATCATAATGCTAAAATGGAACAACGTGACAAGAATTTACCAAGAACACACTAAAGAGTGGAATTGAAAAGTTACCCCAAAATCAATATTATCCTGCAATCAGATAATCCCATAAATAAAGAAAAGGACGCAACTCACGCAAGTACAACAAGACAATAAATAAAATAACATAATATAAACAGCAAAACTGAAAAAAAATGAATAATGAAATCCCGGTCAAACAAAATAAATCACCAAATATAGGTAAAGGTAAAGTGTCCCTGACCTATAATAGTCGTCCTAGTGAAGCCTAATGCGACAGAGACCCACCACTAAAACATTCAACTCAAATTCAACTTCTCAGGAGCCAGCATATTGAGGCGTTGGCGGGGGAATATTAATAGTGAAGCGGGGGCAGCGCGGGCGGGCGGGGCGCCCAATCACCAACTTCCCTCAAATCTGCTTTACCTTCCCTGACCCCTAAAGATGGCGAGGTACCCAATTACCCAGCTGGGTGAGCTAGGGTACTGTACTGAAGCCCAGGCACAGCTTATTTGAAATATACCGCTTAACCTCGTTCACCGGGAACCCAATAGACCAATTATGTAACCAATGCTCCGATGCTCGCCGCTAACATGGCATGTGCTTAACCCTAGCTGTGTAAGCAGGGGAAGACGTCACAGTATCAGAGCACACTGAAGAGGCAAACCTATCCTGTCACGCCTAAATAATCCCGCAATAAACCAATTAAAATAAAAGGTCATCAAAACAATCAGTGTCCTCCATAATCTTCCAAACTATAGAATAACTACTTCCACATAGTTTGCTCAGGTGCATATGATAAGCGCCTCTTGGTTGCACGAGGGATTAAATAAAACTATATCTATAAGCAAAAAATTGAATAAGTATTCATGTGAGGAACCTCCCTCCCCCCCCCCCCCCCGACCCCCTCTAAAACCAAACTTCTTATCGCTCCCTGGGGTTTAATGTCCATTTTGTTTTGGTCACATGACCCCTGGCGGAGGTGAGACATGGACAGTTGAACAGGGCATGTGGTCAGAAAAAAGTCATTTACACAACAACTGTGGTGTTTGAGTGTGTGTGTTTGTTGGTGATGTTGTGTGGTGTTTGTGTGTGTGGGGAGTGGGTGTGTAGTATGTGTGAGTGTGAGTGTGTTTGAGTGATTGGTGTGGTGTGTGTCGTGTGTGTGGTGTGTGGTGAATTGGGTGTGATGGTATGTGTGTGTGTAGGTGTGTGTGTTGTGGGTGAGTAGTGTGAGTTTGTGGTGTTGGGAGGGTGAGTGGTGTCTATGTGGTGTGTGTGTGCTGTGATGTGAGTGTAGTTGAGTGTGTGTGAGTGTGTGGAGTGTGATGTGTGAAGTGTGTGGTTGTGGATTGCGTCGTGGTGAGTATAAGTGTGTGTGTGTGTGTTGTGTTGTGTAGTTTCGCGATTGCTGTGGTGTGTGTGTGAGTGTGTGTGTTGAGTGTTGAGTGTGCGAGAAATATTTGTATGTCTGTGTGTGTTTGTGTGGCTGCGTGTGTGTGTGTGTGTGTGTGTGTGGTGTGTGTGTGTGGAAGTATGTGTGATGTGTGTGAGTGTGTGTGAGTGTGTGTGTGGTGAGTTGTGTTTGAGTGTGTAGTGAGTAGTGTGTGCGTGTGTGTGGTGTGTGGGTGTTTGTTGTGAGTATGTGCGTGCTTTGTGTGTAAATGTGTGTGGGGTATATTGTGGTGTGGTGTGTGTTGGAGTTGGAGGAAGTAAAGTCCACTCTGAACCCTGAGGGTTCAGACTGATATGGGGCGGGTTGTTTGTGTAATGGAATTTTATTTTACACAACAACAATAGCTCCTCGAACCCACAATCCAGCAGCCCCCCCCACCCGCAAAACCATCCAGATACATCAAGCCCCCCAAAAACCCGTCCCCCCAACCAGCGACCACCTCCCCCCCCCCGGCTCCCCCGCGCCCCCCCCCCCCACACCGCTCCCCCCCCCACACAGACAACCAGGCCCCCTTCCCCCAACCCCCCTCCCCCCACTTCCCCCGTGCCCCCCCCCCGCACAAGCCCCCCCCCGTCCCCCCCCCCCCCCCCCAGCCCCCCCCCCCCCACCCCACGCCCCCTCCGCTCACCCCCCCCCCCCCCTCAAACCCCGCCTTAAGCTCCCTCCTGCTCCCAATCATGCGGCCCTCAACACCCTCCCCCCGCCCCACCCCCCCCCCCCTCCCCCCCACTCTCAGGGCCAAGGTCCCCCACCACCTCAGCCCCCTCAACTACGACCTATGACACTGTCCCCCTGCCCCCGCCTCTCCCGCCCCAGGGGCATATGAAGCAGTCACAGCAAGTGAAGGGAGCCAGGAGCTGGCGCCAATGATTTCCCCAGCAAAGCAAAAGAAAAAAAACCCCCGCGCTGCGGTGGCGTGATGTGTGATGGAAACTTGAACGAAAAAAATTATTAGGGCTTAACAGTCAAGGTCCGTTTTTTGTTTGTTTTGGATATTGTTTTTTTTTTATTTTTTTGTTTATTGGTGGTGTACTTTTTTTCAAGTGTGTGTGTGATGTGGAGTGTGTGTGTGTTGGGTCTAAAAAAGCAAGGGTCCTCATTTTTTTGTTTGGATTTTTTTTTTTGAGGAGAGTGTGAGTTGTGTGTGTGCAGATGATGGCGTGCAGCGCGCGCGGGTGTGTGTATGGTGTGCGTCGCGCGCCGTACAGTGCGGTGCGTATGTGTGTGTATGGAAGGTCGATCCACCAGCTTGGAAGTTTAAATGTGTGTGTATGTAGTGGTGTATTGTGAGTGTGTGTGTGCATATTGTGTAAGTGTTGTGTTTGAGAGGAGAGAGAGAGAGAGAGAGATGACGAGAGAGTGAGAGAGAGCGAGAGGAAGAGAGAGAGAAGGGAATCGCGAAGGAAAGAGGGTGAGGAAGAAGATAAAAACGGAGAGAGAGAGAGAGAGAGAGATAGCGAGAGAGCATGCATGCATGTGAGCAATAACAAAACAGTGTCAATCTAAAAACATACTGGTTACAAACAAACCACCCCCAACCCCCGACCCCACAAAAATCCCGCCGCCCCCCCCCCCCCGACCCCCCCCACCCCCCCCCCCCCCCCTCACGACCCCCCCCCCCACTCCCCCCCTCAAACCCCCCCACCCCCCCCCCCCGACACCCCCCCCCCCCCCCCCCCCCTCCCCCCGCGCCCCACCGCAGCGCCCACACACACACCATTTACATTTTAGACATTTGAACTAACATGTAGAGGGAGTGGGCCGGGAGGCCTCGACAGCCAGAGTTAGAACCGTTGCCCTCACGCCATTTTGATTGCCCGCCTGGATTCGAGCCAACCATGGATAAACTCCTGTTCAAGAGGATTTTTCTCCTTTTCCCCCTGGATTATAACATCCTAGTGCCGACCGATGCAACTCAAGATACACCCTCCCCAAACCCTTCGGAGAGTCTTGTAAACCACCACCCGCGAGGCACCTCGAGGAGAGCCCCGATGTGCGAACGCTCACAGAACTATCTTGTGCCAACGCACTCAAACCACAGGTCTTGCTGCCTTTCGAAAGCATTCCGGACATTTCCCGACGTGCGCTGAAAGCATTGGAAGCCATCAAATACATAACAAAACAACCACCCACCCTGCATGCACAATGGTTCCTGTTTTATGTTTATACCTTAATTAATCCCCACGAGGGGACGGAAAGACTCAGTGGTCGGAGCACTCGCATTCCCCAGCCAAGTTAAGCAGAAGAAGCGTCGAGCGTGGTTACCAATTGGATGGAAACCGATTGCGCTCCAATGGCTTCGTCAGATTCCCCCCAGTTCGACTCCAGCTGAAATGGGAACCTAGCCCTCTATTTTTCGGGTTCAGGGAAGGTAATAGCAGTGGCGTTGAGGAAAGGGAAAGATGGCTGCCCGCCCACAATATGCTGCCCTAGAGAATGAGGTCTCTGACCAGGAAGCCTCGCCCGCCTCGCACCGCCTCCCCTACGACCATTAAAAGGTTAAGGGACTCAACACGAACTTCCTTTAATACTTCTTAATACCGCTCCCCTCATTCGAATAGAGAACCGCTAGCTTAAGGAGGGCAAAAAACGAAAACGGCGTGTTTTAGTCTTGTTCTGTCTTGGTATAAATCAAATCTCTCATCACACAAACCACGGACTCTAGCCCAGGAACACGGAAAAATGACCTTTCTGTCACTGCCGTGACAATCTCAAACTCCTCTCAAAACACCTACCCCCCCCCCAACTACCCTCTCCCCCCCCCCCCCCCCCTACCCGCAAATCCATCCCCCCGCGATCCCTCCTGAAGGAGGGGGTTAATTATTTTCGGAGGCCTGGGGGGGGGGGGGGGAGAGTACACGGTTTGTCACGAATGCAGGATGTGGCTACTTGTTGTATAAGGCTGTATCGGAAGAAGTGCCCGCTATGCTTGTTTTTGTACCCCTAAGGCAGAAGGTTCCTGTCCTTCTGACTGACTGTTTTCTGTCTGTTGCTAAGGCATGCCAGTGTTTTGGGTCGCACCAACTGTTTGTGCGTATTTGACTAGGTATGTGATTTTTCCGGTGGAGTGTGAAGGGTTAATTACATTAACTCGGCACAACAAACCTGATGAGTGTGAGGCCTGTGTGTAGACTGTGCCACCCCCGGTCACCTGCATATTTAGCCCGTTCTGCTAATTTTCATCCCGCTCATTAAAATGCACATGGAAAAATCCATGTTACAATGTACTAAATCAGCCCCTCTACCACTAAACCACCCCCCCGACCACCCCCCCCGCCGCCACACACACACAACTACACCAACACACACCAACAACACACCACACACATCCAGCCCTGCTAATAGAGAGAAGAGAGAGAAGAGATTAGAGAGAGAGAGAGAGGAAGAAGAGAGAGAAGAGAGAGAGAAGAGAGAGAACTCTGAAAGAAAAGAATTAAAGAATATATTCATGAAACGGCTGTTGGCCCATTAACATGAGTGGGGTTTTCTGCTTATGATTAAATTCACTGAATAATGATTATGGAATATGAGCGTGTGGAAGTACAAGCAAAAGGTGTGACAATAAAACAAAGTGTCCTCACAAGTAAAAAAAATCATGTCGGATCCTAAAAACATCACAACAGGTCATATCTCTCCACTCCATTCACGTCAAATCCGTCCCCTTCTCACACCACTCTCTCTCTCATCAACTTCCCATCGTCTCCAACTTCTCTCTCACCTCCAGCAACTATCCATCACTCGTTCACTTCGCTCTCCTCTCTCTCTTCTCTCCTCTCTCTCATTCTCAATTCCTCTCTCTAACTAAAAGTAAATACATCAATGGACCCATAATGAATTCATACAAACACCACCAACTAGTTAATTTCACCTACCCCACGAAGAGTCACAAACCAAACACTCAATGCACAATATTAGACCAAAGATCAATGAATTAATAAAAACCCACCTAACACACATTGTTGAAACGTTGTATCCCAGTCAAGTAACTACGCCAGCGATCAGCCACTACCACAGTCTGTATCCCGATGGTTCAAAAAAACCGCACACAAAAATAAAATAAAATCCCAAAATTCCCCAAAACCTATAACCTGGTCACAAAACTATAACACAATCAGTTTCCTTTGCTAAATTTGATGACAGAATCCTTTTCCTATTAGTTTAAGTAAACAACTACAATTCTTTCGGAAACATTCAGCATGTCAGATTCCTCGATTTATAGATAGAGCCAATTTGAATTTAGAGATAACAAATTTTAACTGCTCATTTAACAACAAAAAACATGATGTGCCACCACTAAACAACAAATAAAAATCATTTAGGATCAAATACACCCCACAAACCAACCTAAACATAGAGACCTTTAAAAAGAACATTTATATCAAAAAGCAGTCAAAAAAAAAAAATTAAGAAAAGACTATCCAACTCCTCACAAAAACGTCAAGACAAAAAAGAAATTACCCGACCAAGACTTTATTACTATCTAAAACCTAAATACAAAAACGTCAAAAACTGTAGGGCGTTGCCTCTAAATCAAATAAATAATCACACAAAGCATTCTTCAAAAACCGAAATGTAATCAAGGGACTTAACTAGCGGAACAACTAAACAGTCATTTCATTAATGTCTCTACTACATTATTAGAAAATGAAAAATTTCAAAAAACGTCAAATAAATCTACAATGAACTAAAACACTCAAAAAAAACGTGAAAGGAAAGCATCCTCCTTCAAACCTTATACACGTTTCGCATTAATGTCTGTTCGATCGAGAGGTTCTATGGTATAACTAACTCACTCAACCCAAACAAGAACGCGACTGGCGTGGATCTAGAAGGAAAATACAGCAGAATATTGAGACTATCAGCGACCAGTTATCACAGACACTCTAACAAAAATATTTAACCTTTATACTCAGAAAACAAAAACCCATTTCCCCATTACCACCAATGCCACATTCAAAACAGCTAAAGAAATCCCCAACGAAGTTCAAACAACTCTGGGAGACACTCATGACCCTACAAACAATAGACCAATTTCCGATCATATCTAACCTTCTCCAAAACCTTGGCACACAAATAAATCAAACAATTAGTCCGCATCATTTTAGATAACAAATAACCAAAACTTTAATTTCACCCAAATCAGTCTGGATTTAGCACAAAAATAATCACTTATCAATATCTCAAAGTCCTACGGCACTGAATTAGCCCTCTTGTGTATGACCAGACTGTCTAACAAACAATAAATGGACATAATAAAAAATTTTTGGGAGGTATACTATTTGTAGATCTCAAAAAAGCTTTTTGACAACAAATTGACCCAGACAAGCAAGCCCTAACTTTCTCATAAAAAAAAAAAACTAAACCTGTACATTTCTCGTACCAATACCTTAGAACTACTATTATGCACTTAACGCTACCCATCATAGACACAGGGCAACGAGTGTGTCTCACTATGTACAACATACAACATCCAAACTATACACCGGTAGCCATACAATATAGGAGTAACCAACAAGTGACTCCATACTAGGACCTAAACCTCCATACCTATCTCACTGAAAAACATAAACGACCCAATCTCCCCCTCTCCCACTTCACCCATAACAAATCCAAATGCAGACCAAACTATTTTCTGAATAGACGAAACAAAAGAATCACTACACTATTTCATGAGACAGTCCCAATAATACCTAGAGACTCAGCTCTGAGCTCTGAGAGCAATGCAAATTACAAAAAAGAAAGTGTTGATTACAATCTTATTTGAATATGGACCGAACATAAGACCCTATTCTAATACAAAACCACCAAAAAAATAACAAAATAGGCATTTGTCATCATTACCAACTTGAAATAAGTACAAAAGCGTCAAAACTCAAAACGTAACCCAAAATAGAAAAACTTGACTTACTTCCCAGTATCAAAAATTTAAAAAGGACGTTAAAATATTGAACAAAACCTACCACCACACGGGTTATATAATAGGGGTCATAATTGCGAATGATAGAATCTACATCAGTTGGATCTTAAGCTAACCAAACAATAAGATTTAACCTCTAACTCTATGTGCAAATACATGACCCAAAGAGTTATATAACTAATCTCATTTCCTAAAAATAAACACAAAGGCACTTAACTATATTTCTTCTTTCTTTCTTCCCCCGCCTTAGACTTTCTCATTTTTCAATAGGAAAAACATTCTTTCCAACTAAATACTAAATTCCTCAACTAGAACTATGGCTATCTACCCTGTGTGGTTCTGTCTGCTAATGCGCAATACATACAAACTTTATCATGCAATACCGTTTATTACAATGGAGTACTAGTATAAACCTAAGCTCCAGTCAAAAACCCTAGAGATCTAATTTTAAAACGGAGACAAGCGTACAAGAAGCTGACTATACCCTATTTAACTATTCTATAAACTCACTCCGCCCATCCCCTTCAAACAAGGCAAACTTGAAACCACCAATACGATTCAAAATATGAGAACAAAGGAGTGTCATATGATTTTCAAAGATCATTGACAGGAACAACTGTCCATATCCTACTACAAAGCATCATACAAATACCCCAAATTCAAAATCCCCAAATTTCCCCCTACAACCCAAATCCAGAAATACAAACAAGCCAAGTGTCCCATACGTCCCCAATCAATTCCGAAATAACTTGTTTCAATTTATCTAGTCTACATTACGCTACCATACCCTACTCAGAAGGGCATAGCCTTCACTGCAGTGGAACTATCTAAATCCTTGACTGAGGAACAATTGTCCCCCTTCCTGAATTCAGATTAAACAACATCAATCAATAAACACTCTATAAACAAACACAAATTATCCGACTCACATGAAACATCAACAATAAAGTCAAACCCACATTCCATAGCCTTAAAAACAAAGTTGCATATTCCTCTCCCTTACGAAATCTTCCCTTTCCATACTTTACCGACTATCTGACCCTGCCCCTTATCCCTTTCACCTTCTTTCTGTCAGACCTTGTCCCCCATTGTACCTAGTCCACTGACCTATACCCCAACCCTCCCCCTCCCCAAGTCCCCCCCTCCCCCCCCTTGGTCCCCCCCCCCACCCCCCCCCCCCCACCCCCCCCCCCTCTCTCTCTCTCTCTCCCCCTTTATTCCCAAATTTTCCAATGTTGTTGAATAAGAGAGTTTAAACCAAAGCGAAAACTTTTTTTTCCTTCTTTTTTTTATTTTCTTTTCTTTCTTTATCTTTTACTTTCTTCAATCTACTTTAAAATTTTTTATTATACACTATAGTTATAAGAAATATATCTATCCATAACAATAATATTGTATAATCTGTACGAGAGTATAATGAAAAGAGTGTTGACAGTGATGATGTGGCATGTTGAGAAAATCATCTATCAGTATTTTATTTCTATTCGTTCTTGATTGTTTAACAAAACAAAAAGCATTTTTTCTTCACAAACATACAAGACAAAGAACGAAAAAGATAACCACAAACACAACACACTCACTACACACACACGACACACAAAAACACACCACACCACACACATACCAACCAACACACACACACACACACACACCCACAACACCCCAATAAACACACACACACCTTTGATCAACGACACCCACGACACACAAACAAAACATACACACACCCAACACACACTAACAACAACACAACACGCAATTCAATGAAAACCATACACACAACAACTAGACTCATCCTCCCCTCTCCTCACAAATCCCCCTCTCTTTCAGGAACATTTCTTTCCTCCCCCCTATCTTTCTCTCTTACTTACAAAGTATAGATGTTCATTTTTATTATGATTAAGTGATTTTTTTCTTCCTCCTTATTGTAAGAGAGTGGGTCTTGGTAATTAGGCTTATTTCTTTTTCCTCACATACATTCATATTTGTACGAGTATATTCGAAAACAATTTTGATTGTGATCTCAATGTGCTGGTCTGTCTTGGAAATTATATATCTTTAGTATTATCCTAAAAAACACACACAACACACACTAGGACACACACACACACACACAACACACACACAAAGTCACAACGACAACACACACACACACAATACCCCAGAAGCCCACACACACAGCACACACACACACACACACACACACCCACACAGCACACTCTCATCATCTCTCTACCAAACTCTCTCTCGAACCACTCTCTCTCACTCTCTCTCTCCACCGTCACTCTCTCCTCTCATCTCTACTCACCTTAACTCGAAGCATCATTCTCCTCCCCAGACCTTATACGATTAGTTTTTTTTAATATCCCCCCCTTTCTCTTCAATCCTATGTTTTTATTGTGTGGAGTACACGGTAATTGTGTTTATTTCATTATCATTAAGACATATAACCGCATGAGAAATAGAATCAAAAAAGGGATGAAGGTGATCGTGTGCACTGTTTTGAGAATTATATAAATATTTAGTGTAATCCCCTGAAACACACAGCACACATACTCACCAACACATTCAAACACACACACACACACCACCCACACAACCACACACCCAAACACACAACACAGCACAACACCACAACACACACACAAACCATCACACACACTAGAACACACAGCAGCCCCACACAACCACAAGGGAGACCACACTGGACAAAAAACAACGCCCACACACACAACACACTCACACACAAAAGTGCACACACTCTAAGCTCCCAGGAGTTTCTCTCTCTCACTCTCGAGACCTCTCCTCTCATCACTCATTTTTCTCTCACACAACTATGACCCTTATAGATTTGGCTGGTTGGTTTTGTTTTTCCCTTCTTTCTTTTTTCTTTCCCTCCTTAGTTATTTAATGTGTGAGAGTATGTATTGAATTTATTGTGATTTAACATAGACATAACAATTTGTATTAGGTAATCAAACTAAGAGGTTGAAGGAGATCGTGTCACCGGTTTTGAGAATTCATATATTATAAGTACAAAATCACTTAAACACACACAACAGCAACACACACACATAACGGCTAACACACACTACCAACCCACACACGACACAGCACACAATAAACACACACACACACACACACCACACACACACTCACTAACACACACAAACACACGACCCGACCACACAACAACACAGTACCAACACACTCGCCTCTCTCTCGCCTCGTCCCTCGTCTCTCCGTTTCTTCTCTCTCTCTCTCTCCTTCTATAGTTATTGGTTGTCTTCTAATAAGGGCTTTTTCCATACGTTCTATTTTCATATTATTTTGGCGGCTTGTGTGACTGGACTTGAGCTCCATAAATGTCCATTTCAATATCTTTAATTATTACGTTAACAACTATGTGAACTAAACTGCCAATATAATGTGTTTCAATACAATTTTCATGAATCATTTATCAAGACAAATAATTGTAAAACTAGTATAGATCTAAAATGAGTGTTTGAAGATCAGCATACTTTTTTTGTGATTTATAACATTTGGATATTATCTCTGAAATACACACACACCAACACTCTCTGTCTCTCTGTCTCTCTCTGTCTCTCTCTCTCTCGTCACCTTTATCGTCCTGCTTAAGTCATAGTATATCCTGATGAGGATTCATAAAATCTTTTATATTTTCAATACTTATTGGACTTGCCTCTGTACTTAAGTTTTAATGAGTGCCCTATTTTTCCAATATCTTTAATTTATGTGTAACAAGTATGTGTACCAATTTGACAATGAGTAGATGTTAATCTTTATTTATTATTAAGTTTGGTTGTGTATTTTATTTTTTTCTTTTTTCCTTGGCTTTGTTGTTGCTCTCTTGTTCTGTTGATGTTGTTTGTGTTCTGTTTTTACTCTCTCTTTTTTATCATCTTTTGTTGGTTTGTTTTTCATCTCTTTTGTTTTTTGTTTGTTTTGGTTTAGTGTTTTATTTTGTGGGGGTGGTGGTAGGGGTGGGGTATTTTTTCTAGGAAATATTTCTTTCTTAAAAATTGCTTGCTTTGGGGGGTAGTAGTGGGGGGGGGGGGGGGGGGGGGGTGGGGGGGGGGTGGGGGGGGGGGAGGGTTGTATGGGGGGGGGGAGCTGTATTGAAAAGGAGGGAGTTTATTTTTCCCTTGTTTTTGTTTAATTATATGTGAGACTGATAATATTAGTTTATTATTATTAAGAATATATAAAAAGGTATGTAATCCGGGTATCCCTAAAAAGCCGGGCGGGGACTTTGGATGTAAAAAAAAGCACATTGTGTGCGTATTCATAAAATATATCCTCGAAAAAAATAAAAGAAAGAATTGTTTCATTGGTCTCAATTGTCATGTGTCTCCTCCTCTCGACGAGCACTCGTCTACCCTCTTCCTCCTTCAACATCGCACGTTCTCCATCGTGGGGGGGGGGTCCTCTCTTTCTTCTCTCTCAAGCTCATTGGTCCTCATCGCGGAGGTGAGCTCCCGAACAATCCCAAGCATCTCCATTGTCACTCCGATCACTCCTCATCTCTCCCGACAGCCCGCTCCACCTTCTCGCGCCCATCGATCGAATCCACATCCATAGCCCTCAACACCCTGACCCTCTATTCTCATCACTCTCCTCCTCGCTCCCCCTCATACATCCTTTCACAAATCTTCTCATTCCCCAGTCCCACCTCTCCTCACTTACGTCTTCGCCTTCCTCATTCACCATACAAACTATCCTTTCTCCCTCGATCTTCTCCTACAAAAACGCCTTCGCACGACCACTCATCATCCCTCGACCCGTCAAATCAACGAAATATCCCAACCTAACCGTCTCCTCTCCCCACCAATCATACATCAATCCACTTCTCTCCTTAATGTTCACTCATACTATCTCTCCACATCTCTCCATCAAGACGCATTCCGTCCCTTAAACCCTCTCTCAAACCGCTCACTCTCCTCTCATCCGCTCAACAGCACATACATTCTCTCATCCTTATCCCCAACGCCTCCAGGACTTCCCTCAATCCCACCCAGTCAACTCAGCAAGATACTCATCTCTCTCAAAAAACTCACGTCTCCATTTCGGAAAAACGGCGACCAACTTCAATGTCAATATCACCGCCAAACCCAGAAATACAAACTCTCCTCCGCTGCACTCACACTTCTCAAACCGTCCTCTAACACATTTTCTCGCTGCAATCTGGCGTTGTCTCGATCAACGCCTCTCCTTATTAGCTCACTATTACTCCTTATCCTAAAACCCTCACCCTCAGTATCGCACCCTAATTCCCCCCAGTCTGGGTGGAGATACCAAACACCTACTCTTCATATACCACTCATCCAAACTTCGTCAGGTCCGCATCTCATCAGTCTAACATAGCCCCCTCCATCTCCTCCAATTCCCCCGTATAATTTCCAGTTCACACATAAGGAACTCACAGGAGAATTCAGACAACCTCTCGTCTACTCTTCCGGCACGCCGGGTAATATCCAGACGGGGAGTATTTTCTCTCAAAACTCTCAATCCCACCCGCTCACTCGTATAGACCAAGTCCCATCCGCCTCTCCAATACCCCACTATTTCTCCACTCCCACACTTCCTCATCCTTCGCGTAACCTTTCTACATACTTTCGTACTCTGCTACTACCCACGTCACCGTAGGTTCTTCTTACCTCTAATTGGTTCTTCAATCTTGTTCTGCTCTTCAAGTCCCGCGTCCGATCTCTCTCAATACGTTCTTCCATCCTTCACAAGGTTCATCAAATAAGGTCTCCAAACCAAAAGAAGCCATTTCCAACGGACGTCTTTCACTCATTAAACCTAACCCTTCATCTACTCTCCCATCTCTACCAACCTCTAGCAACTCTCGTACTCACTCTCGTTCAAACCTATAGATCGTCACTCGCTTCAACAATACCGAAAATCCTACACGTATTCATAGCCTTCCGTCCTTCTCGGAATATGTTCATCTGCGCTCTCCTTCCGCCTCTACCTTCAATCTATCTCTCTCTCCACTCCCCCATCAGTAAACCTCCACTGCCCCCCCTATTGTCATATGTCCCCCGTCCATCTCTCTCCGACTGTAACAAATAATTATCTTCTCATGTAAAAGCCGATAGTTCAGCCTATTCAAACACGTACGTTACAATTCTCTCCCACATACTCTCCCCTCTCCTCGTCATCTACGACTAACAAAGTCACCATTCTCACCCTAAATACTCTCTCCACCCCAAGCCAATCCTCCATCCCCCTTATTTCTCTCGAAACGTTTCTCTCTTCTTCACCGCGTACTCACCTCATCGACCCGATCAACACACCCAAACAAAGACTCGCACTCTCTATGAGACATCACCGCTGCAACAAACGAATCCGCAAACCAACTCAATCTCTTCATCAAGATCTAATCACCTACCATCTCCAACTCCAACCACGCACATCTACCCCAAATCCAACTCCCCCCCCTCTCAACCACACAACTCACTCCTAAACATGTGAGGAACCACAATCCTAATCCAAGACCCATCTCCCTCTCCCTCTATCCGCCGTGTCCCTCATGTCATCTTCTCTCAGAGAGGAGGCCTGTCATGTAGTGAACGAGCGGTACAAACCTGGGACACCCAATAGTCCGTCCGACAAGATGAAAACTCAATCTCTAGTCTTCCTCTTCTCTTCCAGCGCTCTAATATCCGCTCTGATTATCTCCATCTTACTCTCAATCCATAACCTCCCCACTCCGCCCACACCCCATCAAATCCATTCCCAAACACCATCTCACGTCCTTCATCTCAAATCCCACGCCCCATCTCAAATCTCCCCTAGTAGACCAGCCTAAGGTAACTGTCGACCAACCAGCTAATCTCCTTATCGGCGATCAACAAGGAGTCCAGCTCCTCTTACTATCAGGTCTCCTTCTCACATCTCCTGCCCACTTCTCCTCACACCCTCTCAAACTTACCAAAAACCCAACACAACTTCCCCTCAATCCAATCTAACCTCTCTCTCAACCAAGAAACCAAGGTCCTCGACTCTTCCTTTTCCCACTAACTCTCTTCCATCACTCCAAACCATTCAATACCCTCTCATCCAACTTCTCGTCATCCCCCCCCACTCAGACCCCTAAATAACATCACTCCTCTCTCTCTCATACTCTAATTATTTATTGGGGAGGAATCATAATATTGTCTGTATCTCTCTCTCGTCTAACGGAATTGTCGTCCTCTATTCTTCCGGGTTCACATATTCTCTCCTCTGTGCGTCGTCTCCTCACCCTCCTCCTCTTCTCACGTCTAACTCTCCCCCCCCCCCCCCCCAACTTTATATAAACATGAAGCTAATTTCTGATGATATCAGGATTACTACAAGACTAGGCGAAACAAGTGTAAAATGCATTAGGCGGTTGGTTATTATTTTGCTGGGAAATATTCTTGCCTAATATCATAATGGAGAAGCGTGATGACACGATATTCGCTAGAGGGGCAAGTGAATAAACCGTGCCGAAGAGAAAAAAATCCTGACAAGAGAGTCAATAGAAAAAAATAAACAAACGAAAGAGAATCCACACAAGACAGTTTCCATCGAAGCAAAGGGCTTAAAACATATAATTTAAGATGTTAAAATCAGAAACAAAGGAGATCACTCTCATAGCCTCATTCAATTTTAAATTGCTATTAATCCATTTGATCTCATATAGGCAACAAAAGGAGTTAAAGGAATAAAAGCCCATTGTGAATTTAATTGTGATGAGGTTTAAGGGTTAACTTAACTTCATGGGGAAAAAAAACAAATCCGTATACAACTTCAGGTCTGGCAAAACGATCAGCGATAACCTCCAGTATCCTCTGCTTATGTTAAATCAAGTTCGAAGATCAGGCATCATAAGAAAACACTGCTGGTCACCTTAATCCCAAATGCCACCATCACTGACTTCCAAGAGCACAACACTATGCTTGAGGACTGTTGGTTCATAGCTCAAGCCGACCACAAAAAAAACAAGATCAGGAGCTGACGTGCTTATTATGAGAAAATGAATATCAAACTTGGGCATTACGCACATGTGTTGATAGCAAGAATTGTTTAAGGCTGTGTTGCCTTTAAAAAAATATTTTTCAGTAACATATTTGCAGCTGTTACTGCTACTGCTTCCTTTAAATCAACTTAAATCCTTAAATAAACTAATAAGCAAAAAAAACTATTAACTGTTGAGTGTTCTCTGCAATTATGTTACTGAAACTGAAAATAAACCATAAAAGAATCAAAAAATACAGCCAAACAAACCAAAAATTAGTAACAAGTGAAAAAATGATATGCAAGTTTGCAGCAAAGATCAATTAAAATATCAAATAATAAACATTAAATAGAAGAAAAACAACAAAAATAAGGGGGACAAGGACCTGAGAGTGAATCATAAGATCGTATACAGTTCAAACTAACCATTTGTGTGGGGGAATTACACCCCAGCAGCGCCACAAAACAGCAAAACGAACAGCCGAAGTACAATCCACTATGACGCCATTCACTAACAGAACACAGCCATAGTTCCCCCAAATTTAACAGTCAAGTAGAGGCCACAAGTCGGTTTGCGTGCATTGAAATCAAAATGGTGATGCACCCTGTGAACTATGAACGATTAAATCGTGACTATGTTTTTGAAAAAACATCACACGCCAAACGTGTTGCCTCTGAATTCCACAGAGTCTTTCCTATCTACACACAAACAACCATTGCCAGCACAGCCGGCCCATTGCTGACAACCTTCCATTAACGGCCTTATGACTTCAGTTGTGTGTTTTTTGTTTTAAAAACATTTATAATAATAATTCAGAAAGCATTATCACAAAAACATACAGTATCCAGTTACACGATCATTGAGCAACAACAAGCTTACCAAGCTTGTATACGTACATTATACGAAGAGAAAAAGATCGGCTTATGTCTGATTGTAAAACAATTTTATAAAAATATCAATGGGAACGTCCATAGACCGAGATCATAATGCTAAAATGGAACAACGTGACAAGAATTTACCAAGAACACACTAAAGAGTGGAATTGAAAAGTTACCCCAAAATCAATATTATCCTGCAATCAGATAATCCCATAAATAAAGAAAAGGACGCAACTCACGCAAGTACAACAAGACAATAAATAAAATAACATAATATAAACAGCAAAACTGAAAAAAAATGAATAATGAAATCCCGGTCAAACAAAATAAATCACCAAATATAGGTAAAGGTAAAGTGTCCCTGACCTATAATAGTCGTCCTAGTGAAGCCTAATGCGACAGAGACCCACCACTAAAACATTCAACTCAAATTCAACTTCTCAGGAGCCAGCATATTGAGGCGTTGGCGGGGGAATATTAATAGTGAAGCGGGGGCAGCGCGGGCGGGCGGGGCGCCCAATCACCAACTTCCCTCAAATCTGCTTTACCTTCCCTGACCCCTAAAGATGGCGAGGTACCCAATTACCCAGCTGGGTGAGCTAGGGTACTGTACTGAAGCCCAGGCACAGCTTATTTGAAATATACCGCTTAACCTCGTTCACCGGGAACCCAATAGACCAATTATGTAACCAATGCTCCGATGCTCGCCGCTAACATGGCATGTGCTTAACCCTAGCTGTGTAAGCAGGGGAAGACGTCACAGTATCAGAGCACACTGAAGAGGCAAACCTATCCTGTCACGCCTAAATAATCCCGCAATAAACCAATTAAAATAAAAGGTCATCAAAACAATCAGTGTCCTCCATAATCTTCCAAACTATAGAATAACTACTTCCACATAGTTTGCTCAGGTGCATATGATAAGCGCCTCTTGGTTGCACGAGGGATTAAATAAAACTATATCTATAAGCAAAAAATTGAATAAGTATTCATGTGAGGAACCTCCCTCCCCCCCCCCCCCCCGACCCCCTCTAAAACCAAACTTCTTATCGCTCCCTGGGGTTTAATGTCCATTTTGTTTTGGTCACATGACCCCTGGCGGAGGTGAGACATGGACAGTTGAACAGGGCATGTGGTCAGAAAAAAGTCATTTACACAACAACTGTGGTGTTTGAGTGTGTGTGTTTGTTGGTGATGTTGTGTGGTGTTTGTGTGTGTGGGGAGTGGGTGTGTAGTATGTGTGAGTGTGAGTGTGTTTGAGTGATTGGTGTGGTGTGTGTCGTGTGTGTGGTGTGTGGTGAATTGGGTGTGATGGTATGTGTGTGTGTAGGTGTGTGTGTTGTGGGTGAGTAGTGTGAGTTTGTGGTGTTGGGAGGGTGAGTGGTGTCTATGTGGTGTGTGTGTGCTGTGATGTGAGTGTAGTTGAGTGTGTGTGAGTGTGTGGAGTGTGATGTGTGAAGTGTGTGGTTGTGGATTGCGTCGTGGTGAGTATAAGTGTGTGTGTGTGTGTTGTGTTGTGTAGTTTCGCGATTGCTGTGGTGTGTGTGTGAGTGTGTGTGTTGAGTGTTGAGTGTGCGAGAAATATTTGTATGTCTGTGTGTGTTTGTGTGGCTGCGTGTGTGTGTGTGTGTGTGTGTGTGGTGTGTGTGTGTGGAAGTATGTGTGATGTGTG
This sequence comes from Rapana venosa, assembly GCA_028751875.1. Lineage (NCBI taxonomy): Eukaryota > Metazoa > Mollusca > Gastropoda > Neogastropoda > Muricidae > Rapana > Rapana venosa. Next base: position 47,345,500 of record CM054142.1, read on the forward strand.
TGAGTGTGTGTGAGTGTGTGTGTGGTGAGTTGTGTTTGAGTGTGTAGTGAGTAGTGTGTGCGTGTGTGTGGTGTGTGGGTGTTTGTTGTGAGTATGTGCGTGCTTTGTGTGTAAATGTGTGTGGGGTATATTGTGGTGTGGTGTGTGTTGGAGTTGGAGGAAGTAAAGTCCACTCTGAACCCTGAGGGTTCAGACTGATATGGGGCGGGTTGTTTGTGTAATGGAATTTTATTTTACACAACAACAATAGCTCCTCGAACCCACAATCCAGCAGCCCCCCCCACCCGCAAAACCATCCAGATACATCAAGCCCCCCAAAAACCCGTCCCCCCAACCAGCGACCACCTCCCCCCCCCCGGCTCCCCCGCGCCCCCCCCCCCCACACCGCTCCCCCCCCCACACAGACAACCAGGCCCCCTTCCCCCAACCCCCCTCCCCCCACTTCCCCCGTGCCCCCCCCCCGCACAAGCCCCCCCCCGTCCCCCCCCCCCCCCCCCAGCCCCCCCCCCCCCACCCCACGCCCCCTCCGCTCACCCCCCCCCCCCCCTCAAACCCCGCCTTAAGCTCCCTCCTGCTCCCAATCATGCGGCCCTCAACACCCTCCCCCCGCCCCACCCCCCCCCCCCTCCCCCCCACTCTCAGGGCCAAGGTCCCCCACCACCTCAGCCCCCTCAACTACGACCTATGACACTGTCCCCCTGCCCCCGCCTCTCCCGCCCCAGGGGCATATGAAGCAGTCACAGCAAGTGAAGGGAGCCAGGAGCTGGCGCCAATGATTTCCCCAGCAAAGCAAAAGAAAAAAAACCCCCGCGCTGCGGTGGCGTGATGTGTGATGGAAACTTGAACGAAAAAAATTATTAGGGCTTAACAGTCAAGGTCCGTTTTTTGTTTGTTTTGGATATTGTTTTTTTTTTATTTTTTTGTTTATTGGTGGTGTACTTTTTTTCAAGTGTGTGTGTGATGTGGAGTGTGTGTGTGTTGGGTCTAAAAAAGCAAGGGTCCTCATTTTTTTGTTTGGATTTTTTTTTTTGAGGAGAGTGTGAGTTGTGTGTGTGCAGATGATGGCGTGCAGCGCGCGCGGGTGTGTGTATGGTGTGCGTCGCGCGCCGTACAGTGCGGTGCGTATGTGTGTGTATGGAAGGTCGATCCACCAGCTTGGAAGTTTAAATGTGTGTGTATGTAGTGGTGTATTGTGAGTGTGTGTGTGCATATTGTGTAAGTGTTGTGTTTGAGAGGAGAGAGAGAGAGAGAGAGATGACGAGAGAGTGAGAGAGAGCGAGAGGAAGAGAGAGAGAAGGGAATCGCGAAGGAAAGAGGGTGAGGAAGAAGATAAAAACGGAGAGAGAGAGAGAGAGAGAGATAGCGAGAGAGCATGCATGCATGTGAGCAATAACAAAACAGTGTCAATCTAAAAACATACTGGTTACAAACAAACCACCCCCAACCCCCGACCCCACAAAAATCCCGCCGCCCCCCCCCCCCCGACCCCCCCCACCCCCCCCCCCCCCCCTCACGACCCCCCCCCCCACTCCCCCCCTCAAACCCCCCCACCCCCCCCCCCCGACACCCCCCCCCCCCCCCCCCCCCTCCCCCCGCGCCCCACCGCAGCGCCCACACACACACCATTTACATTTTAGACATTTGAACTAACATGTAGAGGGAGTGGGCCGGGAGGCCTCGACAGCCAGAGTTAGAACCGTTGCCCTCACGCCATTTTGATTGCCCGCCTGGATTCGAGCCAACCATGGATAAACTCCTGTTCAAGAGGATTTTTCTCCTTTTCCCCCTGGATTATAACATCCTAGTGCCGACCGATGCAACTCAAGATACACCCTCCCCAAACCCTTCGGAGAGTCTTGTAAACCACCACCCGCGAGGCACCTCGAGGAGAGCCCCGATGTGCGAACGCTCACAGAACTATCTTGTGCCAACGCACTCAAACCACAGGTCTTGCTGCCTTTCGAAAGCATTCCGGACATTTCCCGACGTGCGCTGAAAGCATTGGAAGCCATCAAATACATAACAAAACAACCACCCACCCTGCATGCACAATGGTTCCTGTTTTATGTTTATACCTTAATTAATCCCCACGAGGGGACGGAAAGACTCAGTGGTCGGAGCACTCGCATTCCCCAGCCAAGTTAAGCAGAAGAAGCGTCGAGCGTGGTTACCAATTGGATGGAAACCGATTGCGCTCCAATGGCTTCGTCAGATTCCCCCCAGTTCGACTCCAGCTGAAATGGGAACCTAGCCCTCTATTTTTCGGGTTCAGGGAAGGTAATAGCAGTGGCGTTGAGGAAAGGGAAAGATGGCTGCCCGCCCACAATATGCTGCCCTAGAGAATGAGGTCTCTGACCAGGAAGCCTCGCCCGCCTCGCACCGCCTCCCCTACGACCATTAAAAGGTTAAGGGACTCAACACGAACTTCCTTTAATACTTCTTAATACCGCTCCCCTCATTCGAATAGAGAACCGCTAGCTTAAGGAGGGCAAAAAACGAAAACGGCGTGTTTTAGTCTTGTTCTGTCTTGGTATAAATCAAATCTCTCATCACACAAACCACGGACTCTAGCCCAGGAACACGGAAAAATGACCTTTCTGTCACTGCCGTGACAATCTCAAACTCCTCTCAAAACACCTACCCCCCCCCCAACTACCCTCTCCCCCCCCCCCCCCCCCTACCCGCAAATCCATCCCCCCGCGATCCCTCCTGAAGGAGGGGGTTAATTATTTTCGGAGGCCTGGGGGGGGGGGGGGGAGAGTACACGGTTTGTCACGAATGCAGGATGTGGCTACTTGTTGTATAAGGCTGTATCGGAAGAAGTGCCCGCTATGCTTGTTTTTGTACCCCTAAGGCAGAAGGTTCCTGTCCTTCTGACTGACTGTTTTCTGTCTGTTGCTAAGGCATGCCAGTGTTTTGGGTCGCACCAACTGTTTGTGCGTATTTGACTAGGTATGTGATTTTTCCGGTGGAGTGTGAAGGGTTAATTACATTAACTCGGCACAACAAACCTGATGAGTGTGAGGCCTGTGTGTAGACTGTGCCACCCCCGGTCACCTGCATATTTAGCCCGTTCTGCTAATTTTCATCCCGCTCATTAAAATGCACATGGAAAAATCCATGTTACAATGTACTAAATCAGCCCCTCTACCACTAAACCACCCCCCCGACCACCCCCCCCGCCGCCACACACACACAACTACACCAACACACACCAACAACACACCACACACATCCAGCCCTGCTAATAGAGAGAAGAGAGAGAAGAGATTAGAGAGAGAGAGAGAGGAAGAAGAGAGAGAAGAGAGAGAGAAGAGAGAGAACTCTGAAAGAAAAGAATTAAAGAATATATTCATGAAACGGCTGTTGGCCCATTAACATGAGTGGGGTTTTCTGCTTATGATTAAATTCACTGAATAATGATTATGGAATATGAGCGTGTGGAAGTACAAGCAAAAGGTGTGACAATAAAACAAAGTGTCCTCACAAGTAAAAAAAATCATGTCGGATCCTAAAAACATCACAACAGGTCATATCTCTCCACTCCATTCACGTCAAATCCGTCCCCTTCTCACACCACTCTCTCTCTCATCAACTTCCCATCGTCTCCAACTTCTCTCTCACCTCCAGCAACTATCCATCACTCGTTCACTTCGCTCTCCTCTCTCTCTTCTCTCCTCTCTCTCATTCTCAATTCCTCTCTCTAACTAAAAGTAAATACATCAATGGACCCATAATGAATTCATACAAACACCACCAACTAGTTAATTTCACCTACCCCACGAAGAGTCACAAACCAAACACTCAATGCACAATATTAGACCAAAGATCAATGAATTAATAAAAACCCACCTAACACACATTGTTGAAACGTTGTATCCCAGTCAAGTAACTACGCCAGCGATCAGCCACTACCACAGTCTGTATCCCGATGGTTCAAAAAAACCGCACACAAAAATAAAATAAAATCCCAAAATTCCCCAAAACCTATAACCTGGTCACAAAACTATAACACAATCAGTTTCCTTTGCTAAATTTGATGACAGAATCCTTTTCCTATTAGTTTAAGTAAACAACTACAATTCTTTCGGAAACATTCAGCATGTCAGATTCCTCGATTTATAGATAGAGCCAATTTGAATTTAGAGATAACAAATTTTAACTGCTCATTTAACAACAAAAAACATGATGTGCCACCACTAAACAACAAATAAAAATCATTTAGGATCAAATACACCCCACAAACCAACCTAAACATAGAGACCTTTAAAAAGAACATTTATATCAAAAAGCAGTCAAAAAAAAAAAATTAAGAAAAGACTATCCAACTCCTCACAAAAACGTCAAGACAAAAAAGAAATTACCCGACCAAGACTTTATTACTATCTAAAACCTAAATACAAAAACGTCAAAAACTGTAGGGCGTTGCCTCTAAATCAAATAAATAATCACACAAAGCATTCTTCAAAAACCGAAATGTAATCAAGGGACTTAACTAGCGGAACAACTAAACAGTCATTTCATTAATGTCTCTACTACATTATTAGAAAATGAAAAATTTCAAAAAACGTCAAATAAATCTACAATGAACTAAAACACTCAAAAAAAACGTGAAAGGAAAGCATCCTCCTTCAAACCTTATACACGTTTCGCATTAATGTCTGTTCGATCGAGAGGTTCTATGGTATAACTAACTCACTCAACCCAAACAAGAACGCGACTGGCGTGGATCTAGAAGGAAAATACAGCAGAATATTGAGACTATCAGCGACCAGTTATCACAGACACTCTAACAAAAATATTTAACCTTTAATTTTTTTCCAGACTCTTAATTTCTTCGCTTACTTTCTGTTTGATTTTCCCGCTACCTATCAAAAGAGCTTCTCTCTTCTTCCCTCTCCTTCTCCTCTCTCTTCTCTCTCTCCTTCTCTCCCTCTCCATTCTCTCCTCTCTCTCTCTCTCTCTCTCTCTTCTCTCTCTTTTCACCCTTGCCAAAATTTAAAAAAAAAAGATATTTGGTTTTTAATCATATTTTTTTTTGGTTTTTTTTGTTCCTTATTTTTCTCACAAAAAAAACTAAGCGGGTCGGAACCCCCTCTTCATGTAGGCCAACCTTTTGGTGAATAAACTTTTGAGTTTGTTTCTCTCCCCCAATTTGTTCTTTATCTAAGTTCTCCTTCTTTTCTTTTCCCCTTTTTTTCTCATCGTCTTTGACACAACAAAATGGATTTCAAGAAAAACACTGACTTCCATGGGGTGTCCAAGCTTTTCGTCTCTTCTGGCTGCAGCCTTTGAGGGGCCCCACGAGCACAAAAGCATAAAATGAAAACTTCGGTTTTTGGCTGACATAAAGCCCCCCCCCGTCTGCATGACGGGGACACCCCGCGCTAGTTAACCCACCACCCCGAGAAGGTTCAAAAACCCCCCCTTGGGATAACAAGAAGAGGTTTAAAAACCCGCTCGGCCCCTGTTTAGAAAATTTTTTCCCCATCCCGCCCTTTCTTCCTCCGTGTCTGTGTTTCATAGGAAAGTTTTTGATTTCTGCTTCATTTTTAAAAAGGGTTTTTTTTTTCTTCTCCCCTTTTTTACTTTTTTTTTTTTTCCCCTTTTTGATTTTTAAGATTTTTTTAAAAAAGGATATAAAAAAATTTTTTTTGGGGATATTTTTTTTCAAATTTTGAAAAGTACCCAAAAAAAATACAGTGTAAACCAATCCAAATAACTAAAGCAAAAAAAAAAAAAACCCCCCCCAAATGGGAAAAAAAATAAATTTTCGACATTAAACATATTTTCAATATATAATCATATGGCTTAATACAATTTTTACAATAAGCCCCATTATACACACACACGCACAAAAAACCATACATAAACAACCCTACATAAAACAAAAACCAAAAACAATTACATAAAAAAAAAAACCCCCCCCATAAACAAAAACATAAAAAAACCTACAGAGCTGTTTGGGAAAAAAACCCATCAAAAAAAACCAAAAAAAAAACAAAAACAACACCGCAAAAAGAAAAAAACCTTTTTAAAAAGAAAAAGAAAAGTAAAGAAAAAAGAAAGACAAGAAAAGGAAAACAAGGCAAAAAAAGACAAAACCTTAAACAAACAAAAAAGTGCCCGACAGATACCCGTTGGTTGGAAAATAAAGGGAAAAACACGAACGTTATCAAAGCAGAAGGGGTGTGTGGGGGGGGCGTGCGTGCTTTTGCGGGGGGTGTGTGGTGGGGGTCCGCTCCGTTTATGTGGATTAAAATTTTTTGGCCCCCGCCCGTCGGTAGATTTTATAAGCACGTCACCGGGCACACCTACCTCCTACACGTTTTCTCTTCATGCTTTTGGTTTTTTTCCTACCGTTATATCCACTAGTGTTGTACCCTTTTTTTCTAGACCCGAAACTCTTTATTCCTTTCATCAGGTTTATTTTAGGAGCCACAGGGGGCTGCCCTTCTTGGGTGGACTGCCGCCCACGGACCCTGTACCAAACATTATACCGCTGTACCAGAAGAAACACCTAGAGCGCCTCCCGCCCTTTCGAATGACGGCCGCCTAAATATAGAGAGCAATTTTTGTAATTCGGGTTGTGATTTCTTTCTGGAAAACAGAAAAATAGAAAAAAGGGGGGTGGGGGGGGGGGGGTTAGCCCAATTAAACCCCATCGAGATACCCCCTTTCAAGGGGATTTTTCCCTGAGTAAAAAAATCTCCTGACCCCCCCTCCCTCAAAAATGTAAAATATTTAAAACCGAGGGGCCCGTGTGGGAAACCCCGGAACATCTTGCAAACATGTTTTTGCCCTTTTTGGAAAAGGGCAGTTGTGATAGTAGGAACAGATATCATTTACCAAAAAAAAAAAAAAAAACCTCATGCCCATGTGTTCCCCGTTTTGCACATCCTGGAAGTTGGGGAAAGCGGGTACCTTAGTGTCTCCCCATGCGGCTGCATCACGCAGAATATGCTGTCAAAATGGTGAGATTTGGAGTTGGCTCGGCCGGGTATATAATAGGGAAAAGTCGGGTTTTTCAATTGCCCAAAAAT
>CM054142.1:47353042-47383042 GCA_028751875.1 Rapana venosa
GAAAGAGAAGGAGAGAGAGGGGGAGAGAGAGGGAGAGAGAGACAAAGACAGAGAGACACAGAGAGAGAGAGAGAAAGACAGACATAGACAAAGAGACAGAGACAGAGACAGAGAGAGACAGAGAGAGAGAGAGAAAGACAGAGAGAGGAGAGAGAGAGGGAGAGGGAGAGACAGACAGACAGAGAGAGACAGACAGACAAACAGACAGAAAGAGACAGAGAAAGAAAAGAGAGAGAGACAGACAGACGGATAGACAGACGGACAGACAGACAGACAGACAGATACAGAGACAGAGAGGGGGAGAGAGAGAGAGAGAGGGGGGGGGTTGGGGGGGGGGCGGGCAGGGTGAGAGGGAATGAGATAGTGTGTGTGTGTTCTTTAATTTAACGTCTTTTCACATTAAGTAATATCAGACAGTGTGTGTGTGTGTGTGTGTGTGTGCACGCGCGCGCGCGTGTGCGTGCGTGCGTGTATGCGTACGTGCCTGCTTGTCTGTGTGTGTGTGTGTGGTGTGTGTGTATGTATGTGAATGTGTGTGTGTGTGTGTGTGTGTGTGTGTGTGTGTGTGTGTCCGCGCGAGCATGTGCATGTGCATTACGTGCCTGCCTGCCTGCCTGCCTGTCTGCCTGCCTGCCTGCCTGCCTGTGTACGTACGTCTGCCTGCGTGACAGAGCATAATGTGAGTACGAGCCGAGTTCCATCCATTGCTACGAAAATTCCAGGAGGTCGTTTACACTGCTATAGGCTAGGCTAGTAGTAGACTGACAGCACAGGGCCGGCCAACTGGGCTTCTGGCCTGGTCGGTGGTTGACCTTCTGTCTCTGAGGGAAATTCCATTCCGCGTTCCGGAATTGCCGTTCATTAGGCTACAGCCTCTTGCTGCTGCTGCTGCTGCTGCTGTGGAAAACATCCCCACCGAATATAAAGTGTGTGTGTTGTAGTGTGTGTGTTGTAGTGTGTGTGGGTGTGTGTTGTAGTGTGGGTGTGTGTTGTAGTGTGTGTATGTGTTGTGTTGTAGTGTGTGTGTGTGTGTGTGTGTGTGTGTGTGTGTTGTAGTTTGTGTGTGTGTGTGTTGTAGTGTGTGTGTGTGTGTGTTTGTAGTGTGTGTTTGTAGTGTGTGTGTGTGTGTGTGTGTGTGTGTGTGTGTGTGTGTGTGTGTGTGTGTGTGTGTTGTAGTGTGTGTGTGTATGTGTGTGTGTTGTAGTGTGTGTGTGTTTGTAGTGTGTGTGTGTATGTGTTTGTGTGTTGTAGTGTGTGTTTTGTGTGTGTTGTTTGTTGTGTGGGGTGTTTGTGTGTGTGTGTGTGTGTGTGTGCGTGTGTTGTAGTGTGTGTGTGTGTGTGAGTTGTAGTGTGTGTTGTACAGTGTGCGTGTTTGTGTGTGTTGTAGTTTGTGTGTGTGTATGTTGTAGTGTGTGTGTGTTTGTGTTATGTGTGTGTTGTAGTGTGTGTGTGTGTGTGTGTGTTTGCAGTGTGTTGTAGTGTGCTGTAGTGTGTTGTAGTGTGTGTTTGTTGTAATGTGTTGTAGTGTGTGTGTGTGTGTGTTGTAGTGTGTGTGTGTGTTTTGTAGTGTGTGTGTTGTAGTGTGTGTGTGTGTGTGTTTGTGTGTGTGTGTTGTAGTGTGTGTGTGTGTGTGTGTTGTAGTTTGTGTTGTAGTATGTGTGTGTGTGTTTGTGTGTGTTTGTTGTAGTATGTGTGTGTGTACCGAGAGGGGAGAGAGAGAGAGAGAGAGAGAGAGAGAGAGGAGAGAGAGAGAGAGAGAGAGAGAGAGAGACAATGACAATGACAATGACAATATTTTATTGTAATAAGCTGTTAAAGCCCATTTACAAGGGGACAGTGGGAAGGGACTGGGCACAAAACACGTATTTTCAGAAATACAGATGTATCATTTCTACAGCCCAAATGGTCGACATGGCATGGATTCCACAACATGGTGAAGTGTTTTACATTACGATTCAGATGAATTGGTGCCTAACACTTTCGCCCATTGCTAATGGGGAAAGGGAGGGGGGAGGGTAACATCAACCACAAACACTTAAACACCCAGTCTGTGACAGGGCTTTCCTGTCCCTACATTCCGTCTGATCCGGTAACTCATGCTCTTTCCAACACGTGAAAAACCTAACTCACAATATGCCTAACCTCCTGTTTTGCTCTCTCTCTCTCTCTCTCTCTCTCTCTTCCACCTCTCTCCTCTCTCTCTTCCTCTCCTCACAACCCAACCATATGCACACACATTGATGCACACACCAAACCACACACCACAAACCACACACGCACGAACACCGCACCACACACACACGCTCAACATACACAACACACCATACACAACCGCGCACGCACGCACAAGGGGGCCCATGCCACACCACACCCCACACACACTCACACACGCACATTACAGGAAACCACATCCTTCTAACCCAAAAAATCTATGCACCATCATAACAGTAAAAAAAATATAGAAATTGGATTCGTCACGATCACAGGTGCCACAGCTGCACTGGGAATAAATTCTTTTTCCTCCTGGTCGTTGCCTGGGTTTTTTTTTTGCAAACCAAAAGAAATCACAGGGTTGTGATGTCTTTTCCCAGAAAACTGAAAACATATCTTCACTTTCAAAAATGATGTACAGTATTTCACAAGGTATCCATTAAGAAAGTCCTTGTTCTGAAACGTCCCTGAATTTCCTGCAGGATCGTTTCTCAGCCCACCCACAAGTTCTTTATAGTACCCCACTGTCCGCCCCCGATCTGATCAATATCGTCACAGCCTCCCCCTCCATCGTAGGGCAGGTACAGGCCCTCAACCAGGTCAATTCCCCCTTTGTTGTTCCACTGTTCCCTTCCAACACTGTGACGCACCGACAAAACGGCGATAATCATTTGGGAACACCGTTTTGCAAAGCATTGGTTTGGAGAGGCGGGGGTGTTGGTTGTGGGACAGACGGGGTGATGGGGGTTTTGGGCATAAAAAACTTGGCGAGTTTCAATGGGAACAATGCACTTCCCTTTGTTTTCTTCCCTTTTCCTCCTGTCTCCCTCCTCTGCCCCCTCCTCTCCTCTCCCCGCCTCCCCCTTCCTTTCTCCTCCCCTCTTCCTTCGCGGCCCCTGTTGGTCTGACGGGGGGTTTTCTGGGGAAAAAAGGGGGTGTTTGTTGACCCCCATTTTTTCCCTTCACTTACCACCTTTCATCGAAGCACAACGCCCTTTTGCTCGCCTTCCCAAGACCTTCCATGAGTGATGCAGTGGTTGCAGCGGGGCCCTAGCGCATTTTCCACGTTTTTGGTAACCCACAACTGGCATGGGCTGGTTTTTTTTTTTGCAATTTAAACAAAAAATTTTACACAGCAAAAATTTCACCCCTGCCATACCCAAAAGGGAATCACCGAGAGAGACGAGAGAGAGAGAGAGAGAGAGAGAAGAGGACACAATTTACAATTGCACAATTGACAAAATTTTTTTGCTTTTTTAGAATAAAAAATTAGGAGCGCGGGTAAAAACGATACACACCTTTTAAAATGACTGGAAACCATGGCAGTAGGGTATGACATCAAGATTCGAACTTTTTGCGTGTTCAATATTAAATTTTAAAACCACCTTTTCCTTTTTTCCAGTCTACACCCAGGGAAGCAGCCCATGTAAGCCCTGACAGTCCCAAAAATATGAAACCCCTGCTCACACTCCCCAAACCCTGTCTCTGTGGGGGTTTTTTTTTAGTGGGCCCACACGTTTCCCTTTACGAATCGGGAAAGCCTACACTTCTCGGGCAAAAAATGTTTTCCTCTTCTTGTTGATGTCCCCAGAACACACCTTAGTCCTCGCCAGGATCCCTTCCAAGGTTTTCCGGGGTGATGTCATCTGATTCACACATATAAGTTTTGATCCCCCGAACATGACCCCCACCTTTCGAAACCGTGTTTCTCTTGCTGTCCCTTAATCTACGCTGCACACTTTGTCTTTAAAAACACATACTGTTTCACAATCCCGGATCAGATCACCACTTGCAGCCAAACTGCACCTTCCTGCCCCACAACCCTCAGAAACACACCATCTTGCTGTCTGTTGCGGGAAATCACACAGAAAGTCAAGTGAATCGGGTGGGGCATTAAATTTCACTGCTGCACACATTCTGTTACACACGGGTTTGTTTTTTCTGTTTCCCACACGAAAGGGACAATGTTACAAAAGACCGGCCTTCCAAGACACTGTCATTTCACTTGGCGATTTTCTGCTTTCTTGGTTTTGTCTACTTCTTTGAACATCGCGACGTCTTTGAAAAGGGGGGTTTCTGCGAAGTTTGAACAGGGAGTTAGGGTTCGCCCCGGGGTCCGCCTTTCTGTTGACACCGACTTTGTCCGGTTTCATTCGCAAGAAAAACACAACGCCCCGCTCTCCCCCCGACTTTCCAACCGATACGACGTTTCGATCACAGGGCGTTTAAAGTTTTTATTACATTGCTGGAAGGCCATAACTGACATTTGAAGCAAAATGAAAAAATTTGCACACTTACACTAAAGACACCCGTTCAGTTCTCACGTCACGTCTCCCCCCCGAGAGAGAGAGGAGGAGAGAGAAGGGGGAGGGAGAGAAGAGAGGAGGGGGGGAGGGAGATAAGTCTTAAAATCTTCTCCTTCTCCCCTTAACCCCCGAAACCATTGGGGCACTGCACGTTTTTTTCGGGGCCGTCCCTCCGGGGGTAATGGAACCGGGGAGCCCATCCCTCTCCAAGTTCAAGTGCAGCGGGGTATTGCAGTTTCTTGAACGTGAAGATTTTTTTATCTTCGCCATACTATCAAACACACACAGGAAAAAGGCAGGGCAGGCGCACAGGCTTCCAAATGTATCACTCTCCTCGGGGAGGCGTTTATCCCGTCTTTTTTTTCGAAAAATTTTTCGGGAGAAGGAAGGGCAGGACGGTAAAATTTTTCCCCTCCCTTTCACCTGTGATTTTCGGGGTTCGTTTCCCCATCCTTGCCTTTTTTTCCATTTTGCCAAAAACCCAAACGGAGTTCAAAGTCTTTCGAACGAGATTTAAAACCGGGGCCCCGTGGCGAATGCACCAGAACACTTACCACCCCAAAAAACCTTTTTTTCCGCCTTTGGGAAGAGCGGGCCTTTTCGTGCGGGTGGGAAAACGGATGGCAATTTTAAAAAAAACAAACCCAAAATGCCACAGATGTTTTTTAAAAACACCCCCAAATCGAATGCGGCTATATCTGAAACAAAAAAAAAACCCGGGCGCATACTCAAAAAAATTCACCCCAAAATTTGGTAACCCGGTTTGGGGCCCAGGCAATAAAAAAAAAAAAAAGAAAAACAAACTTGGCAAAAACCAACACGGGGACCTTCCCAACAACCCCCCCCACCCCCCCCCCCCCTTTCCCCCTTTTTCTGCGCACCTTGAAAGTATTTTCAGCGTTTTCATATGGTGCGCGGCGGTGTTGTGTGTTGTGGGGTGTGTGTGTGTGTTTGGTGTTGTGGTGGTGTGTGTGGGTGGGGTGTGTGTGTGTGTGTGTGTAGTGGGGACTGCCTTGAGGTTTCACTGTTAATACCTTTACATCTTTGTGTCACTGTGGGGGGACGGAATTCCGAAATTACCATTTAAGAAAGAACAAAGACCAAACGGTAAAGGCTAAGCTTGCGAAATTTTGAACCCCTCACTCACCCCCACTCCACACCACACACATCACTCACTCACACACACTCACACACACACACACTCTCACTCCTCACTCACTCACTCACTCACTCACTCACTCACACACTCCACACAACACACACACACAACCAAAACCCACAACACACACACACACACAACACACACACACAAAACCACACACACCACACACACACCCCACTCTCTCTCTTCACTCACAACACACACACTCACTCATTCACACAAACACCCAAAACACACTCACACACACACACACTACACCTCACAACACACACACTCACTCACTCACTCACAACACATACACACTCACCACTCACCACTCACACACACACACACACACAACACACACACACACACACACACAACACACACACACCACACAACACACACACACACACACACACACACACACACCACACACAACACACAACACACACACACACACACCACACACACACAACACCCCCAGACCCTTTGAATACGCCGACATTCTTCTATTCTTTTTCACGAATCCTGTCAATTCATTTTTTTTAAAAATTCTTTATATCGAGGATAATGGAATAACACTATGGATAACATTTAAAAAGATAGCTAAGTTTAGATTTGGGTGTATCAATATAAATTTTAAAAACAGATACAAGAAATGATATGAACCTCAGGCTGCTATGCCCTTCGTAAGAAAGCACCGGGGATAAAATACATTTTGTGTTGTGCGTCCATATTAAGGATTTTAGGCAGAACTACCCCCTGTTAAATAAGTAACGGGCTTTTTTTACTTAGACTCTGTTTACTCCTGAGGGCAGTCTCCTGGGGTTGTGCACACCTCATTTTATTTTGTGTAAAGCTTCAAAATAAGAGAATCGTTATCCAAGTCATATTTTGTAGAACTTTTTGTTATACTAACTTTTGTCGTCCTTTTCTTTTCCCCCCCCCAAAAATCTAAGCACTGGCAACCCCCCTTCAGTATGGCCAATGGCCTTTTTGTGAAAAAACCCTTTCATTCTCTCTCTTGGTAAACACAGAGGACATTCAAAGCCAGAATCAGCCACATTCAATGGGAATCCCAAAAAGTAAACACAGGGACATGGGACTGACTAGGCATGGAAACCTTGGGTCGAGGGTCGCGTCTCCCTAAAAGCGACAATTGCGGGTTCGATCCCCTTTTGCCTAAAACTTTCACCCCTACCAACACACTTGATGGGGGTCTGGGTACTAGTCTTTCAAGAAACTGAGGATTTGTGTGGATGTACATTTAGCGAAAGTCGGAAAAAACTTGGGGGGACAGGAGGGGTGTTCTTTTGGCAAATTCTGCAGAAAAAACCAAAAAGAACGATGGGAATAAAGAACACTGTCAGCACAGAGAAAAAAATGAGAAAAAACACTCTGTCTCGTGACAAATATTTTGAGTTATTTAACTAAATTTTCCTTTGAAAAAGCGGAAATTCGGTCCACAACATAAACAGCAAAAAAAGTCCTTGGGATGAGACATAAACCGGACCCGTGTGCAACCACGCAAAACATCTTGTGCACAGAAAATCCTGTTCCCTTTTCGACAAGATACCATTGTGTGCCGGAAACAGATGACAAAATTCACAAAACTGCACACACACGGGGACGGGATTAAAAAACCCACAATTCCATTATCCCGATATAAAAGAATAAAATCTAAAAAAATAAAAAAATAAATAAACAAATAAAAACGCAAAAACGAGCGGCAACCTTTTGGAGATTGTCCAAAAAGGGCAAAAAAAGGAGACCCCATTAAAATTATCCAGTATCTGCAACATTGGGCACGTTTTTTTTTCCTACCCCAAAACCAACTATCACAAATAATTTGTTTCTCATGACGTATGCATTCCCGGCTTAACACCCAGCATTCACCCCCCAAAACCCCAAACTCGCGTCCATCATCACACCGGGGAATTTAAACCGTGAACGGAAAGGAAATACAACGGCTCCAAAGCTTTTGGAAAAGGGGGCTTTTTTTCAGTACCTCACTCTATAACGCCATACTCCGACTTCAAGGGATTTTCTAAATTAAAATCAAAGAAATTATTTTTTTTTTGGTTTTTCCGAATTATATCGTATCAGTTGCTTTTCATATTGTAATGTCCTTCATGAGATTTTAAATTTTTTAACGACTTGACTTCCCTAGAATATGACATTTCCATTCTTAATTCATCGATCTATTCTAAACTAATCGTTAAGCCCTCTTACTCATACACAAGGGTCGATATTTATTCATTGTTTATATCACTTTAAGTCACGGCAGATTTCTCTGCGTGAAATTAGGGCTGCTCTCTCCGGGGAGAGCGCCGTCGCCACGAGAGCAGCGCCACCCATTAATTTTGTTTCTTTTCCTGTCTACAACTGTGTTTCCCTATCAGGGTAAATTTTCTGCAGAATTTTGCCAGGGCAACTGCCTTGTTGCCTGGGTTTTTTTTTTACGGCCTAAATAATAAGCGTAACACACGGACTCGTTTTTTCGCTCCTCCAAAAGCAGCACCCAGACCCCACTCATGTCAAAGGAAAAGGAGGGGGAAAAATTTTTTGGGCCCAAACGGGGTTCGAACCACCGCACACTTCTTACACTTTTGGGGTTTCTAGGCAGGCCTTACCCTAGACCACCGATATCCGTCTGTTTTCCCTTTTACTTTTGGAAAAGATTGCGACCTCTATCTGAAACCGGGTTTTTCTGCTTCATTGACGCCATATCAGGGGCACAAATATATTTTTTAAGTCAAGACGTCCTTTTTACGCAGTGTTTCCTATCGTTTACTGCACACTGGGACGGTAGGGAAACTGGCAGCTAAGTAGAGCCCCTCTCTCTCATCCTTTAAACAACTGTAGTTTGACCAATATGTAAAAAGCCTTCACTGTTGCCTTTTTCTGGGAAATGGGCTTCTGTTCGTGGATGCTGGATATTTTTCTTCCTTCATTTTTAGTTCAAAACAAGAAAGAAACGGGTTGTGTTTTTTGGTTTTTTGGTGTTTTTTTTTTTTTTTTTTTTTTTTTGGGGGGGGGGTTGTTTTTTTGTTTTTCATGGGGTGGGGGGTCTTGTGGTTTGGGTTCTTTTTTTTTTAGTATTTCGTTTTTGATTATTTCATTTTATTGAGTCCGGATATGGAGTCACGTGAAACGATAAGCCGAAAACAGAATTTGTTTAAAAAAAAATCTTTTTCATCGAGGAATGGAAAACACTTTTTGCTTTTTTACATCCCCCTCGGTGTAGCAGTTTTGTAAATTTTGTCATCTTTCCCACCGGCACACAAGGGCCACTCTTTACGAAAACGGGAAAAGATTTAAAAGGTCGCAAGATGTTTGCATGCGTTCGACACCGGGGCCCTTTATAGTCTCACCCAAAAACTTTTTTGGGGGAATGGAGTCTGCACGTTTAACTCCAGGGGAAAAATCCCCCTTGGGCGGGAATCGAAACCCGGTCATCAGATGCAGCGCAATGTTTTGACCACTTGCTCCCCCCCCCCCCCCCCCCCCCCCCCCCACCCCCCCCCCCCCCCGAGAGGCGAAGTCTTTCCCAGAGAACAAAAAGAAGAAGATGTCCCTTTTCTTTCAGTTTTTTTTCCTCCTCTTTACCTCTTCTCCAGTATCGCTGTCCCCTTTCTTCAGCTTTTTGTCTCTCTTCATTTTTCTCCTCTGCCTTATTCTTTCGTCTGTCCTTTTTCTCTCCCCCCCCCCCCCCCCCCCCCCCCAACCCCCCCCCCCCCTTTCCCCCCCCCCCTTTTCTCTCTGTCCCCACGGAAAAATCAAAAATCTTTTTTCGTTCCTGGGGTAGAGCTCCAGTTTCCCCAATGGGAAATTTTCATATGCCACCGTTTTCCCCCCCAAAAAATCGCGTTTTCACTTTTGGGGGCGACGTCTAAAAAACACACCTTTTGCCAAACATTTTTTAAAAAATACATTTTTTTTCCTCCCTCTTACCGGCACGAATGGCCACTCTTTTTGAAGGCAGAAAAGGGTTTTTTTCCCCGTGGACAAGACGTTTTGGCACACAGACTCCGGTTTTTCAGCCTCAACTAAAGACTTGAGGGGGAGTGGAGTCATACTGATAAGTTAACTCTAAAGAAAAAAATCTCCATGAACGGGTTGTCCCCGATATGAGCGAACCCGGGGGCCCTCAAATCGCGAGCACCCCGCTTAAAAACCCCCAGACCATCCCCCCCCCATAAATAAATGAAAGAAATAATCAAAAAGAAATCTAAAAAAAAAAAACCCAAAACCCCAAAAACTCCCCCCCCCCCCCCCCCCCCCCCCTTTAAAACCAACAACCCAACAAAAAACCACACCCAAAAAACCCCCCAAAAAAAACCTACCAACGCCCCCCCCCCCCCCCCCTCCCTTTTTCCCGATTTTTCATTTAAATTTTTTTTGCCCTAAAACGGCTGTAAAACAAAACAGACCTTCCTGATATACCCCCAGTGCCCGACAAACAAGGTGGCGAAACCTTTCCGCCGCGCCCCAAAAAAAAACTTTTATCCTTATACTGTTTTTTCCCTCCCCCATCTTTTACAGACATTTTCAAATTTAAAATAAATCGTGCAGGAACAAATAAACAGTAAACAAAAAAAACAACAACTAAACCCCACACACAACCACGCACAACACCACACACCACACACCGCACGCGTGGGCAGGATAACACTGGGGGGACGGGAAAAGCCAGCGTTAGAACTTGCGCTCGAAATCTACCCCGGTTCGAATCCCGTTTAAGGGGAAAATTTTCCCCTAAATCATTTTTTCTATTTACTTATTTATTCTTTTTTTCAAGGGGTAACGAAGAAGCCTCCGAAGGACTTTGGGGGAAGGGGGCGATGAGGGTATAAACCAGGCCCCGTGGGAGCGCAGCAGAACACCTTGCGCACACGTTTAAAACCCGTTCCGCTTTTTTGGAAAGTAGGCCATTATGTGGGGAAAAAGAACAAATTTATAAAACCGACACACACAGAACTGATGCAAAAAAAAACACACGATGCTTATTCCTTATCTTCGATATAAAAGAATAAATGAATATATATTTTAAAAAAACAAACAAGAGTGAGACAGAGAGACAGACAGACAGAGACATAGAACAACATTTTATCTTCAGGCCTCCAACCCCTAGAATGGCGTTAAACATCCATTATGAAAACAAAACAATAACAAAACACGACATTAGTATGTTACGTGGCAAGCTGCCCAAACCATGACCACTATGAACACGGGCCCATCCACATCAAGACAAAAGCATCTACTTCAATACAATCCTCACACATGATTTTTCCCCCGCGTCTCCAAATTTCCAAAAACCCTGCTCCTTTCTACAAACCTGGGGAAAACAGACACTGATCTTGCCAAAGGTAGAACTGATGATACTTCTTTAGCAAAGTCCTTGCACAGACCTAGCTCTGACTTGCCAATTTTTCCCAGCAGCATTTTTGTCCTGATAAAAATAGAAACACCCCGCACACACGGCGCGCGCGGCCTCACACCCGCGCGCGCCACACGTCACACACTCACCAAAAACAACCCCCCCTCTCTTCCAAAAACTCACTCCCTTTCCCCTCTCAAACACACTACCTCACACAACACCTTCACTCAATCCCCTCAGCTCTCTCACACACACAGACAAAAACTCACCCACCTTTTTTACTCAAATCCCACCCTCCCTTTCTCTCCCTCTCCACCGCACACACTCTCTCCACTTTCGCAAACACCTCACTCTCCTCTCTCTCTCTCACAACACACACCACGCACCACCCACCCACACACACCACACACACCCACACGCACACACACACGCAAACCCGCACCACAACACAAACCCACACACACACACAAACACAAAACAACACATCACCACACAAACCCCCACACACCACACACAAGAAAAGCACGGGAGGCCTCCACCCCCCCCCCCCCCAAACCACACACACACACCACACACACACACACACACACACACACCACGCACCACACACACACACACTTGGTTTTTTAGGGAAACTGTTCGTTTTTTCATGGTCATTTAGTAGGGCGCACTTCAGGGGGTAAATGAGAAAGGGGCCCGTGGAAGCCGGACCCTGTAGTGCTGAGTTCCTTCCTGGTTAACCCCCCTCTCCCCTGTCTCTCTCCTGTCTCTCTTGCCTCCGTCTCTCTTGTCTCTTTCTCTCTCTCCTCTCTGTCTCTGTCCCTTTTGTCGTCTTCTGTCCCGCTCCTCTCTCCCTGTCTCCTCGCTCTCCCGTGTGTGTCTCTCTCCTGGTAATGCTTGTTGTGTGGTGGTTTTGTGTGTGTGTTGGTGGTGTCTTGTATTTTGTGTGTGGGGTGTTTTGTGTGTGTGTGGTGTGAGTGTGGTGTTTGGTGTGTGGTGTTGTATTGTTGTGGTTGTGTGTGTGTGTGTAGTTGTAGTGTTGTGTGGTGTGTTTATGTTAGTGATATCTAGTTTAAGGGGTGTCGTTGTTGGGTGGGGGTGCGTGTTTGGGGTGGTTGTGGTGTGTGTGGGGTGGTGTGGTGGTGTGGTTGTGGGTGTGTGTGCGTGGGTTGTGCGTGTTTTTTGGGGGGGGTTTTTTGGGTTTTGTGTGTTTTTTTGTGTGTTTGTTGTTGTTTGGTGGCTTTTGTTGTAGGGTTGGGATGTTGTGTTTTGTTGGGGGGGAAACGGCGTTTGGGGCGTATTCAATGTGTGCGTGCTAATTCAAGGGGTTTTGGGGTTTTTTATGTTGTTTTTCAAGTATGGCGTCTAATTCAAGTGTTTTGTGTATTTTTTTGTTGTTGCTCGATTTTACGTCTTTCACTCAAATGATATTTGACGTGGGAAAGGGGGGGGGGGGACATTGGTTGATGGTTTGCTGTGAAATTGGTTTTTTTTTGCTAATATTTTAGCAGCAACAGAAAAAGGCTAACAAATGATAACAACAAATAAATACATCAGAAATGCTAATGGCTTATAACTAACAAATGCCTATAGGGCTGTTCATTAAAGTTTTTTATAAAGAAAAGCCAAATTAAAATTTTTTTAATTCTTTCCAAGATTTTTCAAAAAAAAGGGAAGAATGGGTTTTTGAAATTTTAAAAAAGAAAGAAGTTAGAAATTTTAACAAAAATTTTAATTTTTTTTAAGGGGAAAAAATTAGAAAAAAAATAAAAAGGAACCCTTTTTCCAAAAATTTGAGTTTAGATTTTCAAACCAAAAACAATATGTAAAATTTTGAAATGCTCATTTTTTTTAAAAAAAACTTTTTTGCCTGCCCACGTGGTTTCAGTAAAAAAGCCCCCAAAAAAGGGGGTATGGAAATTATTTAAAAGAACCTCTCCAAACTTTGACCCCCTTTGAGCTTGGTCACCCCTCTTTGGCAAGAACCCCACTGCGAAGGTACCCAACAAAGGTGCACAAATACCCCTAAAGCGAAAAAAGTAGACAGATGATCTCTAGTAAACTGTAGACATTTTTTTAAACCTTGGATTTTAAGCTAGAGTACCGATTTCGAACAACGCTAGTAAATTTGAAATATAATCCCGAAAATCAAGAATAAGTTAAGAGCCATAAAATTTGCTATTAGCCCCACTAAGAATAGAAGATTTTCCAACAAAAAACATTTTTCTATTCTAAGCATGGTATTACAAAAAAATGAACCTTTTCTTGATCACTAGATGTGAAATCACTGTAAAAACTTTTTAATGTGGAATATTTAATGAAAGTGGGGAACGTACTTTAGAGATTAAACCATTTTATTTTCACTCTTTTTCAATGAATGATTTTATGCAAAATTTGCTCGTTCATTTTCCCTGAAAGGGGGAAGTAAACTTTAGTTTGTTTCCATGTCTGTTGATTGATTCCAGGCTTTTTTAAAAAGGTCGAAACCCAAATTTCCAATTTTCTTTTTAAAAAGATAATATTTTTTGCTCTTAAGGGAAAAATTTATTTTTTGATTTATTTTTTATTTATTTAAAGTGTCGTGTAATGTATGTAGTCCGTCGTCCATTCAAGAGTGTATGTGCTGCTGTGTGTATGATTTTTTTTATTATTTTTTAAAAAACTTTTAATCGAGGGTAATGGAATAAGCACTTCTGCCTTTTTTTACCATCCCCCCTGGTATGCGGATTTTTGCAATTTTGCATCCATTCAACGGCACACAAAACCCCCTTTACAAAAAGCGAACAGGGTTTAACGTGTCCAAGATGTTTCTCGTGCGTTCGCACACAGGGCCTCGGTTTTTTGTCCATCCGAAAGGGCTTTTTTGGGGGAAATGACTGCCGAGTTGGGGTGTGTCAAAGTCAAGTCAAAATTTTATTTTCAGATGGGACATTGAATAAGCATGCTTTTCTTTTTTTTCCAACCCTTTTTCTACAGAAAAAAAAAGGGGAAAAAAAGTAAAAAGCAGACATAGAATAAAAAACCTATTTAAAGATAAACCATACAAATCAAAAAAAAAACAAAAAAATTGCATAATGGAATTAAAAACAAAAAAAAACCCCCAACAATTTAAACCATACAAATTTAAATAATTAAAAACTTGAAAATATATCCTCAAAAAACAAAAAACAACAACAAAGAAAAACCAAACCCAAAAAAAACAAAGAAGACAAAACAAAATAAAGAAAGGCACACCAACTGCTTCCCTCCCCCCCCCCCCCCCCCCCCCCCCCCCCCCCCCCACCTCACACACATACACACAAAAACCTTCAACTATACAAACAACTGAATAAAACAAACAAACAAGGATAAACCAACAAGAACAACCACAACAAGAAAATAAACAAACAAACAAACACAAACATACGTACACAACAACAACAGCGACAATAACTAACATAAGACAAGAATAACAGCCAAAACAAATGAAAACAATATAGAACTAACAAAAGACGAAAAAAGAGTTTAAAATAACCCCTCCCCAAGAAGACCACCCTAAAACCCAAAACAAACAAAAAGCAAAATAAACCAGAACTCCACCCTCCACCACCAACAATAACAACAACAACCAAGTGGATATAAACAGAAGAAACTGATGTATAGTTTCCTTTTAAATCATTTAAACACTTACATACACGTACACATCCTCACCCATATCCCCCCTTCACCACATATACTTATATATAAAGGAAAACAAGAATTAACCAAGCAGACATTGGAATCAGAGCATAAAAGTATAACAAAGACATCCATTCCCTCCCTCTCCCCTGGTCATATACACGCATGTACATGTGCTTTTTGATTTAAGGCATAACAACGTTAATCCCTCCGTCAAAGAATAAATTCAGGCAATATAAACCCACCCAGCAATACTAACGTCAGCAATAACAATTTAGGTCATCTAATACAATGAAAAAGAAAACAAACAGCGACAAAATAAAATAAATCAGCATATTTTTGTGTAACACAAAAACGTAAAAAGCCCCAAACAACAAGAAAACAATCCAAAACCGAACCAATTACACAACACACACGCACTCACACACGTGTACACACACACACATACACCAGATTCAAAGCGTGTTGGGGTCGATATCATATCGACCCATATATAGATCAATGTTTACACATGTACTCTATATGAATATGAAAACTTGGGTCTTATCTGATTTTAATGACGAGAATAACGTCAGTGACACTTTAATCACTCTCTTAAGTTTACAAGTTGTGTTCTGAACTTTTATTTATGAAGTATCTTTTTAGGTGTGTTTTATACTGATTTTTGCTTTTAATACATATCAAATTTTGGGGGAGTTTATTCCATAGGTCACTCTGCGTGTGTGCGTGTGTGTGTGTGTGTGTGATCTGACAATAGCTGATTGTGTGTGTATGTGCGTGCGCGTGCGCACTAGAGAGAGAGACACAGAGAGAGAGAGAGATCGAGAGAGAGAGGGACCCTGTGTGTGTGCGTGCCAGCGCCCGCGATTGCGTGTGTTTGTCTGTCTGTCTGTCTGTCTGTGCCCACACGCATTTCACGCGCAAGTGTGAATAAAAGTATGCATGGAATTTCTCTCTCCCTGTATTCGGAAGAGAACAATAAGAAAAGAAAAAGTCTCTTCCTGTATTTGTAGTGTTTTCTTCAAACAAGGAAGATATCCACTTCAGACTGACGACGTGGGACGAAAGCTGTACAGGCTTCTGAGAATTCAGGATATTTTAAGTTGAAGTTTTCGAATAAGCCCTAATTGTATGATTCTGGGAACAATTCCTGTTTCACACTGTAACTACCGCTGCAAAGGGTTTTTACGTGTGTGATGGTTTTTGCTGACAAAATAAACATGAAACGGGTTTCTTTGGGGGGGGGGGGGGGGGGGCTATTTTTTTTAATTGTTTGGGTTGGGTTTTTTGTGTAGTTTAGAGATTTTTATGGCGGGTTTTTTTTTTATCGCCTCTCGACAAGAGCTCCAAGGTGTTAACCAACATTGAGATTTTACGTATACATGCGTTTGTCCATTGTTAAGGTAGCCGCATAACGACGTTGTGGATGTTGTTTAGTTATTTTTTGTTGTTGTTTTGTTGGGTTTTTTCGGGGGCTGGGTGGTGGGGGTGGTGGTTAGTAGTTTAGCTCTGAAACAGAAAAATGTAAAATGTTACATTGCAAATCAAAATGAAACTGCCACTTAACAGAGCAGAGCAAGCACAATAAGACTATCAATAAAAAGAAAACCCAACCTTTTAATCCTGAAAAACGGTTTGATTAAACCAAAATTTCCTTCCAGAAATTACTTGAATGTTTTCTGAATACTAACCCCCACCCCTCCCCCTCTTATGTACAAAAATAAAAACTACTGAAAAACTTGAAACTGTTTCCACTATATCTTGAAAAGGATTTTTTAAAAACTTGATATTGCTCCCAAAAATTAATGTGAAAATAATTATATGACTGTGTAAGAGTAGCTGACTCCAAAAGAACTTTCCAGGATATGCACAGACAAGTTTGGTGAAGCGCAGGTGTGCTTTATTCGTATCTTCAATTACAAAAAATAAAAGGGGGGGGGGGGGGGGGGGGGAGGAGGAGCGACCTCCTGCCGAATTTAACGATAATTACAACTATCAGACGTAGAAGAATTTGCTAACTGAATCTGACAATTACCATTACTCATTGCTATTACGATTTGTAGGGGCTATCAAACCGATGAATTGATGTTAGGACGCGTTGATTAAAAGTAGGCGATACTGCGTAAGTCGTATCTATGTACTTATCTGCTTCACTTCGTTAGTTCATTGAAATGAAATCTTCTAGTATTTCTATCCACTATGTTTCTTATACAAGTACGCACGCACGCAAGCAAGCACGCAAGCACATACACATAGACAAACTGGATGGAGGACTGAATATAAAAAGCACGTGTGTGTGTGTGTGTGTGTGTGTGTAAAGGAGAGAAGAGAGGGAGAGAGAGGGAGAGAGAGGAGAGAGAGAGAGAGAGAGAGAGAGAGAGAGAGTGTATGTATGTGTGTGTGTGTGTGTGTGTGTGTGTGCGCGTACGTGCGTAGTTAAAGTCTATTCACATAAGAACATTATTGCAGGGCAATATACTCACTTTCCGTAACGTAATTTCGAAAGTGTACAATATTTGATTCAAACACTCTGACCGTTGTGCTATACATCAAGCAAGTGACATAAGCTGACAATGGCTCAGATAGCCACACCAAATGAGGCCACCATAGCCCATAGGCCTTACCAGGGACTGGTGGTGGTGGTGGTTTTGGTGGAGTGTGTGTGTGCGTGTGTGTGTGTGTGCGTGAGTGTGTGTGTGTGTGTTGTGTGTGCGTGTGTGTGTGTGTGTGCGTGTGTGTGTGTGTGTGTGCAACTGAAGAGGCATGATCAAGCTTACTTCCCAGGGCCAAGGTCACCCATCTAATAATTATGCATGATGCCCAAAGCACGTACTGAACTCTACTGTTGGCGATCAGCAGAAGAAGTACTAAGAGAGAGAGAGAGAGGAGAGAGAGAGAGAGAGAGAGAGAGAGAGAGAGTGTGTATGTATGTGTGTGTGTGTGTGTGTGTGTGTGCGTGTGTGTGCGTACGTGCGTAGTTAAAGTCTATTCACATAAGAACATTATTGCAGGGCAATATACTCACTTTCCGTAACGCAATTTCGAAAGTGTACAATATTTGATTCAAACACTCTGACCGTTGTGCTATACATCAAGCAAGTGACATAAGCTGACAATGGCTCAGATAGCCAGCCACACCAAATGAGGCCACCATAGCCGATAGGCCTTACCAGGAACTGGTGGTGGTGGTGGTTTTGGTGGTGGTGGTGTGTGTGTGTGTGTGTGTGTGTGTGCGTGTGTATGTGTGTGTGTGTGTGTGCGTGTGGTGTGTGTGTGTGTGGCAACTGAAGAGGCATGATCAAGCTTACTTCCCAGGGCCAAGGTCACCCATCTAATAATTATACATGATGTCCAAAGCAGTACTGAACTACTGTTGGCGATCAGCAGAAGAAGTACTAAGAGAGAGAGAGAGAGAAAGAGAGAGAGAGAGAGAGAGAGAGAGAGAGAGAGAAAGAGAGAGAGAGAAAGAGAGAGAGGAGGGGGGGGAGGTGGAGAGAGAAAGAGAAAGAGAAAGAGAAGAGAAGAGAGAGAGAGGAGAGAGAGAGAGAGAGAGAGAGAGAGAGAGAGAGAGAGAGAGAGAGAGAGAGAGAGAGAGACAGACAGACAGACAGACAGACAGAACTCGACCTCGAACTCTCGAACTCGAAATGTTCATTGAGAGTAAATGGATAAGCAAAGGGCTTCTTTACACCATGCTCTCTCACACACACACAAAAGAAAAAAAAAAAGAAAAAAAGAAGAAAAGAAAGAAAAGAAGAAAAAAGTCAAGAAAAAACTACATACCCCCCCCCCCCCCACACACACACACACACATACATACACACACACACACACACACACACACACACACACACACACACACACACACACACACACACACACACACACACACACAACACACACACACTAATCAAAACAAGAGAGAGAGAGAGAGACGACAATGACAATGACAATGACAATATTTTATTGTAATAAGCTGTTAAAGCCCATTTACAAGGGGACAGTGGGAAGGGGACTGGGCAAAAAACACGTATTTTCAGAAATACAGATGTATCATTTCTACAGCCCAAATGGTCGACATGGCATGGATTCCACGACATGGTGAAGTGTTTTACATTACGATTCAGATGAATTGGTGCCTAACACTTTCGCCCATTGCTAATGGGGAAAGGGAGGGGGGAGGGTAACAACAACCACAAACATCATTTAAACACCGAGTCTGTGACATTCCGTCTGATCCGGTAACTCATGCTCTTTCCAACACATGAAAAACCTAACTCACAATATGCCTAACCTCCTGTTTTGCTCTCTCTCTCTCTCTCTCTCTCTCTCTCTCTCTCTCTCCACACACACACACACACATATGCACACACATATGCATGCACACACGCACACACACACGCACGAACACGCACACACGCACGCACAAACACACGCACGCACACACACACGCACGAACATACACAACACACACATACACACACGCGCGCACGCACGCACAAGAGGGTGCGCATGCACACACACACACACACGCACATATACAGGCAACCACAGTCACTTCTAACCCAGAAAAAATCTGATAGCATCCATCATAACATGTAAAACATCCAGTCCAGCACTAATTCTGTCTTTGATTCTGTCACGATCGGCAGGTGTCCACAGCTGCAGCTTGGAATAAATGTCTTTTTCCTCCTGAGTCAGTTGCCTGGTGTTCTTTTTGCAAACCAAAAGTAATCAGCAGGGTTGTGAGTGTCATCTGTCCAGATAAACTGAAAAATCATATCTTCACTTTCACAAATGATAGTATCAGGTATTTCATCAGAGGTATACACATTAAGAAAGTCCTTGTTTCTAGAAACGTCCCTGAGATTTCTCTGCAGGGATCTGTTTCTCAGCCCACCCACATAGTTCTTTATAGTATCTCCACTGTAGCCTGCATCCCGAATCTGATCTAGATATTCGTCAGAGTCCTCCCCCTCCATCGTAATGTCAGGTACAGGCACCTCAACCAGGTCAATTCCACCTTGTTGTTCAGCCACTGTGTCAGCTTCCAACACTGTGACAGCACCTGACGCACGGCGATAATCTTGTGTGGGAAGCAACGATTGCGAAGGCATGTGGTTTGGAGAGGCTGGGGTGTTGGTGTGTGAGACAGACTGGGTGATGGGGGGTGTTGGCATAAACAAACTTGGCGAAGTTTCGAATGGGAACAATGCACTTGCCTTGTCTTCTTGCCTTTCCTCTGTCTGTCTCCTCTCCTCTGCCCGCCTCCTCTCCTCTGCCCGCCTCCTCTCCTCTGCCTGTCTCCTCTCCTCTGTCCTTCGTCGGTCCCTGTTGGTCTGACTGGGAGGCTTTCTGCGGAAGTACACAGGTGTTTGTTGACCCGCCATGTTCCCATCACTCGAGCCAGCCTTCAGTCGAAGCACAACAGTCGTTTGCTCGCCTTCTCCACAGACCTTCCATGAGGTGATGCAGTGTTGTTGCAGCAGGGCACCTAGCGTCACTTCCAGCGTTGTTGGTAACCCGACAACTGGCATGGTGCTGGTTTATTTGGCAATTTAAACACAAAATTTACACAGCAAAATTTCGCCCTGCCTATATCCAAGGGAGATCACCCCGCGAGCCGAGCGAGAGAGAGAGACGAGAGAGAGAGAGAGAGAGAGAGAGAGAGAGAGAGAGAGAGAGAGAGAGAGAGAGAGTGTGTTCTTCTACTCATAGCACCTATTCTCATGAAGTAATAAGTAGACGTGTGTGTGTGTGAGTGTATGTGTGTGTGAGTGTGTGTATGTGTGTGTGTGTGAGTGTGTGTAGTGTGTGAGGTATGTGTATGTGTTATGTGTGTGTGTGTTGTGTGTGTGTGTTGTGTGTGTGTGTACGTTTGTTGGTTGTTCTTCAATTAATCGTCTTTTCACATGAAGTAATATAAGATCTGTGTGTGTGTGTGTGTGTGTGTGTGTGTGTGTGTGTGTGTGTGTGTGTGTGTGTGGTGTGTTGTGTGTGTGTGTGTGTGTGTGTGAGTGGTGTGTGTGTGTTGTGTACGTTTTTGTTGTTCTTCAAATTAACGTCTTTTCACATGAAGTGATATAAGATCTGTGTTGTGTGTGTGTTGTATGTGTGTGTGTGTGCGCGCGCGTCTTTGCGTGGATATGTGTTGAGAGAGGGGGTGTATGTGTATAGTGTGAGTGCGTGTGCGGACGCGTGTACCTGTGTGCTTGCACGCGCACATCAGTACATATCTTTTATCTATTCATTATATATATTTATAATCTTTTATTTCAAGGATAATGGAATAAGCATTCAGGTGCTTTTTTTTTAAAAAACATCCAATCCCCGTGTGCCTGCGGTTTTGTAAATTGTGTCATCCACTCCAACTAACACACAATGGCCTACTCTTCTAATAGGCATGACGGGTTTTAAACCGTGTGCACAGATATTCTCCGTAACAACTATGTGGGCACGTGAGTGCGTTAGCACGCGGACGAGCTGAAGGACAAGCAGGTCTGCTTCTGCGTCAGTCTTTCTGCCGCTCTCCGTTTATCTAAAGGCACTCGTGTACTTTTTGCCGCGGTCACAGACCTTCTGCGGTGAGAGCGCTAGGGATAGGATATCACTGTCGCCGTACACTGACTGCCTGGCCTGCAGATGAGATGACAGGAATAGAAAGAAGGAAAGAAAGAAGGAAAGAAAGAAGGAAAGAAGGAAAGCGGCTGAACACACGCTGGTTGGGCAGTCACTGGCTGAATGAGGGAGGGAGGGAGGGAGGGCTGCCTCTATGTGTCCCTGCTCTGATCCTTTCTTCTTCTGCCACATGCACGCACGCACGCACGCGTATGCACACACTCACAAACAAAACAACAACAATGCACACCACAGAGAGAGAGGAGAGAGAGAGAGAGAGAGAGAGAGAAGAGAGAGAGAGAGAGAGAGAGAGAGAGAGAGAGAGAGAGAGAAGAGAGTACAGAAAAAACTCCATGGTCAGATGATGTATGAAAGGACAGCCTTCGGGTGTGGCATCGTTGATTTAATAATAATAATAATAATAATAATAATAATGTATGGAATTTATATAGCGCTGAATCTTTTATAAAGCAACAAATCAAAGCGTTCAGATGACTTTAGAGGTAATGCACTCGTTTTAAGCAACCTAGCAGTTGCGGGTTCCATCCCCGACTGAATTCCCAGGGTTTTGCCCACCGCCTCCTCTCAATCCACCAGGCCTGGAGTGCTGGTCTGGATGCTAGTCTTTCTAGGACGGCCTTGTGTGTCAAGACTGATCACGACCATAAGATTGTAACACCAGCCGCGGACTTCAGCACACGCCTATAGCCACATCATTATATGCACAGCCCAAACTTCTTTGCAAACCTATGTACACGAACACACGCGCGCACGCACGTTCACACAGAAACAGACACACACAGAGGCATGCACACACACACAAACACGAACGCATGCACGCACGCACACACACACAGAGATGGCTTTATGGAGAAAAAAAAGCTAACACACTGCTTATTCAATGTGCATCTGAAAAAAAAAAAATGATTTTGACTGATACAATGCACGCCCCAAACGCACGCACCCACACACAAAAACACCCCAACAACAAAACAACACACACACACACACACACACACACACACAACACACACACAACACACACAAACACACAAACCCCAAACACATACACCCCAACACAACCACTCACACACACACACACACACACAACACACAAAAACACACAAAACACACACACAACACACCTCACACACACACAAAAACAAAACCACACAACACACACAACACACACACACAAACAAACATATCGCGCAACTAACAACTGCACACACATCATTACCAAAAAGTGAGAGGAACTAAGAGAGCTGGGCGACCCGGGCGGGGCCAGTGACGGCACGTCGCTAATGGCCACATGGGATGGGGGGGGGGGTGCACGTGCCCGAGGGTGCCACACGGGCCCTTTACATGGGCCCCCCCCTGTCAAAACCTCACCGCTGAAAAAATGCCACAGTGCCCGCTGAAGTGTACCTGACAGTGTACTCATGCAGTGCTGCGCTGTGTTGGCTGTCTGTTTTGCTGCGTGCTGTGTTTGCAGTGCTTGGGTGTGTTGTGCTGTGCTGTGCTCGTTCTGCTCCCTTTCTTCTTGCTTCCCCTTTCTGCCCTCTCTCCCCTCTCTCCTGCCTCCTCCTTCCTGCTCGCCGCTCTGCTCTGCCTCCTCTGCTCCCCTTTTTTGCTCTGCCTCCCCTGCTCCCCTCTCCCCCCTTTCCTGCCTCTCTCTTCTGCCTTCTCTCCCCCTTTCTGCCTGCTCTGCTCCTCTCTCCCTCTCTTCCTCTCTCTTTCTCTCCTCTCTTTTGCTCTGCTCTGCCTCCTCCCGCCTGCCTCTCTCCTCCTCTTCTCTTTTGCTCTGCTCTGCTCTCCTCTCTTTCTCTGTTGCTCTCCTCTCCTCTGCTCTCCTCTCTTCGCTCTCTCTCCTCCCTCTTCTGCTCTGCTCGCTCTCCTCCCCTCTGCTCTCCCTCTCCTCTCTCCTGCTCTCCTTCTTTTTCTCTGCTCTGCTCTCCTCTCCCTCTCTCCTCTGCTCTCTGCTCTCGCTCTCTCTGCTCTCTCTCGCTTGCTCTCCTCTCCTTCTGCTCTGCTCTCTCTCTCTCTCCTGCTCTCTGCTCCTCTGCTCCTCTCCTCTCTTCTGCTCTGCTCTTCTCTCCTCTCTTTCTGCCTCCTCTGCTCTGCTCTCCTCTCTTCTGCTCTGCTCTGCTCTCCTCTCTGCTCTGCTCTGTCTCTGCTCTGCTCTGCTCCTCTCTCCCTCCTCTGCTCTGCTCTGCTCGCTCCTCTCTTCTGCTCTGCTCTCTTCTGCTCTCCTCTCCTCTCTTCTGCTCTGCTCTGCTCTCCTCTCTTCTGCTCTGCTCTGCTCTCCTCTCTTCTGCTCTGCTCTGCTCTGCTCTGCTCTGCTCTGCTCTGCTCTGCTCTGCTCTACTCTACTCTACTCTACTCTGCTCTGCTCTGCTCTGCTCTGCTCTGCTCAATGCAGCACAACATGTTTTTCAGCAATAATGTTGTTTGTTTGTTTTTCTTCTTGTGAGTGAGTATGTTCGTTTTCCTATGATTCCTACTGATCCCACCCCCATCCCCACCCCCTCCCCCCAACCATGCAGAACATTACCTGCCAGAGGCCCTTTTACGTGCGCTTAATTCCGCAATAGACAGACCCCAGTCTATCGTCTGATCAGACACGTCAACGCCCACATCCCCACTAATGGTAATAATGTAGTAATGGATTGGGTCTCTGGTAGGATTCAAACCTTGGACCTCTCTTTTTCAAGACGTGCATGTCACAACTGGACCACCGATCGGCTAGAGCAGGAGAGAAGTGCCAGCATTCGGAGGTGAAGCAGACGTTTTGAAAGAGGGGATGCTGAGCCATTGTACTGGTGCAACAGTCAGCCAGTATCCAGCCATATGTCGAGGGTTACCGGCAGTAAAGGTACAATGAACACCTAGGAATCATAGGAAAACGAACATACTCACTCAGAAGAAGAAACATACCAAACAACCTTGTTGTTGAAAAACATGCAGAGCTACATTGCAGCGACACAAGTCTACAAGGAGGGGGAAATTTACGGTGATTTTTACATGTGAGGCAAATAAACGCTTAAAACGTACTTACTGAGACTATAAACCGAGGCCCCGTGTGCGAATGCATGCAGAACATCTTGCGCACACGTTAAATCCTGTTCCGCTTTTCGGAAGAGTAGGCCATTGTGTGCCGGTGGGAACAGATGACAAAATTTACAAAACCGCATACACACGGGGACTAGATGTAAAAAAGCACATGAGAGCTTATTCCATTATCCTCGATATAAAAATTTTTTTAAATCCCCCTTTCGTCCCAAACTAAGGCGCTCTTTCCCGAAACTGTTGATGGAAACAGAAGTTTCTTCTGGGTTTTTTCCAAGGCAGTAGTACCACGTGTGACATTGGGTGTACATGACTCAAGTTTCAGACAAAAAACCAGTTACAGACACTTACAATACCAGCGTGTTTTGAGAAGACACCAGTAGACACAAATACCCGCCCTGCTATATGAAATAACAACAAAAAATATCGTAAAAGCAACACACACCCATGCACGCACACATACATACATCGAACCGTCCTAAACCTCACGAACAGTCAAAACAACTTGACAACAAGACGGATATGACCCCCCCCCCCCCCCCCCCCCCCCACCCCTAAAAAAAAAAAAAAGCCAACAGACACGCTCCCCACCCTAAAACTCTCCCATTCAGTCACACCCAACCACCACCACCACCACCACCACCACCACCACCAAACTGGCAACGCCTACGCTAATGTCGGTTGTCTGCATTTCATAACAGAGTTGACAAAATCAGGACTTATCTTCTTTTTAAAATTCAACAATTCAACCACAAACATAACTATATCCACAATCTAACACACACCTGTGCAATTTCACGGCCATTAAAACCGACTTTCGCAGCATAGCTCAAATTCCACAGTCGGTTTCACAAGCTGGTGCTGACGACAGCTGGGTTGGTGTGTGTGTGTGTGTGTGTGGTATTTGTGCATTGACGTTTTTACAACCCTGTCTTATTGGTGTATAAACACTCTCGATCATGCAGGTAACGGTCGCTACAGCCGAGTGGCTCCGACACTTTGACTGCATTACCGTGGGTCCATGAAGTCGTGGGTTCGAATCTCGGCACAAAGCTCCGGTGTGTATTTTTACGATCTCCCAGGTTCAACTCAATGTGCAGACCTGCCAGTGTCTTAACTCCCTCCGTGTCTATACACGTAAAGATCAAATATACACGTTGAAGATACACTGTAATTAATAATAATAATAATAATAATAATGTATGGAATTTATATAGCGCTGAATCTTGTAAAGCAAAAAATCAAAGCGCTCAGATGACTTTTTTTCCCCCCGAGGATAATGGAATAAGCACTCATGTGCTTTTTTACATCCAGTCCCTGTGTGTATGCGTTTTGTAAATTTTGTCTTCTGTTCCCACCGGCACACAATGGCCTACTCTTTCGAAAAGCGGAACAGGATTTAACGTGTGCGCAAGATGTTCTGCATGCGTTCGCACACGGGGCCTCGGCTTATAGTCTCATCCGAAGGACTTTGACATTCAGTTCGATTTTTTTTGTCAAACTGGGAAGAAAGGGCGAGGCTGGGAATCGAACCCAGAACCTCACGGTTTACTTGTTGGCAGGCAAAAGTCTTAACCATCCTGCCACCTTCCTTCAATGGAATTCATGGCAGCTTTCGGTGGATTAGGGAAACACGAACATGCCCAGCATGCATCCTGTACAAAAGGCTCTAAACGTGTCGGCTGGGGCCAGCCAGCAGAGCTGCTGCACTGCAGAGCGACAAGCACAGGAGAAGACCGGGCACTACGATACTCACCTCACCCGGCAAGAGGGCGAAGAGAAGAGAGGAGGAGGAGAGATCTGCGTGTCTTTCCTGCCTTTCTTGCTCTTCTTGTTGGTGTGCGTTCCCCAGCTTAACATCCTGGGAGTCACTTAGAATACGCTCTCGCTCTCTCTCTCTCTCTTTCCACACACACACACACACACACACACACAACACACACAACACACACAACACACACAACACACACCCACACACCCACACACACACACACACACACACCCACACCCACACACACACACACACACACACACACACACACACACACACACACACACACACATCCCACCTGGGAATCCTTGTCAGACTATTAGCACACACTGAAATCATAAGTTTGCGTGTTTGTTTTCAAACATCTTGCCGTGTAAGCAGCCATACTTCAAAATCTGAATCAGAAGACGTTAATGTCGTTATGTCAGAACCAGACTTAGTTGACACAAAACGTTAACAGTCATTTCATTTCATGTACACCACTTTAAGTCACGGCACATTTCTCTGCGTGAAATTTGGGCTGCTGTCCCCGAGGAGAGCGCGTCGCCACAAGAGCAGCGCCACCCTTTTTTTGTTTTTGTTTGTCTGCAACTGTATTTGTTTCCCTATTAGAGTAGCTTTTTTCTAAGAATTTTACCAGGGACAACTCCCTTGTTGCCGTGGGTTCTTTTACGTGCGCTGAATAATTTTGTGTAACACACGGGACCTCGGTTTATCGTCTCATCCGAAAGACTAGCGCCAAGACCACCACTCATGGTCTAATGGATGGGGGAAAAGTTTCGGGCCTAAACGGGATTCGAACCACCGCACACTTCCGACCCGGACTTTTCGCTTTCTAGACAGGCGCGTTACCTCTAGACCACCGATCCACCGAGTCAACATTTCCTAAAAGATGTGGAATGAGAAATTTACGCAATCTGTCTATGTTTTTCGCTCTTCTGGAGAAAAAAGAATCACACACAGATTTGATCAGTATCTAACAGAGAGTTCTCGTCCTTGAAAAAAACAAAACATTTTCGCTGTTATTCACGATATCTATTTTTTTTAAGTTCAACTTCAACGGACTTTTGTCCTGTAAAGGACAGCATATGGCGTTATATGAGGTGCTTGTCATAACTGAAGGCAATAATGATCAGTGTAGGGTTTGAATGTGGGCTTTGCCACTGCACTTTACTGGCCAACACCAGCAGTTGACAACCAACGCCTGTGGCCGGGGCCCGTTTCCTCTGTGTGAGCACAGACTGCTCTGCTGTGTCTGGACAAGCTGATGCCTCTCTCTGCCTTTGTCCTTCACCGACTTTATCATCTGTTTATCAGTCTTTTTCAACCCCCCCTTCCCCCACCCCTTCATTCCCCCCTGTCCTGTCCCTGTCGTGTCCGTCTCTGCCTCTCATAACGAAATGTCTGGCTTTTGGTTTTACCTACTATCTTCCTGCCTCCTTTCTTCTAAAACAAGAACAAGAACAACAACACCTTTTCCCATCTTCCCATCTTCCGAATCTATCTATCTTTCTTATCTATCTATCTATACTATCTATCTATCTATCTATCTATTCTATCTATCTTATCCTCTCCCATCCTCAACATCCATCCATCCATCCATCCCATCTAGCTATCTAGCTATCTATCTATCTATCTATCTAATCTATCTAACTATCTACTATCATCATTATTTCTATATACACCCCTCCCCCCTCTATCTCTCTTCTCTCTTCTGCTCTCTTCTCTCCACCATCACATCCCTGTCCTCCCCAGCTCTCTCCATCTCTCTCTCTCTCTCTCTCTCTCTCCTCTCTCCTCCTCCTCTCTCTCTTTCTTTCTCTCCCTCCCTCCCTCCCTCCCTCCCTCCCTCCTGCCTCTCCCATGCATGACCTTGGTACAGGTTTTTTGCCAAAACTGTCTGTGGTATCCTATCCATCGATCTGCATGCACTGAATGAGTCACTCGCTGCTGGTGAGATAATAATAAACCCCTTGACGGTGAAGTCCGTCCCACGTGCTATGCAGTGCAGTGCAGTGAATGAGCCCTTGCCTTGCCTTGCCTCGCTTGCCTTGCAGGCAACATCTTGACTCCAGTTGCTCCACAGCTGGCCACTCAGTCTCCCAAACAAGCTTCAGTCTCCCATCCTAGCTTCACTATACCTTGTATTGTCTGTCCCTAACACAACGTGCTCCCATCCACGCTGGCTGAATGAGTGAGTCAGTACTGCAGAATGTATATTGCATGGAATGATGTCACATGTGTCACCAGTGCACGTGCACACCGCATGCATGAGGCGTACACAAGCATGTCGATATATCTTCTTCTTTCTGAATGGGTCATAGTGAAAATATGCGAGGGAAAAAGTCGGAACAGTGTAAACAAATTCTCTTGACTGAATTTTTTCAGGAAAAAAATGGCTTCCGTATGTAAACTTGGTACAAACTTATTAAATACATATTCAAAATGTTAATACAACTGGGTATACTATTCCTACTACTTGTCTTTATTATAGAAATGGTGACTGTATTTTGTGTAACACTTTGCCTCTGTAAGTCTGTTGCACAGCAATACTGAATGGCTGTATTGATGAAAATAGTATCACTAAAACAGTGACTGCTAGCACAAAGTTTGCCAATTAAAAAAAAAAATTGATAAAAAGGCGTGTGTGCACAGGTGTACACCAAACACGCGAACTAACAAGTACACACAAATGCACATAAGCACTCACCTGTGTACAAACGAGGGCGCGTGCACACGTTCACAAAAAAAACACAGACACACAAACACAGACAGACAGAGAAGCAGACAGAAATATACACACCACCACACACACACACACACTTTTTTCTTCTGGTTTTCACGCTAACGACACTAACCTCCCTTTCATCATTTGTCTGTCACAGCAACAACTGTCAACTACTTAAGGACGAGTGGATTGGGGCTGGGAGTGGGCGTGGGGGTGGGGCAGGGTAAAGAGTCTCCTGATTCAGACGAGAATTGAACTCACAACCTCTCCTTTGTGGACCAGTGTTTCCGCTGGACCAAAAATCTGTCTATCTACTGTCAATCATACGATATATATACTTTATTCTAATGGTTCCAAGCTGACGTCATGTGTCACCAGCTTTTTGTTGACAAGGCAGCGAAAAGAGAAGAGCGGGCATGTCTCAGTCATGGAAGCTCTACATTACTGTCCAGAGGATTGCCCATCGCTACAGCAGCACTTTGTTGACGGCACAGCATTGGGCAGAAGGAGAGAAGGCAGCCAGCCCCTGTAACTCTACATAACCCTCTCATTTGCATACAGACAGGAAAAATTCAACAGGGATCCAGGGAGCCTTCGTTGTGAACACTTTAATCCACTGTCTGGACACACTGACTGTACTGAAGTGTTCAGAGTGGCTGATAGATTGTAAGTAGCCATGGGATAGGCTAGTAATACAGCAGGCGCCTGCCTACACAACAAGCTTCTATAGTTATGTAGTTATGTTCAGAATGAGGTGGGCCACTGGGGAGGGTTGGTGACAAGTGATGCTGTGTTCCAGTCTGGGATGGTCTCTCCCTACTGGGTTCCAAGCTTTTAGTTTTTGCATTGTAGTGGGGGTTTTTTGGGGGTTTTTTTTTCATTGTTTGCATTTGTATCGTTTACCCCGTTCAGTCCTGGCAGATTTCTCTGCGTGAAATCCAGGCTGCTCTTCCTGGGAAGGAGGGTGTAGCCACAAGAACAGTGCGGCCCATGTAAAAATCACGCTGAAGTAGGATGCGCTGGGCCTGACTTGTCAGGAGCTTAACGGCAGCGCAACGCATTTTCGCTCCATATGACACACAACAATAGTTGCTGCCTGAGCGTTCCACGAAGAAT
>CM054142.1:47413042-47428042 GCA_028751875.1 Rapana venosa
ATTCTCCTGCGTTCATCTCCCCTCTCCCTCCCTCTTTGCCGACATTCAGCTGTCTACTGTTCCCATCACGCCTCATGGCGTTATGAATTTTTGATGTGCACACGATGTTCGTGCTCGTCTTTCCGTCACGCAATGGCAATCAGGGTGTCGGCATTACGCCAGTAAAGCAAACCTGCGGGGCTGAACTGACCTTCTCACCTAGTTGTGCTATTGCCTTCTGCTGTTCAAGATAGCCTTTCTCCCATTACTTCAATCTTTCATTCATATTCAATGAACGTGTCACCCGGCTTTTCCATAAAAAAAACAACCACTTCAATCTTCCATTCATACTCAGTATGATGATGATGATGATGATGATGATGATGATGATGATAATAATAATAATAATAATACATGGAATGTATATATTCAGTATACGTGTCATCCGGCTTTTTCCATATGCTTTCATATAACAATCTGTTCGTAAAAAGATCCCCTTTTGCATGGGCACTTGTTTAAAAAAAATTTTTATAATGATCAACATTCCTGGTAGAAAGAATGTGCTGTCAGCGATGAGTAAGTTAGTGAAGGTTTGAATAGAGCAAGCTTCGTGGTGCTAAGCTAGTGGTAGCTAGTGGTAGCTAGTGGTAGATTCTGCTTCCTCCAACGCTGACTGTCCTTATGCCCACTTGGTCGAGAGAGTGGGGATGAACTGTGGGCAAGGCATCTCCACTATGATAAAAATTTCTGCCCAGTTTCCAAAACAGCAGCTGCTGTTTTGGAGGTCATCGTCGGACACGACGGACTAACATACAATACAGATTCTGCTTCATGTTTTTATAAATCACACTTTCTGCTACATGCGTTTCTTGAAGAACGAGGCAAGGATCCGCCATTCTCAGTCACTTGAATATTCCCGAAGTTGGAATGCGGCTACCTAAATGGTGTGTGTGTGTGTGGGGGGGGGGGGGGGGGGGGGGGGGGGGGGGGCATAGGCAAAAGTCTCACCATTAGTGAAGGCTAAGACGTTCGCCTGCCAACAAGTTAACCGTGAGGTTCTGGGTTCGATTCCCAGCCTCGCCCTTTCTTCCCAGTTTGACCAAAAAAATCGAACTGAATGTCAGTCCTTCGGATGAGACTATAAACCGAGCGCCCCGTGTTCGAACGCATGCAGAACATCTTGCGCACACGTTAAATCCTGTTCCGCTTTTCGGAAGAGTAGGCCATTGTGTGCCGGTGGAAACGTATGATAAAAATTTACAAAACCGCATACACACGGGGACTGAATGTAAAAAAAAAGCACATGAGTGCTTATTCCATTATCCTTGATATAAAAAATAAATAAAGTAAAATTAAAATAAATAATAAAAACCTCCAGCTTTAGCCGGGCAACGAACAAAAAAAGCTACTTTCAGTTTCGTGGGTCGCTCCATGCTTGTTCCCTGAAGGACAGTCTTGGCCGGTCCAGACTGCCGTACAGGGAGCAGTGCAAGAAGTGAGGCTAACAGGCAGACAGAGAAAACGATAGGAAGACAATGTCAGAGAGTGGACTGGACTTGAGTGGAACGGCTTGCTTCGGAAAGCAGAGGACCGCGGGGAGTGGAGGAAGCTGGTTGCAAAATCTTCACGAGTGTCCCCCACGGTCCAAGGGACTAACGGGATAGGTGAGGTGAGATCATACTTACTGACGACTACCTGTGCAGGCTGCAGGACTAGTGTCATACATATACCAGAAAACCATCTCCCTGAAGTCGGAATGCGGCTACCTTGATTGTGGGCAAAGAAACGATCTCACACTCAAAATCTGACTATTGGTGAACCTGAGAGCTCTAGCCTAGGAAAGAAAACAAGACCAGGAAGGAACGTACAGCAAAGCCAGACGTGTGATCAACCACTGCCTTGCATCTGTATTTTCCTAACAACCCATATCTACATCATCCCCTTTCCCCAGTTTGCCTTTGGTGGAATTCATGTTGTTGTTGCTGCTGCTGTTGTTACTGTCAGTATTAGTGAGCTCCTACCACGAACTAAGTTCGCTGCAGCAGCTTCAAGGTGAAATTGTAAACCCCCACTTATCCACCATCGTCTGTTTCACAGGTGTAGTAGTTCTAAAAGTAGTGCTTGACAAACATTCTGGCCGACACTACAGATTTGATCGATGCCGGGATGCCATTACTATAACAAGAGGCATAGAAATGACATTTTTTAAAAACGCCGTCACAGAAACCATTGTCTGCAAAATCGTTTTTAGCGTCTTCCTTGATACCACCAGTCACCCAGCAGTAGGGGAAAAAAAGGATCTTCGATTTTGTTCCCTCTTCCTACCCTTCCGCTTTACTACTACCGTCCCTGTCGATTTCTCCTACGCTTCTGTGCCGGAGAGGAGTGAGTCTGTCTGTCACTCCAGCGGAGTCAGCAGAATCCTGAAGGCAGCGATAATGATTTCCACCTCAGAACTGGTTATATTTCCAACCTGTTCAGGCTGACTTTGCTCCTGTGTTCTTCTTGTTGCTGAGAGGGAACTTCACAGGTTGCATCTCCTTACTTTGCTGACACAGGAGCCGTTCTACTCGTTCGATTGAGGAGAACTGTTTGAACTTGTGTGATCTGTCTCACTCTTGATCTCCACTATTTGTTGACTGTTTGAACTTGTGTGATCTGTCTCATTCTTGATCTCCACTGTTTATTGATTTATCCCGCGTTTGTTGCCACAGTTTTCTTGTGAACATATTGTTCAGTACCCAATTAACGTCAATATGTAAAATACCTGGCTTTGTGATGGAGATAGAAGCTGTTGATAGATTTGTTTTCGCAAACCAGAAATAATTGATTCAGCTAAGGTGTTTTTCCAGGTCTTGTTAATCCTTTAGTGTATTTTTTCTCTTTTATTTTTTGTTTTCTCATATGCCTGATATAAATAAATGTAAACAAACTTAACAACCCATCACTGTGACATGGAAGGACCTTATACAGTGATTTTAAAATGGATACAAGGTGAATATTATGAGTCCAAATACACACACAGACACACACACACACACACACACACACACACACACACACACACACACACACACACATGCACGCACGCACGCACCTTCATCTGCCTACGCACATGCATGACTTATGAATGCATTGTAAACACACACAATGCAGCGCAGAGAAAAGTTTTCAGCTTTTTATAAGCATTTTCAGACTTATTTCATGGCACTCTTTATCTTCTACCAGATTTTTAGAATACGCTGGACTGAATTTTCCGGGACGACACTTTTTATCTTATCATGTTGTAGCTTTTCTCCACCTCTGAGCTTGTCAAATTGACCTTTCACCAAAATCAGACACAGAGTATTAAAAGCTTGACCCTTTTCTATATTGAAGTCAGGTAGGTCATAGTGTCTACTAATCAGTAATTCTTACAATCAAATAAAAGCAACAGATCTGTCAGCCATCAACTGTAACTGTCAAATGAGAGGGAAGGTGGCAGGATGGTTTAGACATTCACCCACCTAACAAGTAAACCGTGATATTCTGGGTTCAATTCCCAGCCTTGTCTTTTCTTCCCAGTTTGACAGGAAAATTGAACTAAACCAGGAAACTCTCTACACTAGTCAGCCCATGTACTAACGGTCTTGTGCACATCAAAAGAACCCAGACAGTTGAAAAATGGGACAGAGCAGGGAGATTCCTCTTGACTCTCCTGTCAAAATTGCTAGGTTCAATTCCTGTGTCCCCAGAGTCAGAATGTGGCTACCTAAATAGTGTGTGTGTGTGTGTGTGTGTGTGTGTGTGTGTGTGTGTGTGTGTGTGTGTGTGTGTGTGTGTGTGTGTGTGGTGAACCTCAAGGCTCTAGCTGAAGAAGAACAACAACAAAAAAGTACTATCAACTAAAAACAAGGGGAAATGTCAGAAAAACAAGATTTCAAAATTTTGACTGACTTGCTCTAATACAAAGTATCTAAGTGAGCTATCACTGGCATCTATTCTGATGCCTTTTTCCAAAGTGACAGGAGTTAAAGGGTATACCCATGTACATACATATGGCTGCTGAGATGACAAAGAGGAAGAAAGGGACGGGTTTACATGTGTGAGTGTACCTGTGGGTGCAGGGGCACACACACAATCATTTATATATATATATATATATATATATATATATATATATATATATATATATATTTATGTATGTACAAGAATATGTGCAAACACCACTGCAGCATGTGGCTGCTACTCTTTGTTACTCTCACCATGCACATTCTCCAAATTTCCCTACGTCAGCCTGACATACAGGTCTTGGGATCATGCATTCTTCTCACGAACAACAGGAAACACAAGCAGCACACTTCCCTCAATGGACGGACGCACATCCGGCTGTGGCCGTAACAAAAACAGCCTGCAGTGTTTGGCGTCAATCACTCCATTAAGTGCACCGTCCCTGTAACGGGAATGTTCTTTGTGGGTGGGAAAGCTGGGTGACGTAAAATGGAAGGTTTAGCACCTGTGTGTTTGGTTAGAATGGCTATGGGGATGGAGATTGGTATTCAGAGAACACAAGTATAGTCTCTTGTAAAGGGGAACAAACAGGAAAGCAGGCATACCAGGCAAATGATATTGGTGGAAACTGGTTTAGTATCATTCTGTATCTGATAGATAAATACGTTCATTTCTCCATTCATAAGCTCACTCAGTCATGTATTTGTGTCTTTCCATTTCCTTGTTCAATTTTCTGCTGTTTATTCAAACCTTAATTTATGCCTTTTGTCCATTATATTTACATTGTAACTGACATCATGAGTACTGACAGCACTGCTTTATAATTCACAGAGAGAAAGAGAGACATGGACAGAGTGGGGTACAGACAGCAGAATATATGAATTACAAACACACTGACCATTTATAGCCCTCCTCCTTATCATCTACCAGGTTTTACAGGCAGAGACTGGGCAGTGAACTTACAGCAACCTCTTCTCTCTCTTATCTGGGTTCAACTTTGTTGACCTGTGGTCAGGTCAATCTGACCTTTCAGGCTAATCTGACCTACACAAAAACAGACCCACTACACTGCTGACCCCCTTCCACTTGAATGTTAGATCATAGTATTACCTGAAGAGACCAATCACTCATCTTTTACAGTCAAGTAAACAGCTGGTTATGTTATTGATTTTTTACTATCTAAGGGTGTTGTTGTTGTTGTGTGTTCCCCAGTTTTACATAGTGGGGGTCATCTAGAGTATGCCATCTGTCTCATTTGTCCCAGTTGTGAATCAATGAATGTTTGAATGTCAAAAACAAAAACAATGTATGTCCATTTTCAAGTTCCTTGCCATACAGGCAGCCATTCTCTGACTTCAGGGGATTTTTGATCCATTAATAAAGACCATTTTTAATGCTAAAAGCTTGCTAAGAGTCGGCTTGAAGATAACATCAACAACACATTTCAAAAGATAACAACATTATATTGTAGGTCTCCGATCTTACCTTACATCAATAACTGTCAAACCTTTTGCTTGGGTCAACCATCAAATAAAAAACAAAGGAAGGAGAAACTGAATCAGACACAGAGAGATTCAAAAATGTTTGGTTTTGTTTGTTGTTCATATGCAAAATATGCACATGCAATGTTACAAGAGTTCCTTCCAACATTTTCTAATCTTACGTAATCCTACCTCGGGGACTGGATGTAAAAAAGCACATGAGTGCTTATTCCATTATCCTCGATTAAAAAAAAGTTTTTAAAAAAGCGTTTTGATTTGTTGCTTTACAAGATTCAGCGCTATATAAATTCTATACATTACTATTATTATCATTACAAGGAGGGGAGTGGGGGGGAGGGTGCAAGTTTCTGGCTGCATGCATGTGTATGTGAACAATTCCCCAAAGAGAAGGAAGAAGGGGTGTCTGCATACAGGAATGAATCTTTTTCAAACACCAAGGTATGCATGCATTACTAACCACACCCTGTTATTACTCTCTGTTATTCTTAATACGAACGAACTATATATCCCCCAGTTTTCCAAATTTCCCTACGTCAGCCTGACATACACCTCTTGGGATCATGCATTCTTCCCAAGGAACAACAGGAAATTCAAGCAGCACACTTCCCTCAATGGACGGACGCACATCCGGCTGTGGCCGGAACAAAAACAGCCTGCAGTGTTTGGCGTCAATCACTCCATTAAGTGCACAGTCCCTGTAACGGGAATGTTCTGTTGTGGGTCAGAGAGCTGGGTGACGCAAAACGGAAGATTTTGCACCTGTGTGCATTGTTACCATCACTATATTGGAGATTGATGTTTGGGGACCATTTGTTTATGAGTTAGGGTGACATAAGTGAAGGGGAAAGGGCACTTGTGACATAAATGTAGGGGAAAGGGTACTTATGATAATAATAATAATAATAATAATAATAATAAATGGAATTTATATAGCGATGAATCTTGTAAAAACAAACAAATCAAAGCCCTTGGGACATAAGTGTAGGGGAAAGGGTACTTGTGACATAAGTGAGGGGGAAAGGGTACTTGTGACATAAATGTAGGGGAAAGGGTACTTATGATAATAATAATAATAATAATAATAATAATAATAATAATAATAATAATAATAATAATAATAATAATAAATGGAATTTATATAGCGATGAATCTTGTAAAAACAAACAAATCAAAGCCCTTGGGACATAAGTGTAGGGGAAAGGGTACTTGTGACATAAGTGAGGGGGAAAGGGTACTTGTGACATAAGTGAGGGGGAAAGGGTACTTGTGACATAAGTGAAGGGGAAAGGGTACTTGTGACATAAGTGAAGGGGAAAGGGTACTTGTGACATAAGTGAAGGGGAAAGGGTACTTGTGACATAAGTGAAGGGGAAAGGGTACTTGTGACATAAGTGAGGGGGAAAAGGTACTTGTGACATAAGTGAAGGGGAAATGGGACTTGTGACATAAGTGAAGGGGAAAGGGTATTTGTGAATAAGTGAAGGGGAAAGGGTACTTGTGAATAAGTGAAGGGGAAAGGGTACTTGTGAATAAGTGAAGGGAAAAGGGTACTTGTGACATAAGTGAAGGGGAAATGGGACTTGTTTAGTGGTGAATTCAGATATGTCCTAAACTGAATAACAGCATAACATATAACTGATTTGTTGACTGATTGGCTGACTTGTAAATTTGGAAGGGGCAATGCTTACTGTTTGGTTTTATCCATACATATAATTTAATCACTCGACTAGTTGAGTGTGATTGCTGAAATAATCTTTTTTATGGCATCAGGTTACTAAAAAAGAAGAGAAAGAGAGAGAGATTGATAGACACTGAGACAAATAGCAGTTGGGTTTTTTAGACATACACATGTTACAATTCAGCACACACACACACACTCAAGGAGGAGAGAGAGTGAGAGACAGACAGACAGACAGAGGGGCAGAGAAAGGCAGAGAAACTGAAGTGGACAGGCAGACAGACAGACAGATAACAGTGGCAGAGACAGAGGCAAACAGAAACATTCTGACAAACAGACAGGCATACACACAAACTCAGAGACAAAGGAAGAGAAAAGGGAGACCCCCCCAACAAATTGCAATGATTATAGACAGAAGAAAAACTACAGAAGAAAATCCAACTTTGTAAGACTACCAGCTGCTGTGTTGGAGTGTTTTAGCGCGTTGGATTCCTGCCTGGAAGGTCGTGGATTCGAACCCCACAAAATTCATATTTTCTCCCCAGACTTCGGCCAGCTCTTACCCAGAGTGAGTATGCTATGGCCTCGAGAGAAGACTGGGACCACAAAGTGAAGCTGCATCCGCTATACAGATATATACGATTTTGAGAATGGTTCATGGGACAGGGTGGTTTGAAGGATGCTGAGGTGGTCACCAGCTCAGGTGGGTCAAATCAAGTCAAGTCAAGTCAAAAACAGTTGAATCATC
The DNA here is from genome assembly GCA_028751875.1 of Rapana venosa. Taxonomy (NCBI): domain Eukaryota; kingdom Metazoa; phylum Mollusca; class Gastropoda; order Neogastropoda; family Muricidae; genus Rapana; species Rapana venosa. The sequence continues at coordinate 47,420,940 of CM054142.1, forward strand.
TCATGAAGGGCAATGAAGGGCGGGTGTCTCACAGTCTGGATCCACTTATTAATTTTATTTATTTTATTTTATTCTTTTATATCGAGGATAATGCAATAAGCATTTATGGGCTTTTTTTACATCCAGTCCCCGTGTGTATGAGGTTTTGTGAATTCTGTCATCTGTTCCCACCGGCACACTATGGCCTACTCTTCCGAAAAGCGGAACAGGAGTTAACGTGTGCGCAAGATGTTGTGCGTGCGTGCGTTCGCACTCGGGGTCTCGGTTTATAGTCTCATCCGAAGGACTTTGGGGGAGAGTCGAGTCTGCACTGATGTTAATTCCAGGGGAAAATATCCCCTTGAACGGGAATCGAACCCGGGTCGTCAGATTGCGAACGCAATGTTCTAACCACTAGGCTACCCCGTCCCCCTTAGCTAGTATTAATGTCAGTAAGGGACTAAGTACGTGGTGTCCTACATATGCTGGCTCAGAACAGGAACCACTGAACACCACTGAGGTGACCCAGGGATTCTCTGTCTGGTGGCCCCACGGCGGCCTGACATAGGTGAGCTCCCTGCGGACTTCTAGTCTTGGGGATACCATGGGGCAAGCTTGGGCATGGCTGGGGTGGAGAGACTGAAATGAACGGCGTGGGGACACCAGAGCAGTAACGTCACAGCAGATATAGCAGATAGATAAATAAATACACCAATAAGTCAAACGAAAACCTAATATAGAGACAGAAAATTAGGAAGGGGGTGGGGAGGGGGAGCAAGCTAAAAGAGGCAAGGGGCCAATGAACTAACCCTGTCATCAAGCTGTGACCAGATTTACAAAGCACCACCAATAATAACGGACGCCATCAGGAATTTTTTTTTTTAAATCGTTCTGTTTCATCTCATTTGATATGAAGATGATGCTTTCTTTGTACTATTGTCGTCTTTGTCATCGTTTATGTCGTGGCTGTCGTTGTTTTCGTCGTTGTAGTTAATGTCTTACGAGAAATACGGTATTGGTTCAACATGAGACTGTTTGCAGACGTCTGTCTCTGGGGTGAAAATATTACACAATTCTGATGGGCTCTCCCGTGTCGAAATCTTTCTAGGTCTTCCTGGCCGGTTCTGTTATTTTTGAAATGATGACAGCTTGTACGACCCTGGCTGTGTTACCTGCCCCTGCCCCCCTGCCTGTGTGAGTGGCATTGGACAGGCAGGCCTGTGGGAAATTAAACCAAGTTATACTACTCTGACTAATCGATGCACACGCGCTGTGTGGTATGATTTGATGACACGGGCAGAGATGTCCACAGCAGAGTTAAGTTTGGCAAGGAGTCTTTTGGGAGAGAAAGAGAGAGAGAGAGACAGACAGACAGACAGAGACAGAGACAGAAAGAGACATGGCGAGAGAGAGAAAGGGGTGGGGTGGGGGGGGGGGGGGGACAGAAAAAGAGGGACAGAGACAGAGAAAGAAAGGGAGAGACAGACAGGCAGTCAGACAGACAGACCGACATGAAGAAACAGATTGAGGTTTTCTGGGGAATACCCAAGAGTTCTACTACCATTACTTTATTGTATTACAATAATGGACTTGGTTTGCTAAACCAAGTGAGAGGGTATTGTCACGGGGTTATATATATATATATAATATATATATATATATATATATATATATATATATATATATATATATATATATATATAATATATATATACATACATACATACATACATACATAGAGAGAGATGTGCAAACATGGTGTGCTTAAAATCATTGTGTAAACATTACCAAATGGTTATTAGGAAAAGTTTGTAAAGTCCAGTCCATATTTACATTTATGAAGCAGACATTTTTCACTAGGAGTTCCAGAGGGACTCTATGTGTGTGTGCGTGTGTGTGCGTGTGTGTGTGTGTGTGTGCTTGCGTGCGTGTACGTGTGTGCGCGCACGCGCGCCCGAAAACTGACACACACAAAAACGTGTCTTCTGCTTTATGAGTGTGGGTGTGCATTTGCATAGTGAGTGGGTTGTGAGGTCAGGAGTAGGGTGGACTTTAGCTGAGTGGGTGGAGAGGACTCCTGATATGAGAACCCCTGTGCAAGAGAAGCAGGCTTTGCTGCCTGGGCTGCATACCACAGTTCATAGTATTTGAGCGCGTGATGGGGGCGTACTAGATAAGTAGAAGTCATGGCGAGAGAGGCCACTGAGAGAGGCTAACATTGATAGTAGCCTTGATATAATCATTTCGAGTTGTGCAATATTTGTTTTACACACTACACACTAAGCCTAGCACTTAACATCCACACCTACTCACTCAGTCCCCTTACCAATTCTGTTTTTTGTTGGTGAATTTGAACATTTTTTGAGAGGGGAGAAAGAGAGAGAACAATTTTATTTCACGAGAGTAATAGATTGAGAGAGAGAGAGAGAGACGGAGAGAGAGAGACAGACAGACAGACAGACAGAGGCAGAGACAGAGAGACAGACAGAGAGGGAGAGACAGACAGAGAGGGAGAGACAGACAGACAGTCACACAGACCGTCACACAGAGACAGACAGGCAGGCAAAATGAATGATACGGTATAGACTGAATTAAGAAGCTTGCTGGTTTTGCGTTCTGGTTGCTAACAAGTCTGCTAGAGAAAAAGTATACACACAGGCAGGGAAGCAAGAAAGAATGTAGCTGAACAAAAAAATAAAAAGATGAAGGAAGAAGAGAAAAGAGCCAGCCAGCTATGGTAAGCCACTTGATGGGGTGGTCAGTCAATCTGTTAGCTAGCCAGTCAGTCAATGAATATCGATCAATCAATACATCAGCGTTGCTTTTTGTATAACTACCTTAGCGCTGCAAGGCGTTCGCAATCGGACTCTCCCTATAAAGCACTCATATACTACACTACACTACACTACACTACGTTACACTACACTACACTACACTACACTGCACTACACGACACTACACGACACTACACTACACTACACTACACTACATACACAGCTCTACACTGCACTACACGACACTACACTACACTACACGACACTGCATTACACGACACTACACTACACAGCTCTACTCTACTCTACACTACTCTACACTACACCACACTACACTACACCACACTACACTACACCACACTACACTGCACTACACTACACTACCTTCGGATGAGACTATAAACCGAGGCCCGTGTTTGAACGCATGCAGAACATCTTGCGCACACGTTAAATCCTGTTCCGCTTTTCGGAAGAGTAGGCCATTGTGTGCCGGTGGAAACAGATGACAAAATTTACAAAACCGCATACACACGGGGCCTGGATGTAAAAAAGCACATGAGTGCTTATTCCATTATCCTCGATATAAAAGAATAAATAAATAAATAAATAAAAATACACTACACTACACTACACTGCACTACACTACACTACACTACACTACACTACACTACACTACACTACACTACACTACACTACACTACACTACACTACACTACACTACACTACACTGGATGGGTGGTCTAGAGGTAACGCGCCTATCTGGAAAGCGAAAAGTCCGGGTCGGAAGTGTGCGGTGGTTCGAATCCCGTATGGACACGAAACTTTTCCCCCATCCATTAGACCATGAGTGGTGGTCTGGGCGCTAGTCTTTCGGATGAGACGATAAACCGAGGTCCCGTGTGTTACACAAAATTATTTAACGCACGTAAAAGAACCCACGGCAACAAGAGAGTTGTCCCTGGCAAAATTCTGTAGAAAAAAGACCTTCTGATAGGAAAACAAATGTAGTTGCAGACAGAAAAAAATGTGTGGCGCTGCTCTTGTGGCGACGCGCTCTCCCCGGGGAGAGCAGCCCGAGAAATCTGACGTGACTTAAAGTGGCATGTATAAATAAATGAATAAATACACTACACAGCTCTACACTGCACTGCACTACACTACACTATACTTCACTACACGACACTACACTACACGACACTGCACTACGCTACACAGCTCTACACTACACTATACTTCACTACACGACACTACACTACACGACACTGCACTACACTACACAGCTCTACACTACACTATACTTCACTACACGACACTACACTACACGACACTGCACTACACTACACAGCTCTACACTACACTATACTTCACTACACGACACTACACTACACGACACTGCACTACGCTACACAGCTCTACACTACACTATACTTCACTACACGACACTACACTACACGACACTGCACTACACTACACAGCTCTACACTACACTATACTTCACTACACGACACTACACTACACGACACTGCACTACGCTACACAGCTCTACACTACACTATACTTCACTACACGACACTACACTACACGACAACTGCACTACGCTACACAGCTCTACACTACACTATACTTCACTACACGACACTACACTACACGACACTGCACTACACTACACAGCTCTACACTACACTATACTTCACTACACGACACTACACTACACGACACTGCACTACACTACACTGCACTACACTACACAGCTCTACACTACACTATACTTCACTACACGACACTACACTACACGACACTGCACTACACTACACAGCTCTACACTGCACCACAATGCACTACACTACACTACCTTTCATTATACACTGCACTACACTTCATTATACACTGCACTACACTTCATTATACACTGCACTACACTTCATTATACACTGCACTACACTTCATTATACACTGCACTACACTTCATTATACACTGCACTACACTTCATTATACACTGCACTACCTTTCATTATACACTGCACTACACTTCATTATATACTGCACTACACTACACCACGCTACCCCTAGCTAACAGCACGCTACCTACTTATTATTTATCTATTTATTTATTTTATTCTTTTATTTCAAGGATAATGGAATAAGCACTCATGTGCTTTTTATCATTCAATCCCCGTGTGTATGCAGTTTTGTAAATTTTGTCATCCGTTCCCACCAGCACACAACGGCCTACTCTTCCGAAAAGCGGAACGGGTTTTAACGTGTGTGCAAGATGTTCTGCGTGCGTTCGCACGCGGGACCTGGGTTTTATAGTCTCATACACTAGGTCATCGGGGCGCTGCATTGACAAAACACTAGCTCTCTCCATTTGTGGCAGTCCTGTGACAAGGCCTGGCCCTCAGTAGATCACTTAAGGGTCCATTCAGCCGTGTCGACGCATTTCTGACTGAATGGTTGAGTGTAACGTCCTCATAGCAAATGCTTTTCGGGACAAGTTGTTGCGGGTGACAATCACGAGGATGTATAGACCAGATATTCACGCTCAGAAACATCATCGAACAGTGCACAGAGTGGCAAAGACAACTGTATGTGAACTTTGTGGACTTCGAAAAGGCATTTGACAGCATACACAGAGACAGCCTTTGGAGTATCCTTCGACACTATGGCATCCCATCGAAACTGGTACACCTTATCAAAAGCTTCTATGACAACTTCAGATGCTCTGTGGGCCATAGCAACACTATGTTCGAAGTCAAGACTGGAGTAAGACAAGGATGTGTGATGTCAGCAGTTCTCTTCAATCTGGCCATCGATTGGGTGATGAGGAAGACGACAGAGGACACCCCAAGAGGGATTCGCTGGAGCCTGTTCTCAACACTAGACGACCTTGACTTTGCGGATGACCTGGCGCTGCTGTCCCACACACACCAACATATCCAGGAGAAGACCAGCAGACTCCAAACATTCGGACAGCAAGTGGGGCTTCGTATTAGCACCAAGAAAACGGAGACAATGTCGCTCAATGTGAACACACCAGCCCCTGTGAAAGTGAATGGAACTGACCTGCGCCAGACAGACAAGTTCACATACCTTGGCAGCATCATCAAACCAGAGGGCGGCACAAAAGAAGACATCCACAACAGACTGGGCAAGGCCAGGAATGTGTTTAGGGAGATGAACAATATCTGGAGATCAACTCAGTACAGCACCAACACCAAGCTGAAGCTATACCAGAGCTGTGTTGTGTCTACGCTCCTATACGGTTCTGAGTGCTGGAGGATGACGGAAGTGGATCTTACCAAACTTCGATCCTTCCACACCATATGCCTGCGAAGAATTCTCCGGATCTTTTGGCCAGAGAAGATCTCCAATGAAGACCTACTACGGAGATGCAGGCAAGAAGACATGGGAACCATCATCACCAGAAGACGGTGGAAGTGGATTGGGCACATCCTCCGAAGAGACCCAGAGTCAATTGCAAGAACAGCTTTGCACTGGACCCCAGAAGGAAGGAGAAAGAAAGGAAGACCAAAAGCAACGTGGAGAAGAACTGTAGAAAGTGAGATGAAGGCCATGCAGCACTCTTGGGGATCAGTGACTAGGTTGGCCCAGAATAGGCAGGAGTGGAAGCGCTTTGTTGCTGCCCTACACACCGCTGGGTGTAATGGCTAATGATGATGATGATGACACTGCACTACACTACATTACACTACACTGCCCTACACTGCACTACACTGTACTACACTGCACTACACTGCACTACACTACACTGTACTGCACTGCACTGCACTACACTACACTGCACTGCACTGCACTACACTGTACTGTACTACACTGCACTGCACTGCACTACACTGCACTGCACTGCACTGCACTACACTACACTGCACTGGATTGCACTGCACTGCACTACACTGTACTACACTGCACTGCACTGCACTACACTGCACTGCACTGCACAACTCTACACTACACTACACTACACTGCCCTACACTCCACTCCACTCCACTCCACTACATTGCACTGCACTACACTACACTGCACTACACTACGCTGCACTGCACAACTCTACACTACATTACACTGCACTGCACCGCACTACACTACACTACACTACACGACACTACACTACACTGCACTGCACTACACTACACTGCACTGCACTGCACAACACTACACGACACGACACGACACGACACGACACGACACGACACGACACTACACTACACTACACTACACTACACTCCACTCCACTCCACTCCACTCCACTCCACTCCACTCCACTACACTGCACTGCACTACACTACACTACACTACACTGCACTACACTACACTACACTACACTACA
>CM054142.1:47433042-47435542 GCA_028751875.1 Rapana venosa
TATTCCTGATCAGTCGGAATGTTCAGAGATTCAATCCCATGCTCTTCGAATCACGAATCCAGCGCTCTAAGCATTAAACTACCCCCCCCCCCCCCCCCCCCCACCTCCTTGACTTACGTTTTTAAGCACACAGAGAGAGACAGAGACAGAGAGAGAGAGAGAGAGAGAGAATCCAGATGTCCCCTCATCAAAAAGACAAGAATCAAAAGAAGCTAATAAATATCTTCAATGTGCAAACATCAAGCAAAAATGACAACTATTAAGTGATTTTTTTTTTAAAAAGCAGGAAACGAGGAGGATGTGGAAGAGGAAGAGGTGATAGAGGAGAAGAAGACGAAGAAGAAAGAGTAGAAGGAGGAAAGAGAGGAACATAAAATAAGGGAGGAGGGGAAGAAGACGAAGAAGAAAGAGTAGAAGGAGGAAAGAGAGGAACATAAAATAAGGGAGGAGGGGAAGAAGACGAAGAAGGAGGAGGAGGAGGAGAAGAAGGGGGAAAGAGAAGAACGTAAAAGGAGGAGAAGAAGAGGCAAATGATGATGAAACACCCAAGCGGGGAACAAAAATGAAAGGGCGATGTATTCGCGGGGAAAGTGCAGGAGGGAAGAGAGGGAGGGAAAAGTGAAGACTGCAATGACAGCTGAAGCCACGCCAAGACAGCTGCTGAAAAGAGCGAGGCTATAATCATTCAGCCGGCATGGCTGGCTGGTATTTATGGCTGCAAAACATTTCCCCACGCTCTTGACAGCAGTATTACGGGAGTTCATTATGAACACAACAACAACGATGGTGCCAAGACGTGCTGTTGAACATGATGCCGAACGTGTCATGCAGTTCCTGCATACCTTTGTCATGACAGTGCCAAAAAAGCTATTTTCTAGATAGTGTTCATCAGTTGTACAAAACAAAGCAAAAGACATTTTGAATGCCACTGTTGATGTCTGAGTATAGTATCCTCGAACTAAAATAAAATTATTTAATTTGGTTTGAATCAATAGGTCACTTAAGTTCAGTTGGTGCCGGAAATATAGGTCTATCGTACGAAAGACAATGAGAAGCAGGACTTGTCCTATAAGAGTCCTGGAATAATTCTTCCTCTTTTCTCTGTGGAGACTGTCTTCAGCCATGATAGGCTCATAGCAGAACAACAAGTAAAAAAAAAAAATTTTAAGAGAAAAATAAGGTCAAGGTATCCCCTGACCTATGCGGTCGAAGGGAAGCGAGGCATCAGAGACCTCAGCTTCTCTAGGGCCAGCATATTGAGGGCGGCGCCCATCTCCTCTCCCTCGCTGCTTTACCTTCCCTGACCCTAAAGAGGCAGGTACCCATTTTCAGCTAGGGGAACTGTGCTGAAGCCAAGGCGCGCAAACGGTCACCCATCCAAGTGATTACCACGCTCGATGCTGCTTAACATTGGGTGGGGGAAAACGAGTGCTCTGACCACTGAGCTATCCCGTCCCCCATAACAATCAGTACTCATCTTTAAAGGAAAAAAAAGATATCATCTGAAGTCAGAAAATGGCTGCCTGTATGGCAAGGTACGAGAAAACGGCCATGCACACAAACTCACCCGTGCTGTGTGTACTTACGGTCTCACAGTGATTCTCAGGAGGGATGATGAGAGAGACATTATTCTGAGTGACCTCCAAGGTGTTAAGCTGTGGAACGTACAGCAACGACAAGAATCTGCGTCTTTTACCCAACCTACCCTACCCATCATTTGTCACCACAGTTTTTCAAATCTCAATTTCCGGCTGATGCAGAATATTTATTGTATGGTAATAGGTGAGTGGTGCTTCTATTTGGGCGGAAACCGGCCTGCTCTTCGGCGATTATCTCTTCTGCCTGTGAGAAATACAACCAGCATCAACAAGACATCTTCCACGTCTTCATTGATTTTAAGAAGGCCTTCGATAGAGTATGGCATGACGCTCTGTGGGCCACCATGAACAAATTCAACATGGGCCAAAAGCTGATCCACACCATCAAGGAACTCTACTCAAAGGCCACCAGTGCAGTACTCGTACAGGGCACGGTAGGGGAATGGTTCCGTACCTCAGTTGGGGTCCGACAGGGATGTCTGCTGTCGCCGACACTGTTTAACATTTTCCTCGAACGCATCATGACTGACGCCTTGGAAGACCACACAGGCACAGTCAGCATTGGAGGGCGAACAATCACCAACCTCAGGTTTGCCGATGACATTGACGGTCTGGCAGGAAATGAAGAGGAACTGGCCAACCTAGTGAAGGAACTGGACGAAATATCCTCACGATACGGCATGGAAATCAGCGCCGAGAAAACCAAGCTCATGACAAACAGTGCCCAGCCAATCACCACCAAGATCACTCTCAGCGGAAAAGAACTGGAGACAGTTGACCATTTCAAGTACCTTGGAGCCATCATAAGTGAGGAGGGATCGAAGACCGAAATCCTAGCAAGAGCGGCACAGACAGCAGCAGCAATGGCAAGACTGAAGACCATATGGAGAGACAGAAACATC
>CM054142.1:47443042-47448042 GCA_028751875.1 Rapana venosa
TCAGTACAGTTCCCCCAGTTCCCCCAGCTGTAAATGGGTACCTGCCCTCTTTAGGGTCAGGGAAGGTAAAGCAGGGAGGGAGAGGAGATGGGCGCCGCCCTCAATATGCTGGCCCTAGAGAAGTGAGGTCTCTGACGCCTCGCTCCCCTACGACCTTATAGGTTATGGAACTCCTTTACCTATCCTCCTTTAGCATTTCTGCACATAGTAAATGCAACAGCTCACACCTTTGGGTATTTGCAATACTCTCTCTCTCTCTCTCTCTCTCTCTCTCTCTCTCTCCTCTCTCTCTCTCTCTCTCTCTCTCTCTCTCTCTCACCGAGCCAAAAGTGTGAGCTGTTGCACTTAGTACAGAAAATTCTTATTTTGTATCGTTACACTCTAACATTTTCTCATTCTTTCTCGTAGACTCTTCTCCCACAGCTGGAATATGGATGCCTCTAGGGCGAGGTATTAAAACAACAACAAGTATCATACTTGCTAATTCACTGTGCAGTTTGTAATCGGAGTATCTACGCCTGATAAGTGGTTTTTTTTGTTTTCATTCCTCGAGGTTCACCAATGGTGAGATTTTGCGAATGCGACCGTTTTTACCCATCATGAAGGTAGCCGCATTCTGACTTCGGGGATGTATACTTGGTATGTTGGCGTTTCCGAAACCCACCGAACGTTTACCTGAATTACCGGATGCATATTTGATATACACGAAGGGAAAAAAGGCACCGGCAGGTCTGCATTTGAAGTTGACCTGGGAGATCGTAAAAAAAAAACCCACCCTTAACTCACCAGACGACTTTCGAGATTCGAACCAATAACTTCATGGACCCATAGGATTGAAGTCGAATGGTCTTAACCACTCGGCTATAGCATCCGTGGGTCATGATGAAGGAGAGAGGGTGTATGTTCTGGGTGACCCCTGGAGAAAGTGTTAAAACTGATGATCAACGAACGCTCAACACCAATACATACACAACACTCGCATTGATGTTGGATTTTCCCCCCTTCTGTGTTTGATAGATTTTAAGGGCTATATGAAGCGGGAAAACAGACAAGGGTAGATTGAGTGCCACGATTTTAAAAAAAAGAAAAAAAAGAAAAGAAAAGAAAAGTGCAGACACGCTATGTGCACTGCCTGAACCCCAATGTGTTCACCTGACAGTGATGGTGGAGGCCGTTCACACTTGTCTGCGGGGGGGGGGGGGGGGGGGGGGGGGGGGGGGGGGGGGGGGGGAGGGGGGGGGGGTCGTTAAGTTATGACTGCACTGGTGCTATGTTTTCAAAGTTAAAGTTCGGAATCGATTTTTTCGGGCCCTAGATCAAAGATAATAATTTATTTTGCAGAATTTTTTTCTTCTTCTGGGAAGCGCGCGCACGGGACACACAGACACAGACACACACACACACACACACACACACATACATACATACATACAGACAGACAGACAGACAGACAGAACACACACACACACACACACCACACACACACACAACACACACACACGCGCGCATGTACTGCTATTGATGAGACAATAAATCGAGGCCCCGTGTGCGAACGCAAGCAGAGCATCTTGCGCACACGTTAAATCCTGTTCCGCTTTTCGAAAGAGTAGGCCATTGTGTGCCGGTGGGAACAGTTGACAAAATGTACAAAACCGCATACACACGGGGACTGGATGTAAAAAAGCACACGAGTGCTTATTCCATTATCCTCGATAAAAAAGAATAAATAAATTAATTAATTAAATAAATATTGAGCGTTCGCTGATCAGCTGGGGGTCATCCAGAATATACACTCTATTCCAGTGTGTGTGTGTGTGTGTGTGTGTGTGTGTGTGTGTGTGTGTGTGTGTGTGTGTGTTGTGTGTGCGCGCGCGCGCGCGCGCGCGTGTGTATGTTCGTGCTGTGTGTGTGTGTGTGTGTGTGTGTGTGCATGTATGCGTGCGTATGTATGTGTCTGTGTGTGCGTCTGAGTGAGTCTGTACGTTTACATGCTTGCTTGTGCATTGTGTTTTGCATCTTATGCATGCTTTCTTTGCATGGACATATTGCGTGTGTGCGTTCGTGCGTTCATGCGTGCGTGCGTGCGTGCGTGCGTGTGTGTATGTGTGTATATTCACGCGCTCTTGATCGAAGAATGAGAAAGATTCCGTCTGCCCCCAACATGGGTGGTTTCTTTCTCTCTAGAAGACTGTGATGGTGTCTTCTACTGAACTGTAATGGGTATCTAAGGAGGAGTTACCCAGACCCAGTAGTTTGTCCTCTTCTTAATGTAGTTCTGTTATGCAAAAATTACTAGCATTGTCTACACTCACTTGACGTAAGGTCTTATTAGAAGAAGAAGAAGAAGAAGAAGAAGAAGAAGAAGAAGAAGAAGAAGAAGAAGAAGAAGAAGAAGAAGAAGAACAACAACAACAACAACAACAACAACAACAACACAACAAAGAAAGAAAGGAAGGAAGGAAGGAAGAAAGAAAAAAGACAGAAAGAACAAACGAAAGAAAGAAAGAAAGAAAGACAAAAAGATAGATAGATAGATAGATAGATAGATAGATAGATAGATAGATAGATAGATAGATAGATAGATAGATAGATAGATAGATAGATAGATTGATAGATAGATGGATGGATATATAGAAAGAAAGAAAGAAAGAGAAAAGATAAATAGAAAGAAATAGAAAAAGAGATATAAAAAGAAATATTAAAAGAGATACAGAAAAAACACAAGAAAGAAAGAAACACAGACAGACAGACAGACAGACAGACAGACAGAAAAGCGATACAACCAAACAGGAACAGACCCAAGACACATTATAGGGGGGGGGGGGGGGGGGGGGAACAACTCCTGGGGGGGGGGGGGGGCACAGACTAGTTGCCTCACTCCCCCCACACTTGCAAGTCAGTCCCTGTGTGAGGCAGTATTAATATAAGTGCACACTGGATAAGAAAATAACACCTTGTCCGTTTTGAAATCATTCGGCGTAGAGGCAGCCACACTTCCATCTTCGGGATGCCATTGTCTCCTTGAATTAGAGGAGACTACAGAGGTTATTCATTACACTGAGAGCTTGCCTTGGGTGCAGACGTCTCTCAGCGTAGTGTATTTAAAGCCTGGCACTATCTATTTGAAGGCAGGTCTTGGCAGTAAGTTGATGACAAGAAGTGAGTGACACGTGGCTGGCTTTTAGCTCGGGCAATATCACCAAGGAAGGCACCATGGCTGAATATGGATCCACGTGGTAGACGATCTGATAGCAAGATTATATATGGCAGTCATTAACCACTAAAAGGGTAGGACGCCCGCGCGTGCATGCGTGCGAGTGCACGCGCGCACGCGCACGCGCACAAACACACGTGTACGTGTGTGTGTTGTGTGTGTGTGTGTGTGTGTGTGTGTGTGTGTGTGTGTGTGTGTGTGTGTGTGTGTGTGTGTGTGTGTGTGTGTATGTGTGTGCTTGCGTGTGCGTGTGTATGTGCATGCCCGCACTCGTCGTGATTGTGTGTGTATGTGTGTATATATGTCAAAGTCCTTCGGATGAGACTATAAACCGAGGCCCCGTGTGCGAACGCATGCTAAACATCTTGCGCACACGATAAATCCTGTTACGCTTTTCGAAAGAGTAGGCCATTGTGTGCCGGTGGGAACAGATGACAAAATTGACAAAACCGCATACACACGGGGACAGGATGTAAAAAAGCACATGAGTTCTTATTTCATTAATCCTCGATATAAAAAAGGGCATCTGAGCGCTTTGATTTGTTGCTTTACAAGATTCAGCGGTTTATAAGTTCCATACATTATGTATGTATGTATGCATGCATGCATGCATGCATGCATGCATGCATGCATGCATGTATGTATGTATGTATGTATGTATGTATGTATGTATGTATGTATGTATGTATGTATGTATGTATGTATGTATGTGGGATTCAGATTCAGATTAAGAATACTTTATTGCCATTTAAGTCATGTACACTTATTTGACATAACAACAAAACAAACATCAGTTATAATTAATTATCTATTTTGGCTTAAAATGATGTACACTAAAAGCACGCTGCAGTCTACTTCTCTTTTTCTCTTTTCTCAAAACATTCGTACACATATTTGATGATATCTGAGTGTGTGTGTGTGTGTGCGCTCGCCATGTGTGTGTGTGAGTGTGCGCTTACGCACGCGCGCGCGCGTCTGTGTGTGTGTGTATGTGTGTGTGTGAGTGTGCGCGTGTGTGCGCGTACGCACGCGCGCGCGCGCGTCTGTGTATGTGTGTAAAAAACGAAACCCTGTTGTGTGAAAGGTTGAAATCGGGGAGTATTTACTTCCCTTTCCGCCCCAGCACTCTCAAACAGTCCAGCACCGCTGTCCCTGATCTGATGCAGTGCAGAATGCCTGCCTCCCTTGTCCCTCACACAACTGCTGGTGATCAGCAACCACATGAAATAAAAACAAAACAAAATAAAATAAGAAATAGAACAGAGACGCAATAAGTAAAGTACAGCGTACAATAAATCAAGAGAAAACAAAAATGAAAAAGATTGAACAAAACAACAAAACAACACTAGTTAGAAATAAACTCCAGTCCAGACATACTAAAATGAAATAACATTATTAGATAGACCCAGCTGAACTGTGCTTAAACTAGGAATTCATATTCTGTACACACAAAAAAGGGCGCTGTTCTGAACAAAGGTTTGGGAAAAAAATCAGGAAGGGGGAGGGGTTGTTGTAGGTAAAATACCAAAAGAATTAACAGAAACATCGTGCTATGAAATGATATGAATAAGTGCCATAAGATCACTACAAATTAATATTATCGTTTTCCTCCCTGTACATATGTCTGTCTGTCTGTCTGTCTGTCTGTCTCTTCTCTTCTCCTCTCTCTCTCTCTCTCTCTCTCTCTCTCTCTCTCTCTCTCTCTCTCTCTCTCTCCTCTCTCTCTCTCTCTCTCTCTCTCTCTCTCTCTCTCTCCAGCGGTATACAAAACACTCGAACAGTCTTA
>CM054142.1:47463042-47593168 GCA_028751875.1 Rapana venosa
GTATGTATGTATGTATGATGTATGTATGTATGTTGTAATGTATATGTATGTGTAATGTAGATTAGTATGTATACATGTATGTATGTATGTGTGTGTAATGTATGTATGCATGTATGTATGTATGTATGTGTTGTATGTATGTATGTATGTATGTATGTATGTTGTGTGTGTGTGTGATATCTTCAGTTTAACGTCTATTCACATTTAGTGATTTTAGACGCTCTCTACGGGGTGTGTGTGTGTGTGTGTGGTGTGTGTGTGTGTGTGTGTGTGTGTGTGTGTGTGTGTGTGTGTGTTGTGGTGGTGTGTGTGTGTGTGAAGTTAAGTCAAGTCAAAATGATGTTTATTGAAGGTAAAAAGAGTAAGCTTGCACAGCTTTTTTTCTTTTTTTCATCCTGCCCTCGTGTGGTGTGTGTGTGTGGTGTGTGTGTGTGTGTGTGTGGTGCACACGCACGCACGCCTGTGTGTTGTGTGTGTGTGTGTGTTGTGTGTGTGTGTGTTCCCTGTGTATGTGTTTGTGTGTGTGTGTGTATGCGCGCGCGCGCGTGCGTGCATGCGTGCATGCTTGTGTGTATATATATATACCTGCACGCCCACGGTAGCACGTGAACAAAACCCACGTGCTTGAGACCATTGCTATGTATGAGTAACTGGGTGTGCGAAAGCGGTGACAGCGCAACCATGGTCAGCCAAGACCGGTATATTATTATATATATACAAATAACACAGAGGTCAAGAACTGGGCAGTGCAGGACACCACACGACACTGGCCGTGGCCTGCTGCATGTCCAAATATAGCTGTGGGCGAAGCGAAGTCAACGACACCTCGCCAAAGGTGGATTAATGCAACACCTCCTGGTCGCCAAATCAGTAGGTTCGGATCGATAGATCAACACGCGGATCTCCGCAGTGACTGAAGACAGCGTGGAGTCAATGCACCGCAGTACTCACTCGTTCATGCGCATGACGCGATGCACGTATGTTTAATGGCCCATATAGATAGGAGAGGGTGAATGAATACCAGTTTAGAGTTCAGCCAGTCATTCGGCTGTTAGTTTTGACCTGCCTGCGTGCGTGTTTGTATTGCAAAGTGCGCA
The DNA here is from genome assembly GCA_028751875.1 of Rapana venosa. NCBI lineage: Eukaryota > Metazoa > Mollusca > Gastropoda > Neogastropoda > Muricidae > Rapana > Rapana venosa. The sequence continues at coordinate 47,464,140 of CM054142.1, forward strand.
TGTGATGTGTGTGCACAGGGATAGGTCTCTCTCATTCACACACACACACACACACACACACACCACAAATATGGAGAAAAGACAGACACGTACACATACGCACGCACGCACGCACACACACAGAAAGAAAGAGACAGACAGACAAACACACACACACACACACATACATACACACACGCGCGCGCAGGCACGCATAGAGAAAGGGAGGGGGGGAGGGTCATGGAAAGAAGAGCAGGGCAACGTAAAATATGACAAACCAGACAGACAGAGGGAAAAAGGCAGGGGGTGGGGAGACAGGGGAAGATAAACTATGATAGACATTACGTGCAAGAAAAGGTGCGTATGTGATGTATGTGTGTGGGAGGTGCGTGTGTGGTTTGTTGTGCGCGCGCGCGTGGTGTGTGTGTGTGTGTGCGGCGTGTGCGTGTGTGGTGTGTGTGTGTGTGGCGGGAGGGGGGGGGGTGTTAGGAAGGGAATATGAACGAGATGGTTAGTGACAAAGAGGCAGACAGACGACAGAGAAAGGAAGGGGCAGGAGGGTGGGGTGTGTGGTGTGGAGGGGGGGGGGGGGGGGGCGGTGTTAGAGAAAGGAAACTATGACACAGACTGGTTAGTGACAAAGCAGAGGCAGACAGACAGACAGAGAAAAGGGAAAGAGGGGAGGCAGGAGGGTGGGGGTGGTGGTGATGGAGGAGGGGGGGGGGGGGGGGGTGGGAGGGGTGACAAGGGAAGGAAGAAGGAAACTGTGACACAGACAGACGGACGGACAGACAGGTAAGAAAAAATAAACGAGAGAGGGGGGTGGATGAGGATGGGGTGTTAATGGAAAAAGGGAAGGAGAAAGAAAAGTATGATAAAGACTGTCATACAGGTACAGGAAGAAAATGTGCGTGTGTGCGCGTGCGTGTGTGTGTGAGTGAGTGTGTATGTGTATATGTGTGTTGTTGTGTGGTGTGTGTGTTTGTGCGTATGTGCCTGTGTGTGTAGTGGGGGGGGGGGGGGGGGGGTGCAGAGGAGGTGAAAAGAAAATGACAGACAAGTTGGTAACAAAACAAAGACAGAGGAGAAAAAAAAAAAGGGAGGGGGGGGGGGGGGGGGGTAGAGATAGAGATAGGGAAGGAGAAAGGAAACTATGACAAACAAGTGGAGAGAGAGAGGAGAGAGAGAGAGAGAGAGAGAGAGGAGAGGATGAGAGAGAGAGAGAGAGAGTGAGAGAGAGAGAGAGAGAGAGAGAGAGGCAATATGACAGACAGGTTGGTGACAAACAAAGGCAGGCAGGCAGGCAGGCAGGCAGGCAGAAAGGAGCAGGAGTTTGGCAGCAGACCAACAACAAGGCAAGGTCCACTCAAGTCTGACTCACCTTCCCTCTTACCTTTCCTGCTGGCCTTGAAAACTCTGCTGACCAACCCCACCACCACCACCACCACCACCACCACGTCTGCTGCCACCTGCACTCTGGAAAGTAAACAAAAAACGAGTAATTATAGCACGCGCCTGTTGATGCATGCACGCGCTCGTGCTCACGCACACGTATATACGTGCAATACACACACACACACACACACACACGCACGCACGCGCGCACACACACACACACACACACACACACACACACGCGCACACACACACACACACACACACACACAACCAACCCCACACACACGCTTGGCCCAGGCCAAAAGCTTTGTGTCAGTTATTGATGTCAGCTAAGTGCCAAGGCCCACACTTAAATGTTGTTATGTTGTGTAAATGTTGTGTTGAGATTACACTTCAGCCATGACAAGCTCTTAACGCAACAACCTGCGTTCTCCATCACGGAGAAAAATCTCTGAAGTCGGAGTATGGCTGCCTATATGGCGAGGTACTTGAAAAACAGTCATACACGCAAACTTCTCATCCAGTGTACTTGCTATCTCACAGTGATTCCCAGGTGGGGATAAGTGAGTCAGAGTGCACATCCTTGGTGACCTCCAGGGTGTTAAGCTGGGGAACGCACAACAACAATACACAAAGACACACACACATTTGTAGGCGCATGCCACACACACACACACACACACACACACACACACACACACACACACACACACACACACACACACACACACACACATCCTACCCACTCAAACACACTCACACACCCAAGACGATTCTTTGCTGGTATTTTAGATTTGTGACTGTCCTGCACCACACAGTCTTGTAGTCTATTGTTGTACGTGATGTTGAGAAATCAGTGTGAACCGATAATTATGTCCTTGATGATTAAATGAGTGACAGGTGTTCTCCTCCATCCTCTTCTTAGACTATAATGCTTTTTTGTTTGCTTGTTTTGTTTCAGTGTTTATTGGACTGGTTTGTTGTGTGAGTTAAAGTTGTTTTGTTTCAGTGTTTATTTGACTGGTTTGTTGTGTGAGTTAAAGTTGTTTTGTTTCAGTGTTTATTTGACTGGTTTGTTATGGGAGTTAATGTTGTATTGTTTCAGTGTTTATTTGACTGGTTTGTTATGGAGTAAGTTGTATTGTTTCAGTGTTTATTTGACTGGTTTGTTATGGAGTTAAGTTGTATTGTTTCAGTGTTTATTGTTAAGTTGTATTGTTTCAGTGTTTATTTCACTGGTTTGTTATGTGAGTGAAAGTTGGAGTGAAAGTTGTTTGTTTCAGTGTTTATTTCACTGGTTTGTTATGGGAGTTAAAGTTGTATTGTTTCAGTGTTTATTTGACTGGTTTGTTATGGGAGTTAAAGTTGTATTGTTTCAGTGTTTATTTGACTGGTTTGTTATGTGAGATGAAGTTGTATTGTTTCAGTGTTTATTTGACTGGTTTGCTATGGGAGTTAAAGTTGTATTATTTCAGTGTTTATTTGACTGGTTTGTTATGGGAGTTAAAGTTGTATTGTTTCAGTGTTTATTGGATGGTTTGTTATGTGAATTGTTTGTTTCAGTGTTTATTTGACTGGTTTGTTATGGGAGTTAAAGTTGTATTGTTTCAGTGTTTATTTGACTGGTTTGTTATGGGAGATAAAGTTGTATTATTTCAGTGTTTATTTGACTGGTTTGTTATGGGAGTTAAAGTTTATTATTTCAGTGTTTATTTGACTGGTTTGTTATGGGAGTTAAAGTTGTATTGTTTCAGTGTTTATTGGACTGGTTTGTTATGTGAATTGTTTTGTTTCAGTGTTTATTTGACTGGTTTGTTATGGGAGTTAAAGTTGCATTGTTTCAGTGTTTATTGGACTGGTTTGTTATGGGAGTGAAAGTTGCATTGTTTCAGTGTTTATTGGACTGGTTTGTTATGGGAGTGAAAGTTGTATTGTTTCAGTGTTTATTGGACTGGTTTGTTATGGGATGTTAAAGTTGATTGTTTCAGTGTTTATTGGACTGGTTTGTTATGGGAGTTAAAGTTGTATTGTTTCAGTGTTTATTTGACTGGTTTGTTATGGGATGATAAGTTGTATTGTTTCAGTGTTTATTGACTGGTTTGTTATGGGAGTGAAAGTTGTATTGTTTCAGTGTTTATTGACTGGTTTGTTATGGGAGTTAAAGTTGTATTGTTTCAGTGTTTATGTGACTGGTTTGTTATGTGAATTGTTATTGTTTCAGGTTTATGTGACTGGTTTGTTATGGGAGTTAAAGTTGTATTGTTTCAGTGTTTATTTGTTTAAAGTTGTATTGTTTCAGTGTTTATTTCACTGGTTTGTTACGGGAGTGAAAGTTGGAGTGAATTGTAGTTTCAGTGTTTATTTGACTGGTTTGTTATGGGAGTTAAAGTTGTATTATTTCAGTGTTTATTTGACTGGTTTGTTATGGGAGTTAAAGTTGTATTGTTTCAGTGTTTATTGGACTGGTTTGTTATGGAGTTAAAGTTGTATTGTTTCAGTGTTTATTGGACTGGTTTGTTATGGGAGTTAAAGTTGTATTGTTTCAGTGTTTATTGGACTGGTTTGTTATGGGAGTTAAGTTGTATTGTTTCAGTGTTTATTGGACTGGTTTGTTATGGGAGTTAAAGTTGTATTGTTTCAGTGTTTATTGGACTGGTTTGTTATGGGAGTTAAAGCTGTATTGTTTCAGTGTTTTATTGGGTTACAAATGTTTTGTTATGGTGATGTGAATGTTGTTTGTTTCAGTGTTTATTTGACTGGTTTGTTATGGAGTAAAGTTGTATTGTTTCATGTGTTATTTGATGGCTTGTTATGGGAGTTTAAAGCTGTATTTTTCAGTTGTTTAATGGATTGTGATTTTTATAGGGAGTTAAAAGCTGTATTGTTCAGTGGAGGTTTTTGAGGAGTTTAACAATTTTTTTTTACTGGTTTGTTATGTGAATCGTTTGTTTTGTTTCAGTGTTTATGTGACTGGTTTGTTAAGGGAGTTAAAGTTGTATTGTTTTATTTTATTGTCGCTCATATGACAGACAACAGTAGTTGCTCTCTGAGTCTTCCAAGAAGAGGAAGACGATTTTATTATTTGACTTCCCAAATACACCCCCAAATCAGTATGAGACTGTAAGTATATGCTGCATTGGAAACACACACACACACACACACACACACACACGGAGCAACAACAACAAAAAGTCGGTCAGACGACCTATTAGTTTGGATTTCACAGTCGAAAGAATTGTATGCAGAACATAATAATATAAGAAAACTACTCAAGAACAGATGGAACACACATCCAGTACAAAATGTTGGCTGACCCAGATGTTGACCATATCACGTCATGTTCTCAGGATAAACTTGTTTGAGCCGCTTTGAACAAGTTTTGGAAGAGAAGTAGAAGAGATGATAGGAGGTAGGTAGGTAATAGTCCAGGCTGTGGCCTAAAACAATGACTCGTCACACAGTACCTATACGCTATCGAGGTCGTCTAGTTTTCTTGGCGCAAGATTATGTTACCCCTGAGTCAACGAGGACCCCGAATGTGATAGGCCATGCATGTTATGAGGAAAACTTATGATAATTGTCATAGAACTGGAACAATTCTCATGCTTTACTTTTTGACTGATCTGCAAAAATTCAACTGAAATTGACTGATACAAACCCAAACAGCCCACCATGGAAGACTGGGTGTTGGGGTATGAAAACATAATACAGCACTCAACATGATGGCTGTAATACGGTGTCTATAATCAACAATGTGACTACCATCAGTCTGAAAATCAAAATGAAAGATGAACCAGTTGACTGCGACAATGAAAACAACGCAAAACCAGTGTTTCGCAGTCTTGTGGCTACTGTTCTACCAAGTTCAGTTGATGATCGACTCCATCTTTGTCAGAGTCTGGCAAATTCAGCCTGTTCAAGAGTAGCCTGATCTGATTGCCGACAAGGAATACTGACTGAAATATGTAGTTTTTGTTTAGTTTGGCCTTGACGATGGTCGTATAAACAACAGCGTTTTGCTTGCCCTTTTCCTGCGTCTCTCGTTCATAAGGGATTGAGGTAATGATTTTGGTAACACGGGCGTAACACTAACACACACACACGCACACGCACACACACACACACACGCACACGCACACACACACACACACATACGCGCGCGCGTGCGCACGCACACACATTTTCCTCTGGAGTTAACATCAGTGCCGACTCACTCTCCCCTAAAAGTCCTTCGGATGAGACTATTAACCGAGGTCCCGTGTGTGAACGCACGCAGAACATCTTGCGCACACGTTAAAACCCGTTCCGCTTTTCGGAAGAGTAGGCCATTGTGTGCCGGTGGGAACGGATGACAAAATTTACAAAACAGCATACACACGGGGACTGGATGAAAAAACAACATGAATGCTTATTCCATTCTCCTCGAAATCAAATAATGCATAAACACACACGCGCGCACACACATACGCACGCAAACACCCCCCCCCCCCCCCCCAAAAAAAAAATAAAAATAAATAAAAAATAAAAAAAAGCTTGGACAGATCATTATCAAATCATCAATCAAAAATCAACATGTTTGTTTGTTTTTCTTGAAGGTATTGCAGCTTAAGTCTTATTCAGCGTAGAACGCCGGTGACTGAGACCAAGTCATGAACTGCTCTACCACCCGAATCCAAGACAGAATACGTTCAGTGATTTATGCTTGGTAGCAAAAGTATGAAAAGGTAATTAATCTTGCCATTTTTCATAACTCACACAATCTTACATTTTTAATGGGCCCTCTTTCACTGGCCAAAGGGGATTTTTTTCAGGCTAACTTTTGATTTTGTGGGAGTCCCCTTGTTCCACCCCCCCACCCCCTCCCCCACTCACCTCCTTCTTCTTCCCACCTTGCTTTAGTTTGTTTTTTATTTATTTTAGTTCGAGGATAATGGAATAAGCACTTATGTGCTTAAAGTTTGGAACAGCTGCAGCATACGCTTTATAGATTCACGCATGGCGGATGTGAATGAGTAGAATTAAAACAGTGTGAATTAATACTTGACAGTATGAAGTGTCCGATGTCTTGAGCATTTCTTGTCGCAGACGAGAATGTCGTCTGCTAGTGAAGGGAGGGAGACAACAACTAAGAAAAAAAATAGGCGAGCAAGATTTACTGCCCGTTAGGCCTATGTTCGTTACAATCGATTTCTCAGTGTACTACTCGCTGTCACATTATCGTAGATTTTGTTTTTGTTTCGATTTGGTTTGTTTTGTCTTCGACTTTATATGTGCTTTGTTTGAGCTAGTTTCATGTTTACTTTTGCTTTGTTTAGGTTTGTTTTTGCTCTGATTTAATTGTTTTTTGATTATATAGGTGTTTTTAATTGTGGGTAAACGAAATAAAAGAATAAACACACACGCACGCACGCACACACATACGCACACACACACACACACGCGGCGCGCGCGCCGCGCGACACACACACACACACACACACACACACACACACCACACACACACACACACACACACAAAGCAAAGTTCTGTTTAATCTGTTCTTGGAAAACATTATGAGAGAGACCCTCCATGAATTCCACTCTACCATCTCCATTGGCGGCAGACCCCTCAACAACTTAGGGTTTGCCGATGACATTGACCTCATGGGCGGAAGTAACACAGAGCTGCAAGATCTTACGACCAGACTTGAGAACAGAGCTGGAGCATATGGGATGGAGGTGAGCTCGGAGAAAAGTAAAGTACTTGTGAACAGCACGAGCAACGCCACTGCTAAAATTTACATGAACGGCCAACAACTGGAGGATGTAGACGCTTTTAAATACCTTGGCGCTACACTCACAAAGGACGGGCGATCGACGACAGAAATCAAAGTCAGAATAGCCATGGCAACATCTTCCATGACAAAACTCACCACCATATGGAAAAGTAAAGAGATCAGTTTCCCAATCAAACTAAAGCTCTACAAAGCCCTAATTCAGACGATCCTGCTGTAGGCCTATGGAAGTGAAACCTGGACATTGACTGCTGAAACAGCAAAGCGAATCCAGTCATTCGAAACAAAATGCCATAGAAAACTACTGGGCATATCCTGGAGAGAACGAAAGACCAATGAATTTGTCAAGAGTCAAATAACACGGCTGGCAGGTCCACAGGAACCCCTTCTCACCATCGTCAAGAAGAAAAAGCTGACATGGTTCGGCCACGTCACCCGCCACAACACTCTGCCCAAAACAGTACTGCAGGGAACACTCGAAGGTGGCAGAAAGAGGGGAAGACAGAACAAGTCATGGATGGACAACATCAGAGAATGGACCAGGATGAATGACTCGGCACTACTGCGCAGAGCCGAGGACCGAGATGGATGGAGGAGGCTTACCACGGCATCGTCTTTCGTGTCTCCCCCACGACCGCCAAGGTCACGGGTCTGATGATGATGATGAAACGAAATGTCATGGGAGAAACTATACAATTTCATCAGTTGTATAAATTATTTGTTTATATAAGAACAGTCTAATCAGTGAAATAACAATGAACAAGAATGATAAAGAGACACCCCCCCCCCCCCAAAAAAAAAAGAAACAACCCCCACCCAAACAAACAAACAACCCAACGACGGGATAGCCTAGTGGTCAGAACATTGCGCTCGCAATCTGACAACCCGGTTCGATTCCCGTTCAAGGGGATATTTTCCCCTGGAGTTAACATCAGTGCTGACTTCACTCTGCCCAAAAGTCCTTCGGATGAGACTATAAACCGAGGTCCCGTGTGCGAACGCACGCAAAACATCTTGCGCACACGTTAAATCCTGTTCCGCTTTTCGCAAGAGTAGGCCATTGTGTGTCGGTGGGAACAGATTACAGAATTTACAAAGCCGCATACACACGGGGACTCGATGTAAAAAAGCACATAAGTGCTTATTCCGTATCCTCCTTTATAAAAGAATAAAAAAAAATTTTTTTTAAAACAGCAATAACAAACTTAGTGTCCACAGTTTCATCATCCTGTGATGGCCATATTTTTCTGTTTCCTTAGTTGTAGGAGCTATTTCTTCTCATTTTGATATCATATTCGTTCCCTGTAATCTGGTAGACGTAGATGGACTTATTTTCTTGATGCCAAGATCAGGTCAGATTGATGCACATAATTATACAGACTATACTTTACTATACTCAGTGCACACTTTTCTTTTCGTCGAGTCATGCATGGTATGTCCAGATTCTGCTGACGATCACGATCTGTGATGTGTTGTGAAGATGATGCAGCCACGCTAAGAAATAAAAAAGAACACAATAAAGAACAAAAATAAAGCCTGATACCAAAAAAACCCCAAAATCAAAGAAAAAACACCAGAGCATAATCGAAGCATAAAAAGCTGAATTGAATTTTTTCTCGACTGCCACTACAATTAATTTGTGACAATGCACAAGAGAAATTAGAGCGTTTGCAATTGATAAAGAAACGATGGTAATTTTGACAACCTGTGTAAATTTACAGAAAACATCTAAAAGCACAAACACTGATACCCATAACTCACCGCGGAACCCACGTTAAGGAAGGAGCCAATGATAGGCCCCCTATTTTAGTTTCTAAACTGAACGTTCCACACCATCACATGATCAAAACAACAATGGCGGAGGCTGTGAGAGAAAGACCGAAGGCAAGAACTTCAAAGGTTCGAATTCATCACAGACACAGTATTTTGTGTTACAATAGTTACGAATATATGTATACATCCCTACTCGTCTATTATGTGCACTAGTTATTTGAAACAGGCAATGAAAGGAGCACTTTTCTGTGCCAATCTGGAGTGATATTTGCGACATGTGATGTCATTGTGGTTGTTTTCGAAGCTGCAAGTGTCACAGTGGCTAAATCGAGCAGTAGCATTGCACCATTCAAGAAATTAGATACACATCATCACTTCAATTTTATAAGATAGCACAGTAAATACACAGTTTCCTTTTAAACTATAGTGTTTGGGCTTTTTCCTGATCGGAATTGGCCTCTTTAAATCTTTAAATCAAAGTTTGCCTTCGTTGCTTTGGGGAAACTCCTTTGTTGGAAGAAAAGACCCCGAAACAGTTTTGAAACTGAAATTATGTGAACTAGTCAGAACAGTTTTTTCTTCTTCTTCAAGGCTACGCACGAAGAGCCCTCAGATCTTGACGTAACTTCATTCTTTACATTCTTCAAGAGCTGAATTCCCCGCATACACTCATATCAACCTTATAGTTTTTATAGTTAGCAAATAACAGACCTTCAAGACAATACTTCGATGCTGTGAATTCTGATCTTGACACTCAAATCATTTAAATCAACAGCCACACTATTCAGTGCTTTGCTTCTTATCCATCCTTTGTGTAAGGTATTGGAGTTTTATAACACTGATTTGTGAATGCACTTTTCTTTTAAGCATGAGCATGACAGTTGAAAACTCTCAACTGACACATATACGCAACCCACGATTTTAAATGCATTTTAGGGGTAGAACATGATCACTGATGATTGAATACTGGGCCAGACATCCTTTTCAGCCCTCGACAGGCATTTCAGGACAGTCACTATCCAACCTATGTTTTGTACTTGGTTTTAGACATAATATTATGCACCAGATTTCATGTTCATATTCAAAAGGATGCTGTGTGAATTCTGACTTATACTGGGTCAACAATTATATTATCTCAAATGGCCAAGCAACTATGTTCGGTAAGCAAAATGCGTTGCGCTGCATTAATGCCTATTTGAGTCAGGCTATTGGGACTTTTTACCACAATGACTTGTCTTATAGTTATAGTTATAAGTAATGGCAGAAACAAAGACCAGGATAGAAAAGAGTGGATTCCTAGTACAGAATTTCCAGAAGGTGGGGATGCTATTGAATATTGATACTGACATGCCCATGGCATTTCCATAACAGAAACCCAGAATGTATAATTTGCGCTCACCTATCACATCTGGGAATCACTGTGGGATTGTATACTGTGTATGCACTGGGTGAAAATTACACGTTTGACTCTTTTGAAGTACCTTATCATATACTGATAGTGATATACCCATATAGGCAGCTGTACTCCAACTTTAGAGGCTGATTGATTTGAAAAGAATAAGGATTTGCTCAGTAAAAACTGAAGACTGCCGTACTATACTTGTGTCTGTTTAATAAACATCTTTTATGTTTTCAGCCCAAGAAAACCAAGGAGAAGAAAGCATCAGAAGAGAAGGAAACGGCACAGGCAACGTCAGAAGCCTCACTCAGCCTTCAAGGTGATACTGTAGCAGTTGAAGATGCTGGCAAGCCGGTTCCTCCAGTGCTGTCAGAGCAGTCACACGCTGACAGAGACAGTGCCACAGTGCCTGAATCCCAGGGTAACCTGGCTGCAGCAGACCTGGAAATGGACAGTGGTCAGGACATGCTTAGTCCAGACCTGGCAAACCTAGCTGCCCACTTGGAGAGCAACCTGGTTGTGGAAGGGGAAGAAACCCCGGATAGTTCAGAAGACGTGCTTGTAGCAGAACCTGACAACCATAGTGAGGCGAACTCTGTTCCTACAGCGGATCTGCTTCATCTTGAGGAGAGTGAGGAGTCGACGCAACAGGTTGAAGAACCTTCCGGAGAAGCAACAGAATCAGACGTGGTGGCTGAATCCGAAGTTTCACACAGTGACGCTGAGCATGGTCTGCATGTGTGTGATGTGGCAGGAGAGCAAGAATCTGTGTCATCAACATCCACACCATGTATAACAGCTCCTGACACACACCCCTCCACAGAGACAGCTGCATCAGCCCCTCTTCCTTTGGAACCCACAGACTGTGGATCAGAGCTGCTGCTGCCTGCAGAGACTGTCCCTCTGCCGGCTGTTGCCCCTCAGGCCACAGCTCCTATGGAGTCACTGCCTGCCACTCCACAGACAGTGCTGCCTCCTCCTACAGCACTTCACTCTGAGCCTTCAGCCCATGTGGGAACTTTATCCACAGAGGGAAAGAGGGCAGCAACCAGGCTCCACTCTGAATCAGTACGTATTAGCTTTATACCAATGACTGTTATCTCAGAAAATAGTAGCAGAGGAAAACAAGTTCAGGTAAAGCAGTTACAACTACTCCAACATTTTGAAAATGATCAAAGAATAAATTACAGAAAAAAACCCAAAATTAGAAGGAAAAAACCCCATGTAAAATAACATCTTTCAGTGACAGCATTTTAGGCTTTTTTTTTTTTTTAAAGAACCATGCCTTTAGCCTGATCTGACTCAAGTTTTGGCTTCTGGATGAGCCCTCATCACAAGTCCTGGCAGTGATTGAACCATCACCCTGGGTGGCACCTTACAGTTACAGCGAGACCCTTTGAATCATAAGTTAGAAGTGTCAGTTGCATTGACAAGAATATTGAATATTTATATATTCTTGTGGCCTAATTGAAGCTGCCATGAAAGATGATAAAAGGTGAAAGAAAATATGGTCGAAATTTATGTTGCACACACCCCGATATAGAAGAAAATAAACACCTTGACCTTGTGAAACATTGAATCTTTATGCCTTATGAAGTTATGTTTGATAATCCTATGAAAAGCATGCAAGGGAGGTCATAAGGTTTGTATGCAGCCAAGTGGTCAGCCTTAGTGAGATAACGATTGTTAACTGTGAAAAAAGTAATTAATATGAAAGAATTTCTTTCTTTTTTTTCTTATCCTATTTTTTTAGAAAGAAAAATTTCAGGATTTCAGTTGCATGGTTTATTGACTCAGACTGTACAAACTTCACAGAAATACTTCACTTTTTTTTTCTCTTTCTTTTTATTTTTTTCCCCTCTTTTTGCCTTTATTTGTGTCTGTCTGTCACTCTTTTATTTTGCTTGTTTTACTCTCTGGGTCTATTTGGCTTTGAAGACTTCATAATGAGTTCATTGGTGAGAATGATCTTGAAAGATTCTACTTGGAAACAGTGTTTTTTTTCCAAATGTTTGCTTTTCTTTTGGTTCCTCATCTTTTGTGATGTTCATGTCCTACCATTCTTTCCCAGACTGCTTATATCAATCTCTCTGTCCCACCCTTGTCCCACATTTGTTATGCCACATCCCCAGGGTCAGCAGTCCACCTAGAGCCCATCGATGTCAGGCCGCCATGGGGCCACCAGCCAGAGGGGCCTTGCTGCTGCTGCTGCTAGGTCACTTTAGTAGTGTTCAGTGATGCCTGTTCTGAGCTAAGGTATGCAGGACACCACCTGCTAAGCTCCCTACTGATGACAGTAGTAGTTCAGTCATGGAACCAGACTAAGATGCCCACCCAGAGTGGTGACCACCACAACATTCCCCCAATGAGCTACCCTGTGAGCCTCTAACTTTAGTAACTCTGAATGCTCCACAGTCACCACAGGCACAGATGTGTATGGGGAAACTGAAACTGTGGCCACCATAGCAACAGGGGACACTGAATCAAAGACAACTTTCTTTTATTGCGTGATGATCATTGATGATGAGGATGATGTCATGATGTACCTCTATGGAAGTGTATGTGCTTTGAGACTGCTTAATAGGGCTGAACTGTATGCTTCCTGTCATAATATATCCCAGTGTCAACCAGGCCCAAGAGACAGATTCCTGCAGTGTTGGTCAGGTAATCTCAAAATCGCATCTATAAAGTTGATGAAGCTCGATCGTGTGGTCCCAAGTCTTCCCAATGAGTCGGTAGGAGCTGACTGGAGTTTAAAAAAAATCTCAATGACTCTTATAAGATTCAAATCCACAACATTCCGGTCTGTAAGTGTAACCCACGGTGCTAGCCACCACGCCAAGGTGGCTGGTCTGTAAAATATAAAAAAATTATGATGAAGAAGAATTAGTTTAAGATGCCTGATGCCTTTGACACTATCAGTTATGGTATTTAAAATAAAATTTATTGCTTCAAAACCAACTGTGTTGATATCTTCTCTTCTTTCCTACAGACTCTGTACCCCAAAGTACCAGTGGTGGAATCGCCAGTGGAGAACAAATTTCAGCCCATGACAATGGAGCAGCTACAGCATCTCTACTACAACCCTGAACTACAAGCCAACGAGAAATTTGTGGATGACTTTGTGCAGGTTGGTTTTTGTGTCAGAATGGACACGGTAGTATATAAACTTGTAATGATACAGTAAAAGAGTATCATTTACAGTCGTGCACTGTTTTTGTTTTTTGTTTTATCGTAACATGAAAATGATGTTGATTTTTGTTATGTTTTGATCTTAACATTTAAATGTGTTAGCGAGGGATTAAGTGTGTTGTACAAGTTGTTTTGAGAGAAATGAAGAATAAAATGCTTTGAATATTTGCTGTTCTCAGAATATTCATGTATAGATTTATTCTTACATCTTTCTTTTTGCACTCTTTTTTTTGTGTAGAATTTTTTTTGAACCTCACATCTAAAACAGAAAAAGCAGGGGGAAGATATTTTCATACATTATTCAGCAAATAATGTCAATTGTACTGGCACATTTTTCATTTTGGACTTGGTGACTAAGGATGAGGTAAAGTTTAAAGTTGAATGTGCTGTTTTTGATATGAACAAAAGCAGAGTCATGCTTTCTTGTACACTTGAAATAGAATGTCATACTGTACTAATGTCATGTGAGTTGTAATTTTCTTTATCATTCACATGCAGTTTTCTTTTTGCTTTAGAATTCTTCTAATCTACTAAAATGTATTATGATCTAATAGTAATACACCTTCAATATATCATGTAAATTTTGTATTGTGATATGAACTAAGTGATACGAGAGGTTTCTTTTTTTTAAAGAGCCAGACAAGTTTCCTGTCGATGGTAAAAGTGAAGTTTGTTGAACTGTGTGCAGAGGGAAGAGAAGAAGAGCACACACGAGTTCCATGACATATTGATGAACTACTTTCGGTCCCGGAAGAGCCTGCTGAGTGTGGAGGAGGATTTGAAGCTGCTGAGGCAGAACTATGAGCAGATACTGTCAGAGATGTGGGTCATTCACAAACAGAACATCACTGTGGAGGTAAACTTTGATCTTCATTTTTTTTGGGGGGTGTGTGATTGATTTTTAGATACTTTTGTTGCCAGATTTATTATTTCTTACCCACTCTTGCCCACAAGTTTGTCTAAAAGCAGATGAACTAAAAATAAATGTCAACATTATGGGTGCCGTTCTGGCTTCATGTTGTGTGATGTGTTAGTGCCAGTGTCTGGACGCTTCTCATCCTGATGTTCTCTCACAAGACACTCCCTGGAATGAGAAGTTCACAAGAAGCTATTGGTATTGACTGGCAGGGACACTACAAGCCATCGGAGGCCGCTCAGTGCTTCTGGGTCTCTGCACTGGTGTTTGCCCATGTATGTTATGATAGAGCATACAGTGCCTGTTCTGGCCCAACATTCACAACATTGATCCTTATTTGAAATATTGATGTGTGTATTCTAGCCTGGACCTTTGATGGCACCACTGTAATGACAAGAGGGTGCAGCCTAATAGAGATTACTGCAGAAAACTGACCAAACGGATGATACGCATCTAGTGAGGAAAGCTGTGGTGCAAATACAAAGTGAGGTTGTCAGGCCAGCTTGAGTTGAAAAGAGGTGCATTCGTGATGTATAGGTACACAGACATGAAACAGCAAAACTGGAAGTTCGTTTTGCCAAGTAAGTACACGGCACCTGCTCTAGGTCTCTCGCAGTTGTGGAACTTGTGCTTCTCTTCCCAGGTGGTTGGTAACATGGCAGAAAATAACAATGCACAAGTACCCAAGAAAAATTTGCAATGATTTCCAGAAAACAGACACGACACCTGAATACAAGAAAATGAAGTTACATGACACCAGAATGCAAGAACATACATGTGTGCATCCCTCCCTATGGTCCCTCCCTGTTATGGTGCAATGACCATTGATGTGATGTGATGTGGCGACAGGGCCAGTGTTCTGACGGCAGTCGCGTGAGCAAAGTGCACACAGTGGAGCAGTGTGAGCTGAACCGTGACGCCCTGTCCAACCTCAAGTCCACTCTGCAGTCCATCCGCAGTGAGATGCAGGGCGACCTGGCCCTCTTTGCCTACTCCTCTCAGATGTCCAGGCAAGTCAGATGCCACTGGATTGGTTTGCAGCTCACAGATTGTAGAAACTTGGCTTGAAACAGCAAATAAGCAAACACCCCCCAAAAAAAAACCCAACCAACAACAACCCACAACAAACAACAACAAAAAATCCCACCAAACAAACCAAAAGTAGCAACACCAAAACAGAAACCCCCCAGAAAAGGACTTCTCCAGATCTTATGTTGTCTTTTGTTTTGTTTTGTTTTGTTTTGATGATTGGAATAACTGTTTGGTCAGAAATCACACATAAGCTAATTAATCCACATATCATTTGGAAAAAAAGTCTTAATCTACAAAAACAATTATTTCAGAATATTTAAAATAATAAATAGATTATTTTTAGAACATTTCCTACAAAAGATTTTTGGATACTAACCAAAACATTCTGACTAGCTTGTGTATTGGTTACTGTATTTTCCAGGATATTAGGCACACTGTTGTAGAAGCTACGCATGATTTGTAGAAAAAAATTTTTGTGTGTAAACCACATTGAGTCTATACTGCTTGTCATGAATTAACCCAAACCTAAAACAGTGAATTAGTGATCCATTGCAGATTGTTGTTTCACTACACATTGGTTTTTCTATCAACCACACATTGCTTGTAATACTAGAAAACTTTGTTAAGGTTTGATAGCTAATGATTTTAGTTACTTTGTGGAGAGGTTGTAGATAACTTGCTCTGTGTAGGAATACATTGCAAGAATTATCCCCTTTTCCCCAGGTATTTACTTTTTTTATTTTGCTTTTCTTCTTCCACTGTGTCCTTTTATCAAAGTTTTGGTTGAAGTCCATGTATTGCCATTGGGTTCAGCAGCATGTCTTTATTTCTGTAGTGATATGTCAGCCTACACCGGAAACACAGTATTGAACAAAACGCCACCATAATCTGTTATCCTTGAGATTGACTGTTTCTGAACACAGCCTACTTTTTGAAAGTGTTTGGAATTGAAGAAAGTTAACTAGTGTTTGTCAAGGAATTTAAAATAATATGTATAATAAAAGCTGAATATTCATTGTATTTGTTGTTATTTCATTGCGCTGTTTGTTTTATCAGTATGAGAATACTGATGATTATGGTCATTGCATTTTCCAGGTTGCAAGTGGAGTCCTACATTCACCTGTTGTTTTCAGACAATGCACTTCTGAGAGACATGCCAAAGAATGCTCCTGTCACAGGTAATTCTTTGTGTCTCTTTCAGTATGGATAGGGGCCTTCACCACAAGGTTAAGTATTAGTTCCTGACAATTCCAAACAATGAAAAAAAATATTGAGAAGGAAGGTGGCTAGAAGGTTCAAACGTTCAACAGCCTAACCAGTAAACTGTAAGGTTCTGGGTTCGATTCCTAGTTATGCCCTTTCTTCCTAGTTTGATGAGAAAATTGAACTGAATTTCAAGTCTTTTCTAGGAGACTTTGAACCAGTCAGACCTATGTGGTTATGGACTTGTGCATGTTAATTGACAGTTGAAAATCAGAAAAAACAAGGAGGAACCTCCCAACAGTCATGGCAAAATTGGTAGGTTCAGTTCCCAACTGTATCCCTGAAGTCATAGTGTGGCTACCTTAATGGTGGGAAAAACTGTTGCATACACAAAAATATCTCCAGTGATAAACCCCATAGCTCTAGCGAGGAACGAAAAACCCAACAAAATTGTTGAAGTTCATGCGGATAACTTGGATAATAGCAGCACCAAGAATGGCATTGATAAACTTGGCTGTATTCTTTAGAAAGTGTTGTCGTATCGCTTGCAAGAACAGCTTACATTCAATGTATTGAGACTGGTTTGTGGTTACTCAGTTCAGCTGATATTACTGTTGCAGTAAACTGCAATTGGCTTGCAGTTCTTTTGTTTTTTCTTTGAGATTCTCAAAGGTGTACCTACAATAAACAGTAGCATATACTCTTTCTTTTTTTTCTCTTTTTAAAGCTTTTGCTGTGGGAACCTTCAAACTTTGTAGGTTTTCTGATGGCCAGAGTATGTTTCACGTAAAATTTCTCATACTTCTTATTGGGTGAAGTGGTGATCCAGAACTGTAAATTGTGTAAAGTATTCATTGCTTGTTCTTGGCACTTCGAGAGAAATATTTATGTTCATCAGTTTCTTTCTTTTAGTCCTTTTCTTTGTGATCTGGTCACTTAATTTTTGTCTTGGGATAATGTTAATGTCTATCAGTGGATGAATCTGTGTTCAGGCATAGTTATTTTGTAGATTAAAACACTCTTTAGTTGACAACAACACTGGTGAAGTGAAATTCAGTTTCAGTAAGACACGACTTTCATTAGTACATTATTTTGTCAGAGAAAATATGTGCTATGTTAAATTCCAGTGAAGAAGCTCCGTTATAAGGGGACACTTTTGGAAGTGTCTGCTGGTAGTGTGTTTGATGTGTTGATTATCAGATGCCTTGCATTCACACTGGAGCTGGATGTTTCAGCGGTGGACCACACAAGAGAGGAGATACTGCCTCAGGTGCAGAAGCTGAGGGAGTGTATATCTGTTCTCTTTGTCTTCCACCGCAAACCCACCAAGGACCCAGAGTTTGTGGAGAACATCCGCAAGTGGACAGACAGGCTTGTGAGTAGCATTTGTCTTCCTCTGAGATTAACAAAAATGTTTTCTCTCCCGTGGGGTTGCTGGGGGTCTGTCGGTATAAACAGCATCCCCACTTTCTTGGAATTCTGTGCTAGGAATTCCCTCTTTTCTATCCCTCTCTTTGTTTCTGCCTTGTTCCTTTTTTCTTCCTGTCACCTCCTTCTTGTCTATTTTCTGCCTTCTCGGTCCATTCTCCTGCCTTTTCTCCAACAAGACTTAAAAGATAACAATTCTATCCAACACCAAAGTTATATGCGCTGGTCCTGACTTGTCAGGCGCTTAACGCAGCACAACGCATTTTCGCTGATATGACAAACAACAGTAGCTGCTGTCTGAGTGTTTGACAACGAAGAAGACGAAAACAAAAAGGTTGATTCGAAGTCTTCATCTGTGGACAGGTGGCTGCGTTGCTGAGAGTTGCCAGTTACGCTGACCACCTCTTCCTGCTGAACCACGTGTTGCGGGCGCCGGCAGGGGTGGGTCAGTGGGCCAGCAGGTACGTCCAGATACCGGGGCCGGCCAGCCTGGCCCTGCAGACCACGCTGGGCAGTCCCGTGCTTGACCATGCCGTCACCTGTCTGGCCACCATGCTCTTTCCTGTCAAGTGGGTCTCGTTGTTGGACGTTTTGTGTGTGTCTGCTTTGCTCTGTGTGTCTTGTTGTCGGTGTTGGTCTTTCTTTTTCTGTCTGTTTTCATTTTGTCTGTCTTTCTGTTTGTCTGTCTGTCTGGCCACCATGCTCTTTCCTGTCAAGTGGGTCTTGTTGGACATTTTGGTTTCTGTTTTGCTGTGTGTGTCTTGTCTTTGTTGTCGTTGTTGGGGTGGGTTTTTTTTGTCTTTGTTTTTGTCTGTTTGTTTGTCTGGCCACCATGCTCTTTCCTGTCAAGTTGGTCTTGTTGGTTGCAGTTTTTTTGTTTGTTTCTGCTTTGTTGTGTGTGTCTTGTCTTTGTTGTTGTTTGTCTTTCTCTTTCTGTCTGTCTGTCTGTCTTTTGTAGGTCTGTCTGTTTTTCTGTTTGTCTGTCTGACTGCTGGCATGTTTGTTTGTTTCTTCTCTTTTTTGTTTTTGTGGTTGGTTTACTGTGTAAACCACCTTTCTGCACCTTTGTCAGTCTCTCTATCTTTCTCTGTGTGTGTGGGTGTGCTTCTCTCTGTCTCTTTTCTCTTGTCTTCTCTTGACTTTTCTCTTATTCTTCTCTGTCTTTCTCTGTCTCTGTCTCTGTTTTTCTCCCTCTTTCCTCTTTCTCTTCTACTTCCCCCCCCCTTCCCCTCCTTTCTTCCCTGTTCATGTGCCTTTCTGTCTGTGCTTCTCTTTCTTTGTCCATCTCTGTCTCTTTTTCTGTCTCTCTGTGGGCTAGAAAAAGGCAGTGTTAACAAAACGACATCTCTTATATGACAATGAGTGTGTTTGTGTGTGTGTGTTCCTGGTTGGTTGACCCTTACAGATGGCTGTGCATTGATTATTTGAAACAACAGAGGTGTTTGTTTTAACTCTTAATTAATGTTATAATGCATGGTAAAGCATGATAAGCTGAAATGCGCAGAGTGCAATAATATGAGGTATTATCACATGGTACTTTTACAAGCTGAGTTTAGCCACTGAGACCTTTTCTCACTGCGCATTATGCACTAAATGCCCTGGGAGAGTGTCTAATGGCTGCTGGCAGCCAAATCATTTTTCCCACGGCACGCAAATCCAGCATTACTCAGTCAAGGGTTCAGGGCCCAGTGCTAAAATTGGCCCCTTCCTTTTTCCAAGTCCCAGTGCGGTCAGTTTAAGCTATGATTAACACCAGCTGAGATGGAATGGACAGTAACTGAAAGTGGGGGAAACTGACTTGCCGTGTTGCATTAATTCAGGGAAGTTTTTCACAGGATTTTTCGTGACCCGTTTTCTCTTCTACATGGCTGAATCTGCATTCGATACCTTTGTCACTTTTGTGAAGTCTGTAGTATTTAATAAAAAGTTGTGAAAGAGAAGCATTAGGACTTGGAGAAGGTAGCCAGAGTGATGGAACTGGGTCACCTGCATACACTAACGATCTCAGATTTTCACTAGAAATGTTGGACCCGTCACTTTCATGCGATGAAGAGTGTTCCAGGCAACGCTGTCTGGAGTGACTGGACTGAATTGTCTGGGTTTTGTTGTTTTTTTAAAGCTTGAATAGGCTTATTTCATTTGTGGATAAGAAGGAAGGTGGCAGGACAGTTAAGACGTTCACCTGTCTAACAAGTAAACCGTGAGGTTCTGGGTTTGATTCCCAGCCTTGCCTTTTCTTCCCAATTTTACAATAAAATCAAACTGAATGTCAAAGTCCTTTAGATGAAACTATAAACCAATATACTCTGTGTGCAAGTGCATGCCGAACAACTTGCGCTCACATTAAAAGCCCAGAAGAGTAGACCATTTTGTGCTGGTAAGAGCTCTGAATGGATGACATAAGTTCAAAAATGCATGCACACACGTGTTGTTTTTAGACACCATCCCTGAAGTCATAATGTGGCTACCTAACTGATGGTTGGGGGGGGGGGGGGGGGGGGGGGGGGGGGGACAGTCACATATGCAAAAATTTCACATTTGGTGAACCTCGGAGCTCTAGCCGAGGAACGAGGAAAAAAAGTTGTGGAAAGGGAACTTCTATTCTTTGAAGAAGAAAAAAAAGCATTGTGAGTGTGGCTTGGCCAGTTGTGTTTGTGGTATGTGATCTCTGTCGATGTTCGTCAGTGTGATGGTGTTGACAGCACACCATCAAGTTAACCCTTGTTCAGTTTTTTAATACATAAAGCATGTTTGATATTTTTCGTTTGTTGTGATTTAGTACTGCTGTGTTTTCATACAGAAAACATGCAAACACCACTCACACACTTGTGTTTTATGTTGTTTACTAGAGATTACATCAAAAGTATGGACAGAATAAATAGGTAACTTGGACACATAACACAGACATGTAAGAAAAATCAATACAACATAATGTAACAATCTTTTGCCAACATTACCCTCAAATTCCATGCAGATCTGTTGTATACTATAAGAGAGATTACATTTCAAACATACTACTCATATCAGCTCATTTTGGTGAAATCCTTCAATAAGCAGGAAGTTGATTGTGTTTGTATATGACTGAGACTAGGAGTTAATCTGGTATTTAAATTTCAGTGTTGTGACCGCCCTGAAATGGACTCTGTGCTCGGTAGAGCTGTGGTGTGTGTGTGTGTGTGTGTGTGTGTGTGTGTGTGTGTGTGTGTGTGTGTGTGTGTGTGACTGAGAGGGAGAGAGAGAGAGTGCGTGTGTGTGTGTGTGTGTGTGTGTGAGACTGAGAGGGAGAGAGAGAGAGTGCATGTGTATGTGTGTGTGAGAGAGTGTGTGTGAGTGTGTGTGTGTGTGTGTGTGTGAGAGAGAGTGATTTTGTGAGTGTGTGTGTGTTGTGTGTGTGTGTGTGAAGGAAGGGAACAGGAAAATCACAGCTCCATTTAGAACAAATTTCTTTTCAGGCCTTTCTCTTTGTCACAATTGTCCTTAGATTGTGTGTATGTGTGTGTGTGTGTATGTGTGTGTGTTGGTGTTGTTGTTGCTTTGATTTTATGTCTGTTTACTCAAAGTGGTATTAAATGATGGGAAGGTGGAAAGGGAGGAGTTCAGTTGATGAACGTGTGCAATAAAATATGTATTATTTTATTAAAACATTTTTTTTTTATACCACTTTGTTATGAGATTTCTCTACGTGAAATTCGGGCTGCTCTCCCCGGGGAGAGTGTGTCGCCACATGAGCAGCACCACCCTTATTAGTCTAGCTATTGCTAAATAACTTTTAAAAACAAGACACTTAAAAGGGGCAAACAATCATAACAGGAATAAAAACATAAAATGAAAAATGGTAAAGTAAGTTATGACATTATTGTAGCAAGTATCCTGTTGGAGAGTTCAATAAAAAATTTGTTATAACCTAATGCCAATTTAATGAGTGTGGGAGAGAGAGAGAGAGGAGAGAGAGAGAGAGAGAGAGAGAGAGAGAGAGAGAGAGAGAGAGAGAGAGAGAACAAGGAACAGGAAGATAAGAAGACAAGGAACAGGAAGATAAGACAACAAGGAACAGGAAAAGAAGACAAGGAACAGGAAGATAAGAGGACAAGGAACAGGAAGATAAGAGGACAAGGAACAGGAAAAG
Source organism: Rapana venosa (assembly GCA_028751875.1). Classification (NCBI taxonomy): domain Eukaryota; kingdom Metazoa; phylum Mollusca; class Gastropoda; order Neogastropoda; family Muricidae; genus Rapana; species Rapana venosa. The sequence goes on from CM054142.1 coordinate 47,486,360, forward strand.
AAGACAAGGAACAGGAAGATAAGACAAGGAACAGGAAAATGAGAGGACAGGGAACAGGAAAATGAGAGGACAGGGAACAGGAAAATGAGAGGACAGGGAACAGGAAAATGAAAGGACAGGGAACAGGAAAATGAAAGGACAGGGAACAGGAAAATGAGAGGACAGGGAACAGGAAATGAAGACAAGGAACAGGAAGATAAGACAAGGAACAGGAAAATGAGAGGACAAGGAACAGGAAGATAAGAGGACAGGAACAGGAAAATGAGAGGACAGGGAACAGGGAAAATGAAAGGACAGGGAACAGGAAAATGAAAGGACAAGGAACAGGAAAATAAGAGGACAGGGAACAGGAAGATAGAAGACAAGGAACAGGAAAATGAGGAGGATACAGAACAGGAAGATAAGTCAAGGAACAGGAAGATAAGAAGACAAGGAATCAGGAAATAAGACGAAGGACAAGGAACAGGAAGATAGAAAAACAAGGAACAGGAAGATAAGAAGACAAGGAACAGGAAAATAAGAAGATCAAGGAACAGGAAAATGAGAGGAACAGGAAAACAGGAAGATAAGAAGACAGGAACAGGAAAATGAGAGGATACGGACAGGAAGATAAGAGGACAGGAACAGGAAAATGAGAGGATACGGAACAGGAAGATAAGAGACAAGGAACAGGAAAATAGAGGAAACAAGGAACAGGAAGATAAGAAGACAAGGAGCCAGGAAGATAAGAAGACAAGGAACAGGAAAATGGAACGAGAACAAGGAACAGGAAGATAAGAAGTCAAGGAACAGGAAGATGAGAGGACAAGGAACAGGAAGATAAGTCAAGGAACAGGAAGATGAGAGGACAAGGAACAGGAAGATAAGTCAAGGAACAGGAAGATGAGAGGACAAGGAACAGGAAGATAGGACAAGGAACAGAAAGATAAGAGGACAAGGAACAGGAAGATAAGTCAGGACAAGGAAACAGGAAGATAAGAGGTACAAGAACAGGAAGATAAGGAAGACAGGAACAGATAAGATAAGAGGACAAAGAACAGGAAGATAAGAAGACAAGGAACAGAAAGATAAGAGGACAAGGAACAGGAAGATAAGAAGACAAGGAACAGGAAGATAAGTCAAGGAACAGGAAGATGAGAGGACAAGGAACAGGAAGATAAGAGGACAAGGAACAGGAAGATAACCTCACCATTCAAACAAACTTTGTACCTTTGTCCTCCTGACACTGTTCATTGTATAGGTGTGACTGTTGGTGGTGTGTGCGTGCGTGCATGTGTGTGTGTGTGACAGCTGTCATTTACCCCTACTTTCACCTTCTCTCAGCTGCTATCCATTCCATCCCAGCTGGTGCAAATTATAGCAGAAAATGACCATACTTGGTAAAAGGAAGGGACTAATTTTACCACTGATCCCTGGACTCTTGACTGAGTTATGCTGGATTTGGCACTGTGTGTGTGTGTGTGTGTGTACACCTACATATGTGTGTATGTGTGTGTGTATGTTTGTGTGTGTGCAATATTTGTATTTGCATACAACTGTAAAGGTTAATCCCCATATTTCTGGGTTAACCCTGGGTATGTGCACAGCAGTGTTTCAGGCCACAAATATCTGTCAGTTTTTTTTCTTTCAATTTTCAGTCATGGATTTTTGCCTGTGCCATATTATGTGTGATACTTGCCAGTTTGTCAGAGATAGCAGGACCTATCTCCTCTTTTGCTCATATTCCTGTCCAGTCTCATTTAAAGTAGCATCACAACAAGCCCCCCTTTTCATCAACTTTCTAAAGGTTTTCTTTCTGTTCATCCATATCCTCGTCTATCTCTATAGCTGGCTTAGTTTGGCACTCCTCATCGAGGATTTCTCCCTTCAAACTATTATAAGGGCCTGTGACAAGTCGTCACTTTCTTCTTCTTCATCATCAGACTGGTGTTTTCTTTTCTTACCTCTGCATTTTTCCTTTTCACTGAGGGCCTGTAAAATATGCAGATTCTGGGCTTTCATGTTCTCCCAGTGTTTGATTGGAATAGATATTAGTTTGGTTTTAGCTCTGGCTTGAGTAATTTGGTCCTACTTTCCCTGAGTTGGGGTTTTTTGGTGGCTGATTCAGCCATTGCCTTGGTCTATTGTCAGATTTCAGTATTCATTGACAGTTAAGTAAAGGTAAAGGTGTCCCCATAACCTATAGATAAGGTCATAGGGGAGCGAGGCGTCAGAGACCTCATTTCTATAGGGGCCAGCATATTGAGGGCGGCGCCCATCTCCTCTCCCTTACTGCTTTACCTTCCCTGACCCTAAAGAGGCTAGGTACCCATATACAGCTGGATGAACTGGGGGACTGTACTAAAGCCAAGGCACGCAAACGGTCACCCATCCATCTCGTAACCACACGTGGTGCTGCTTAACCTTGGCTGGGGAAAAGCGAGTGCTCCGACCACTGAGCTATCCCGTCCCTCAAACCACAGATATCAGAGAAATAGGACTTTGAATAATGATGTGATACTAGTATATATATATATATGAGTGATATCCATGCTAATATAATGATACCACTGACCTGAGAGTCCTGATGGTGTAGAATGTAGCAAAACATTTTTGAAGAGCATGAAATTGCATGTCTATGGCTACTGGAAGCATACACATAACACAATATGGCTATCATGACAAAGGCTCATCTCATGGATTGTGTAGTTTCAGCAAACTTTGAGAAATAGAAACTGAACTTTTAACCACTAAAGAGGTGATATCCCTCAAATGCCTGTTACTGGTAGGTGAGGTTATTATAAACACTGTGATCGGGTAGAGCAAGAAGAAAGTGACAGAAGTGTTGAGAAGTATGTGACCGTGTTAGTGACTGATGTTTCAGAGGGAGAGAGGACTTCATGTGTCAGATGAAAATCAATGTGACGGAGCACAGTCTTCAGATGGAACAGGCCTGGACCCTTGTAGACTCGGATGGGGAAGAGGTATGTGTGTCTTGTCAGTATGTCTTCAAACTGATCTTTTTTCCAGATCTATTTTGTTTTCCTTTTTGTTTATCTTTAGGTATTGTTACAAGATAATTTAATCACTTTAACCTTATTTTCAATTATTTTGGTTTGAGCTTGTTCCTGTCTTTTTTCTTTGTTTTCTTTCTGTTGTTTTCTCTCTCTCTCTCTCTCTCTCTCTCTCTCTCTCTCTCTCTCTCTCTCTCTCTCTCTCTCTCTCTCTCTCTCTCTCTCTCCTCTCTCTCTTATTTTCTTAGCAGACACCTTTCATGTTTTTACAATACTGTTAATAGTTTAACAAAGTGATCCTCAAATGCCAAATAAGCGTTGCTGTTAACATTTGATTCCAAACAAAAGAAGTAGATGTCCTTGAGTTCCTGGTTTCATTGAGCTTCTTGTTCATTTAATGAAAAGACGAATGGTGTGTTGTTCAGGACGAGGACCCCAGCCAGGCCTGGCTGTTCCTGCATGAGAACGACATGGTGGCCATCCTTCAGCAGCTTCCTCTGCAGACCATCTTCACCCACCTCCTGCAGGCCCCTGTCGATGAGAGTGGTGAGGCACAAACCCCACGGTGATCGTAGCGAACAACTGCATAGTGAACAACTTCATGAGCGCTTTGATTTGTTGCTTAACAAGATTCAGCACTATATAAATTCCACACATTATTATTATTATTATTATGATTGTAGTGGAAAAACTTCATGATTGTAGCGAACAACTTCATGATTGTAGTGAACAACTTCATAGTGAACAACTTCATGATGGTAGTGAAGAATTTCATGGTGGTAGTGAAAAACTTCATGATTGTAGCGAACAACTTCATGATTGTAATGAGGAACTTCATAAAACTTCATGAATGTAGTGAAGAACATCAATGGACAACTTCATGAATGTAGTGAAAAACATGAATGAAAAACTTCATGAATGTAGTAAAAAACATCAATGAATAGCTTCATGAATGTAGTGAAAAATTATCAATGATAAACTTCATGACTTACTGAAAAACATCAATGAAAAACTTAATGAATGTAGTGAAAAATATCACAAATGTCATAGAAAAACTTGGTGAATGTAGTGAAAAACAATGTTTGATTGTAATGAAGAACATGATTGTAATGGGAAAAAACCCTCATGATTGTTGTGAATAAGAGCGTGCTTGCAATGAAAAATATCAATGAAAAACATATGATTGTAGTGAAAAAAAAAATTGTAGTGGAAAACAATATGGTTGTGAATCAGTACTGAAATGAAAAACGTCATGATTGTAATGAAAAATTAAAACATCATGGTTACATGTTTGAAGTGAAAAATGTCATGATTGTAATGAAAAAAACAAACTCATCACGGTTACATATTTGTAGTAAAAAACGTCATGATTGTAGCAAAAAAAACATCATGGTTACATATTTGTAGTGAAAAATCTCATGATTGTAATGGAAAAAACCACACACACCATAGTTACATCTTTCTAGTGAAAAACTTCATGTTAAAAAAAAATGAGAAAAGAAAAACATCATGATTGTAAAAAAAACATGCCTGTATAAAAACAAAAAGTGAATGAAAACCATGAATGATCCACGGTATGTTGCTTTACTCTACTTCTATACTCCTCACTAGAAGCACGTAAGACAGGGTGTGAGCGGAGGGCCCCTGTGTTGCAGGCACGGTTCACTACGACGTTCGCCGGTGCACGGAGCCCAGCATGCTGAAGCTGTTTGCCTTCTGCACCACCTGGATCTCCCTGCTGGGGGTGGGCCTCAACACCTACAGCATGGCCCGCTACAAGCAGCTCAACAAGAGACTGGGTCACCTCATCAGGTACATACACTTGTCATTTAGAAAAACAAAATGCACTGTATCAGATCTGTTGACAGGCAAGAGAATTGGCCTTTCTGTGAGATTTTGGCAGTAAAATTTTTTTTTTACAATTGCAGAAATGAATGTGTCATTTGTTTCAGTTGCTCTAGTAAGTTGCCATCTTTTTGTTTTGAATTTTTGGTGCTCTGAGCTGACGAGATATTGAATTTAAAAAATGCAAAAATAAAACCCCTCCACAAAGTAGCAACAGCTGTCTGATAGGATCGGCAGTACTACTGGTATAGAGAATAACTGAGTTTTTCTTGAATATTCATATTTGAGACAGTTTACCTTCTGCCTTAGTGAAACCCAGTGCTCTTTTCCATAACAGCTAAATATGGCAAAAAAAACCCCCTCTAGTGTTACTTACATGGGCAGTAAATGTTGTTGATTATAGAAACTGCCCTCATTTCTTTTAGTAGAAAGAGAAAGAAATGTGATACCTCTTTCTTCAAAGATGGGCTGTTTTGATAGATTTGCAATTGTCAATGATACTGCATTCTGATCGCTATATTTTCTATATCAATTTTCAAAATCAAAGCCACAGCTTGCACATGTATTTACTACACTTTATAAGTACTGTGAGGTTTTTTTAAAGCTTGCATCTGGTTTTCAGACAAACGATAGCCTTTGTGTCTGATCACTTGGTGAACTTCAAAACCTACTACAGTCCCTTGGCATCGGCATCGTCGCTGTATCGTCTGCAGTTGGAGTTTGACCAGCTGTTTATGAGAGCCACCTACACCATCCTCACTGCTCAGAAGTCAGTGACACCTCTCTTCCTGTTTTCCGTTTTCTGCTTTGAATCTGTGGGAAAATAATAATCCTATAATCATCTCCTGTATTCTTTTTTTGTAGAGATGCCTGCATGCATGGATTTATATACACATGTGTGCAAGTTTATGTATGCATACATGTTGTTAGTTAGTTCTTCAGTTTAACGTCCTTCCACCGAAAAGTGATATTAGACGGACAAGTGTGTGTGTGTGCATATATATGCATACATGTGTGTGTGTGCATGAAACATGTGCAAATGCATGTTCATAAGAATGCAGGCAGATATACATGTACGCCTCTGACTTTCTCTTATTTGTCTGTTTCTTTCTCTTTCCCCCTCTCTCTCTCTCATGGATAAATGTTCCTGCTTTAATGTGCACACACACACTTGCACACCCATTCGTGCATGTACTGATACACACATAATAGAATGCTTGCACACACACACACACACACACACACACACACACACACACACACACACACACACACACACATTCACAAGTTCAGCTGAATAGTGCACAATGAATCGTCGTATTATTAAAACAATGACTTCTTTTGCTTGTCAGTCCACGTTTCTTTTTTGGTTTTTTGCTTTGTATGTTTAGTTCTACCTGCCCTTTCCAACTGTAAGAGATTGATACCACAGTGTTGTTGTTTTGCTGTACCTATACTGGTCCTCTGTGAAGCTAGAGACACTCAGACCTGTTCAACCTTGTGACTCTATAGACCTGTCAGTATGAAAAAGACAAAGGATGGCGCTGCTCTTGTGGCGACGCGCTCTCCCCGGGGAGAGCAGCCCGAATTTCACGCAGAGAAATCTCGTGACGTAAAGTGGTATAAATGGGGGAAAAAAAAGAAATGAAACAGAGGTGTGTAAGGAGAAGGTCATTGTGAGGTTCGAGTCAGTTGCATGCTCCAAGCACACACACTCATGAAATGAGCGTGGACTTCAGACTGATCCCTGATTGGCTGAAGGATGTGAGTTGTCCGTTTGAGATGTAACATGACCTATTCTAAACAGTCAGAGTGAACCTGAAGTTTACGGTCACACATTTACAGTGATCGATGATCCATTTGGGATCTGTTTTGTCCTGGCTGTATGGTCTGGGAGCCTCATCTGTTGGTCTCTGAAGGGATTCACAGCCGTGCCCTGTGGTGTGCAGACTGGGGTCGTGGCAGTTCATGGCCAACATGCCCTTCACCTCCCTGTCGTCCGACAGCATCTGGAGGCTGCTGTGGTTGCTGCAGCAGGTGCACGGCCAGCCTGTCGACTTCAGCGCTCTGCCCCCTGTGGACAAGTGCAGGGACGACATGAAAGGTGGGGTGTGTGTTTGGGTGTGTGTGTGTGTGTTTTGGGGTGTGTTTGTGTGTGTTTGGGTGTGTGTGTTTGGCTCTGTGTGTGTGTGAGGGGGGTATTTGGTAGGTGGGAGTGAACAAGTGTGTGAGTGAGACATCAAAAAAAAAATTTTTTTTTAATCAAGGATAATGGAATAAGCACTCATGTGCTTTTTTTTTTACATCTAGTCCCTGTGTGTATGCGGTTTTGTAAATTTTGTCATCTGTTCCCACTGGCACACAATGGCCTACTCTTTCAAAAAGCGGAACAGGATTTAATGTGTGCGCAAGATGCTCTGCATGCGTTCACACACGGGGCCTCGGTTTATAGTCTCATCCGAAGTGAGAGAGAGGGAGTGTGTGTGTACGCATTGCATATTTGCATTTTAATCTAAGTGTTTGATTGAGTATATATTGTGATGTCTAACTTTGCAGTCCAGTTTGGAGAGTAACTAGTCTTCCCACTAGTGGTTAGAATATTGGGCTCGCAATCTGACGACCCGAGTTCGATTCCTGTTCAAGGGGATTTTCCCTCTGGAGTTAATATCAATGCAGACTCCATTGTCCTCAAAAGTCCTTCAGATGGGACTATAAGCCGAGGCCCCATGTGCGAACACACGCAGAACATCTTGCACACACGTTAAATCCTGTTCCGCTTTTTGAAAGAGTAGGCCATTGTGTGCCGGTGGGAACAGATGCCAAAATTTACAAAGCTGCATACACATGGGGACTGGATGTAAAAAAGAACATAAGTACTTATTCCATTATCCTTGAAAGAAAAGAAAAAATAAATACAATAAGTAAAAAGCTAGCAAAGCCTGACCTGACATTGGTGACTGGAGTTTTTCTTGTCATGCACATAAAAAAACCCAAAGAGTAGCTCAATTCACAGGGAAGAATTTGAGATAGATATTGGCCAGAGCTTTGGTGTACCCATGCTTGGCAGGCTGGCTAATGAAGAGCTCTGTGTAGAATCCTTATATGGCACATCATTGAAGCCAATATGTTATTCAGAAGATGTCTAGGATAGTCTTGTTGTGGCTGTGACACAGTCTTGTTGTGGCTGTGACACATAGTCTTGTTGTGGCTGTGACACAGTCTTGTTGTGGCTGTGACACATAGTCTTGTTGTGGCTGTGACACACAGCTATTTTGCCAGTCAGACTGAAACTCAGCTGCTGTGGTTATTTTCTTCTTCTTCTTCTTCTTCTTCTTCTTCTTCTTCTATATCAAGGATAATGGAATAAGCACTTATGTGCTTTTTTACGTCCAGTCCCTGTGTGTATGCGGTTTTGTAAATTGTCATCTGTTCCTGGAAAGCGGAACAGGATTTTAACGTGTGCGCAAGATGTTCTGCGTGCGTTCGCACACAGGGCCTCGGTTTACAGTCTCATCTGAAGGTTCAACTTGTGTGTATACTAAGTAGCTGAAAGATTTAATAAAAAGAACCAATTCTGACCTAATACATGCCATACATCCATGCCTGGGTTATTGTGTCATTTTGTGGGATTGTCGGTGACTATTGGTGTGGGTTGCGTTGTCCTGTGAGCAGATATAGAAAGTCGGCGGCAGTTGGCGGATTCTCTGCAGACTCTGCCGGCCTCAGAGTCCATCTACCTGCTGACCACCTTCGCCAACATGGCCACCGCCCGCCCCCTGGAGGAGGATGAGTTCATAGAGTGCATCACTCTCCAGGTCTTTGAGGTCAGAAATGTGTGTGTGTGTGTATGTATATGTGTGAGTGTGTGTGTGTGTCTGTGTGTGCATGCATTGAGAACTTGAAGACTTTTGTTTTGGTCTTAATCTTTTGAGCCAGGCATGAAATTATATCTGTGTGGTGGTTTTTTTAGGTATAGCTTTTATGACAAAACTGTTCAGTCCTGAAATGGCTGTGAGTGCTTAGGCACTGAGATAAAATGACAAAATGAATGTGTGTGTTTGTGTGTGTTTGTGTGCGTGTGTTTGTGTATGTGTGTGTGTTTGTGTGTGTGTGTGTGTGTGGGTGTTATTAATTTGTTTTGCTAATTATTGGCTTCCCTTCTCTCTACCTTCTAAGTGCCAGAAAAAAGTTATCGAGAATATTGTTTCATGTACTGAGAAATACAGTTTGCGCACACAAGGAAAAGTTGGATTTCGCGCACACAAGTAAAGTTGGAACTAACAGTTTGACTTGAAAAGTTTTTGTCAGTTATAAAAGATAACTACATATTTGAATTGTCACTAGGTTTCTTCTTTCTGTTCATGTGGATGATGTTTTAATGTTCATCACTTTCTGAATGTGCACTGGTGTGTTTTGGAAATTGCAGTTGTGCATAGAGATGAGGTGATAGATTTCAAACAAACAAAACATTCCTGAAATGAGACTGTGGCTACCTTAATGGTGGGGGGGACAAATGGTTGCATACACAAAAATCTCACCATTGGTAAACCTCTAGAGCTCTAGCCAAGGAACACCCCCCCTCACCCCCCCACCACCACTTTGAAACAAAACAAAAAGAAACCCCAAACAACACAAAACAACAAAAAAAGGAAAATGGTCAATAGCTGCTGTAGTAACTATGCTACTATGAGATAAGTCAAGTAAAGTCCAAAACACTTTAAGGCACTAAATTTTACTTTTTACAATTGAAGAATCAAAATCTAGTTTTTGATGTTAACTTATAGTACTATGACTTCTAAGTTAAAAAATGTTATTTGTTTTATGTTAGTAAGCCATGTTGTCATGGAAACCAAGATAAACATCCGCCATCTTGGATTTTTAGGAAACCATTTTTCACCTATAAAATCAAGTGATACATTAATGATTTTTGGCACATATGTACATAATGGATGTATTTACAATATTATAGAGAGAAATTTTTCAAAACATTAATTCTTAATTTTTTATAATTTTTTTCCAAACATGGACATTTTATATATGCAGTATTATGTAATCTGCTCTTATAACAGAAAAAATACTCAATGTATGAACAAAAACTCTATTATAATGTCAGGAAGACAATAATGTGTAAGTGTGCCAAGTTTCATTAATTTCTGATAGACAGGTTTTGAGAATTTTTGATTCCAAAATGCATGCCATGCAAAAAACAAAACAGAGGAAAAAGAACACAAACATGTTCTGATCAACATTTATTTCTCATAGCCTTGTTGGAAGGCTTCAATACACACAGCAAACCTTTGAGCAACAAGAATACACAGTCAGAACACCCCTGTAGCAAAGGCAGGGCCACTTTCCAGCTCCATCAGCTCCTCCTACCTCTTCAGTTTAGCAGCTCACAGAGTGTCGCGCCTCTGGATAACACTGTCTGTCTGGTATCTGAGGCTGTTCTTCTCCCTCTTGTGCTGTCTGGATGCCCCCAGCCTCTTCATGTACACCCTTTTATCAAATCCAAAGCAACTGGCAGTGTCTTGGGTACAATCAGGACCAAAATTGAACTCATGGATGGCTGTCAGAGTGCGAAGAGAACTTGCCGGCATGATGTGAACTTGTCCTTGGAATGACAAATTCCATGAGACTGTTCAAGCACTCCTTGAGTCTTGAAAGCACCACATCTTTGAAGCAGCTGCATATTTGTCAGTCTCTCATAGACAGGCATAAGGTAGATATGCTGCTTCTCACAGTTCAGGGGTGTTGTCAGCTCACTGAAGGTCTTGGCACCACCAGCTGACAGCAGCTCTGTGTATCACAGCTTGTCGCGCTCCATGGAGCACACTACAGGACTGCTTCAAATTCCATGTGTGCTCATAAAGTGGATCAAGATACAGATCTAGTTATAGTTTCTTATTTTAGGAGCTCTGTGTGTGTGTATTTTATTTTTTTTTATTTTATTCTTTTATATATTCAGGATAATGTGTGTGTGTGTGCATGCATGTGTGTGTGTGTTTAGGTATGCATGTGCAATTATCAGTGTGTGTGGGTTACTGTTAGTGTGTACAAGCATGGAGAGTATGCTGAACATCTATAATGAATTTGTTCAAACAAGTCACTTGAAAGCTGGCTTCCACTCCATTTGAACATATTCATTTCAGCCTGAATCCTTTTGTGAAAACTGTTCATTCATTCCAGCAATTTTACCCAGTACTTCTGTCCATACACACAGTAATGTTGTTTCTTTTTTGTGGTCTTATTTGTGTAATGACAGGTAGAAATAAAGAAAACTCACACACACACACACACACACACACACACAAAAGAATTAAAACACACACACACACACACCCTCACACACACACACACACACACACTTTATAATTTAGATGCTACAGAAATATTTTTTAAAAAACCACCCCAGCTTACCAGTAAAATATATTAGCCTTGAGTTTTCCACCCCCTCTCTCAGTCAGGAAACATTCTTTCCCCTCTACAGCTTACTTACTGTGAAACACTACACACATGGTTACACAGAATAGCTAATCCACGTGGTTTCTTTTCCTCTGTTCTGAAGCAAAAAGTTTGTTTACACTGGGAGTAACTTCTGCTCGTGACAGTTGCCAGATGGCTCTGAACTGGTCTTTACCAACTTTTTTGTCACACACTGCCTGATATGGTTCATGTTTGGGCTGAGTACGAGCTTTCTTAGACACCAAAACACCCTCAGTACACATGGAATGTTGACACCGAAGCAGACGAACGGATTTCAGTTTTTGAACGCTGTGCTGCTTGGTCAGACTCGGCACTGATTCTCAGCAATTCGTCCGTTTCCTTCAATGCTGTGCATTGTCGAGTAAATGCAAGGTGTTTTTCTCACCTCGGCTTGCATTTAGGAGCCATTCGAAGTGTTTATTTTTTCAAACGAGTCATTTTTCTGCTTGAAGCGGAGGCAAAAGCACGATGTAAACAACGGCCATTTGCAATGACATAAGCGTCACGTGACCCGATACAGCTAACCGGCTAGCTTGTTTTTGAATTGCTCTCTATATATGGAAGTTGCCGTGGATATGCTAATCGTCGAAAATGACGTATAGTTCGTTGTGAATGAGTTTTTGCACTCGAAGCTCTTCGGAATAGTGTAGGGGAGATAATCTAGTTTCGTTTGGTGTGCGGCATGCCGTAGTTTGTGAACGAGAAATGTCGGTTGCTAGGGCAAAAAGATCAGTATTTTCACGCATTTTTCGGAACAAATGAAAGCAAACTCGGTTGGGTTAGGTTAGTAAAACCTCTTTTATTGCAAAAATACACCATTTTAATGAAATTTAAGTATGGAATATGAATATAGACATATTTTAGAGTGTAAATTTGGAAAAATCTAAAAATAGCCAAAATGACCCAAATTTAGCAAAATCTACTGCCGCACATTGCCTTAATCATCCCATGAAGGGCAATTACAATACTGACAGGCACATTGATACCTATAATTCTCTCAAAGGACACAAGAAAAATACATTTCAAAGGGATTTAAAACAAACAAACCAAACATTATTTTAAAACAACCCCCCCCCAAAAATAAAATAATAAAAAGATTAACCTTTTCCCTATGGGTAACCCACTATTGGGGTAACCAGCCATTGTATCACCCACTACTGGGTTACCGTAACATACTAATGTGCACACAGTGCACGTGTGCTGGGAAAGACAGGTTCTCTCCCTTAACGTAGGGATAGCGTTAACCACTGCCACGTAACTTTTTCCTGCTGTGTGTGCCATGTGGACTTTCAGATTGCTTTCATCTGCAACCACACGCGGGACTTCTGCTCCAACACGGGCAGGGCATTGCTGTCTTCCATCATCCAGAAGCACCCCACAGCGCTGTCCATGCTGCTGAGGAGGGTGCAGGGCGTCATGGGGGAGCTGGGCAAGGTGGGGGCAACATCTCACACAGCTGTCTGTCTGTCGGTCGGTCGGTCGGTTGGTCGGTTGGTTGTTTGGATACTTTGTTGTTGTTGTTGTTTTGCATGGCTGGTTTGTAGTTTTTCGTGAAGCGTTCTGTCTCATCATTATTATGTCATGTTCATCCTACATATTTGTATGAAGTACTGTCACATTTTGAGTTGTATCCTGTTGATTATTCATATACATTATTTGAATACTTTTGGGTTATTGTGTGAGTGTGTGTGTGTGAAAGAGGGAAACAGACAGACTGATGAACATGTATGTGAGAATGTGTCATTTTACATGTGTCTCACTCCATTCTTCCTCTATTTTTTTTTTTATTATTCCTCTGGCTGCCATTTCTTAACAAGAAACTTGTTGAATTGGCCCAAAGTATTCAGACACATTCTTCCCTTACTTATTATGTTTGTTAGTAGCTGTTGGTGTGTAACAGTGGCATAAACCACTACTTTATCCATCTTGTACACTCTCCACCATTATCCGCACAAAGCAGCAACAAAGTCGTGCATGTGTTTGTGATTCAGATTCAGATTCAGAATATTTTATTGCCATTTAAGTGAAGTAGACTTACAACAACAAAACAAACATCAGTTATAATGATCTATTTGGCTCAAAATGTGTGTGTGTGTGTGTGTCAGATGTCCCTGTACCTGTTCAACAAGCTGCCGGCCAGTATCTGGATTCCCCAGGACCCGGACATGCTGCTCCTCAGACAGTGGCTGCTCAACAACAACCTGGACACTCCAGAGAACCAGCTGGCCCGCGTGGTCATTGACCGCATGAACTGGGACCTCTTCAATGAGGTACAGGCCTTTTTGACAGCTGCTGTCAAACCCAGTAAACAGACATAGCTTTGAAATGAAAAAACATTCCTAAGCAAAAGAACAAAAGCAGAAATAAAGAGTAACAACAACCAAAAAATTGCAGAAATATGATTACATGAAAGTGAAATGAGGAAAAGAAAAGTCTTTTTATGCAGTGATTAAAAATAATTGAAGTATGGTTCCAGTTTTACATGCAAAGTTTTCATGTTTAAGCCTTTCTCTCTTCTTTTTTTAAATGTGATGTTTTTTGTTAAAGCAAAGACCATGATTTATGTATTTTCATTTTATATTTAAAAAAGGAAAAAAGAAATAGAAAAGAACCTCATGATTTAGTTCATTTTTTGTAAATCATTTTCCTATCATATTCGACTCACAGAAATAAGAAAGAAGTAAAAGATTTTTGGGTAACTGCAAAAAGATAAAAGAGAATATTCTACAGATTTTGTAATCTTAATACGACAGGCTATTTTCTCATTCCAAAATTTTTGTAGCCACGTCAGGTTAGGAGGGGGATGTAAAAAGATTGATGGGAAAGTTGATAAGGTTATTGAAAATTGCCCATTAAAAGGAAAATTCATGTTTAATCAAGTGATAAAAGTAATTGACTTCAAAAGGCACCACCCTCAGAGAGAGTTAGTGTCAGGCTGCTGCAGAGCTAGTAATGGTCACCAGGTATTTGGAAAACTCTTCAGACAATAAAAAAACTGATGAGTTTAATGTCTAGGAGCATTGACATGACGTTCTGTCTGTATCAGGGACATTGTGCTTCAAGAGTAGATAGATGGGATGGCATCAAGATTGAAGATACCTTTATATTATCTCATAAGAGAGAAGTTCTGACAGGTACAGCCCTACTGAAGATAATCCGGATTATGATAATAGTAATGAATATTTCGAATGCCTAATCTCATGAAAACAAAAGCTCCAGATGTTAACAACAAGACAATAAATCATTCAAAACATTAACTCATTGGTGGATCGGTGGTCTAGAGGTAACGCGCCTGTCTAGAAAGCGAAAAGTCCGGGTCTGAAGTGTGCGGCGGTTCGTACCCCGTTTGGACCGGAAATTTTTCCCCCATCCATTAGACCATGAGTGGTGGTCTGGGCGCTAGTCTTTCGGATGAGACGATAAACCGAGGTCCCGTGTGTTACACGTAATTATTTAGCGCACGTAAAAAAACCCACGGCAACAAGAGAGTTGTCCCTGGCAAAATTCTTAGAAAAAAGCCACTCTGATAGGGAAACAAATACAGCTGCAGAAAAAAAAAAAAAAAAAAGGGTGAAAGGCTGGCGCAGCGCTAAGTGGCGACGTGTTCTCCCGCTCTCCCTGGGGAGAGCAGCCCGAATTTCACGGAGAGAAATCTGCCATGACTTAAAGTGGTATGAAATAAAATCTGAGCGCTTTGATTTGTTGCTTTACAAGATTCAGCGCTATATAAATTCCATACATTATTATTATTATTATTATTACAACTCTAGTAAATCATTCAAAACATTCACTCATTACAACTCTAATAAATCATTCAAGACACTCACTCATTACAACTCTAATAAATCATTCACTCATTACAACTCTAGTAAATCATTCAAAACATTCACACATTACAACTCTAATAAATCCTTCAAAACATTCACTCATTACAACTCTAATAAATCATCCAAATCATTACAACTCTAATAAATCATTCACTCATTACATCTCTAATAAATCATTCAAGACATTCACTCATTACAACTCTAATAAATCATTCAAAACATTCACTCATTACAACTCTAATAAATCATTCACTCATTACAACTCTAATAAATCATTCAAAACATTCACTCATTACAACTCTAATAAATCATTCAAAACATTCACTCATTACAACTCTAATAAATCATTCACTCATTACAACTCTAATAAATCATTCACTCATTACAACTCTAATAAATCATTCACTCATTACAACTCTAATAAATCATTCACTCATTACAACTCTAATAAATCATTCACCCATTACAACTCTAATAAATCATTCACTCATTACAACTCTAATAAATCATTCAAGACATTCACTCATTACAACTCTAATAAATCATTCACTCATTACAACTCTAATAAATCATTCAAAACATTCACTCATTACAACTCTAGTAAATCATTCACTCATTACATCTCTAATAAATCATTCACTCATTACATCTCTAATAAATCATTCACCCATTACAACTCTAATAAACCATTCACTCATTACAACTCTAATAAATCATTCACTCATTACATCTCTAATAAATCATTCACTCATTACAACTCTAATAAATCATTCAAAACATTCACTCATTACATCTCTAATAAATCATTCACTCATTACAACTCTAATAAATCATTCACTCATTACATTTCTAATAAATCATTCACTCATTACATCTCTAATAAATCATTCACTCATTACAACTCGAATAAATCATTCACTCATTACAACTCTAATAAATCATTCAAAACATTCACTCATTGCATCTCTAATAAATCATTCACTCATTACAACTCTAATAAATCATTCAAAACATTCACTCATTACAACTCTAATAAATCATTCACTCATTACAACTCTAATAAATCATTCAAAACATCCACACATTACAACTCTAATAAATCATTCAAAACATCCACACATTACAACTCTAATAAATCATTCAAAACATTCACTCATTACAACTCTAATAAATCATTCAAAACGTTCACTCATTACAACTCTAATAAGTCATTCACTCATTACAACTCTAATAAATCATTCAAGACATTCACTCATTGCAACTCTAATAAATCATTCACTCATTACAACTCTAATAAATCGTTCAAGACATTCACACATTACAACCCTAATAAATCATTCAAAACATTCACTCATTACAACTCTAATAAATCATTCACTCATTACAACTGTAATAGATCATTCAAAACATTCACTCATTACAACTCTAATAAATCATTCACTCATTACAACTCTAATAAATCATTCACCCATTACAACTCTAATAAATCATTCAAGACATTCACCCATTACAACTCTAGTAAATCATTCAAAACATTCACTCATTACAACTAGTAAATCATTCAAAACAGTCACTCATTACAACTCTAATAAATCATTCAAAACATTCACTCATTGCAACTCTTAAAACACAGATGTCAAATTTATTCTCAGCACCACATAGTAGCATGTTGTAAAGCAGGACTGTAGAAGCCTTTGGATGAAGTTTTCTGTCCAAGAAAAGACGGGTCAAGGGGTCATGTGTTGTGTGCACACAGACAGGGAAGCTGGTGCTGGACATCCGACTGCACCGCCAGGTGGCGCTGCTGCTGATCGAGGCCTACGTCAAGTTCATCTCTGACCGGAAGGCCAGTCTGTTCATCGTGGAGGGCATGAAGCAGGTTTGTGCTGATGGAGTTTTGTAGAGGACTGTGGAGACAAGTGCAGGGCTTTAAAGGTTGATGTAGGAATGGAATGATTTAAAAGAGTTATTGATTAGAATAGGTATCAGGCTACATGTTGCTTTCTGAGAATATGTTTAGTATTTACTGTTTTTATATGGGTAGGATTTGTATGTATCTTTGTGTGTGAATGCATTAGTATAATTTTCTAAGAACATACTCGCGACTATTTTACAGAGTTCACATGAGTATTTTGTACATTGTATCTCCATGCATAAACATATGAGCACATATATAGATGTAGTTGTGTACTCACACACACAGGCACGCACTCACACACAAAATGCCCACTGATCTTTTTTGCCCAGCCTTCATGCTGTTTATTATTGTAATAAGACCCAAACCTTGTACTCTATTTTCATTTGGTAAAGTTGCCTTTCATGCATTCTCTCAATTTAATTACATATCTGGTGTTAAAAGGGCACAAAAATACATGTTCATGTATCTGTATTATACAGTATCTTCATTCTTATGTAAAATACCTTTTAACCATTAGCCGGCTAATAGGAAAACCCCATTGGTCGGGGAATTCCCCCCAAAATGCGCGACTGCTAAAAACAAAAATCTTGTGATTAAATTCTGAACTGATGTAGGGAAAAGTATATATTTTCCTAAAGGAAAATTAATGAACAATGTAGATAAAAAATATAATATGATTTAGGAAACTGATGACCTATATAAAGAAAGTACTTTTGCAAAGTCAGGACACATGACTGACGCTCCAGAACAGCGCTTGTGGCAGCTTGAGGGGTGTTCCAGAACAGCAAACATGGCAGACTAAAGGTTAAAAATGGTCATGTATGTACTCATAGTCCTACCATTGGTGAACCTCAACAGCAAACATGGCAGGCTAAAGGTTAAAAATGGTCATGTATGTACTCATAGTCCTACCATTGGTGAACCTCAACAGCAAACATGGCAGGCTAAAGGTTAAAAATGGTCACGTACTCATAATCCTACCATTGGTGAACCTCAACAGCAAACATGGCAGGCTAAAGGTTAAAAATGGTCGCATACTCATAATCCTACCATTGGTGAACCTCAACAGCAAACATGGCAGGCTAAAGGTTAAAAATGGTCGCATACTCATAGTCCTACCATTGGTGAACCTCAACAGCAAACATGGCAGTCTAAAGGTTAAAAATGGTCGCATACTCATAGTCCTACCGTTGGTGAACCTCAACAGCAAACATGGCAGGCTGAAGGTTAAAAATGGTCGTATACTCATAGTCCTACCATTGGTAAAGCTCAACAGCAAACATGGCAGGCTAAAGGTTAAAAATGGTCGTGTACTCATAATCCTACCATTGGTGAACCTCAGAGCTCTAGCTGAGGAAGAAGAAAAAAAAAAACCCTTACTGATAACATGAAACTGCCATTCTGTGTACACTTTTCCAAATCTCCATGCGGTTTCCGCCCTTCTTAAACTGCCCAGTTGTATTCCTGGCTTAATCTGGCATTGCCTGTAATAGCGTTGCTGACTGTCAATGTCGACCCCAGTAACCAACGACCACGCCCGTGGCATGGCCCAGACGACGGCTAGGGCAGTGCGCTGTGTCTTGCAGATGGCCTCCTACGCCTACACCAGCCAGAGCTCCCGGGAGCAGCAGTTCAACAACTGGGTGTGGGCCATCACCCTGCGCCTCAAGCTCCACCGAGAGGCAGCTATTCTCCACTCCCGCGCCGCCGAGTCCCACCCCTTCCAGGCGCCCTGTCTGGAGCAGGAGCAGTGGCTGCTTCCTCTGGCGTCTGCCGCCCGGGCCAAGAACCCTCTCGCCTGCTTCTTGGTGCTGTCCATGACCGACGTCGGCCATGAGTAAGTGTTTTGGGGGGATGGGGAGGGGGAAATGGCTTTGTGGTGGGGTTGGGGGGGGGGGGGTGTAAGTTGGGTGGGTAGGAGGAGGATGGGAAAAGGATGAGTAGTCAAGTCAAAAACGCTTTAATCATCCCATAAAGGGCAATTACAAAACAAATTTGTTAAAAACCCTCTTATTTCAAGGATAAAGAATAAGCACTTGTGTGCTTTTTTACATATAGTCGTCATGTGTGTATGATTTTGTAAATATTGTCATCCATTCCCACCAGCACAAATGGCCTACTCCTCTGAAAGGCGGAACTGGATTTAATGTATGTGCGAGATGTTTGGCATGTGTGAGTGGTGAATAAGTGAGAGAGTGTGTGTGTGTGTGTGTGGTATATGTGTGTATGGTGAATAAATGAGACACTCTGTGTGTGTGTGCATGTGTACAAGCGTGTGTACATGCGTGCGTGCGTGGTGTAGCTCACTTATCCCTCCTTAGATTCATTGTGAGACCATACATACCCTCTGGATGAAAAGTTTTCAAGTACCTCACCACACAAGCATCCGTAGTCTGACATGGAAGGCAAAACCAGAAAAAGTGACAGACGAAAGTTGTGTGTGTGTGTGTGTGTGTTTCTTTCAGCACCAGCCAGTTCATCTCTGTGGGTCTGGACATGCTGATGACGCTGACCCAGTCCAGCCAGTTCTCCACCGTCATCCACATCCTCAGCTGTGTCACCCCCCAGTTCATCAACACGCCACAGTACCTGCTGGAGAATGAAACGTCAGTGTCCACTCTCCTTCTGTACTCTCTGGTTTCTTTGTGGGGGTGTTTGTTTCGTGTGATGACGTCAACCTAGTGTTCGTTCAGTCTGTTCTCAAAGTAGTGTTGGTACGCACAGTCTGTTTTCTGTTTTTTTATGCTGTAATTAATGTCATAGGGCATTAAAACAGTGTTGGGGGGTGGTTTTGTTGTTGTTGTTTGTTGCATGTTTGAAAATGGTAGAGAGGTTATCAAAGTAGTGTTTCTTTGTACTGTTTGTTTTGGGGGACTTTTTTGTTTGGTGGGTTGATGTTTTTTTGTTGTTGTTGCTTTTTTTGTTGGAGGAGGGGGGGGGGGGGGAAGTACAGTGCAAAAAGTAGATAGGACGTCAAAAGAGTGTTTGTATAGTATGGTATCTTTGTTTATGCTTTAGTTAGAAAGGTTATCAAACCTTGTTCTCAGCATCACCGATTGTATTTGCATCAGTGATAGCCGTAACAGTTTTAACAACACAAATATGAACAAGAGACATAAGTTTGCTCTGAAAAATCCCTGAGATGATATTATCTGCAGATTATATCCTTGTTTGTGTGCAATTTTTATAAGATCCTTCATGTGAAGTTTGTGTATTCACATTACTGTTTTCAAAGGATGTCACAACGAAAAGTGTTTGTGTAACTGTTTTTTCAGATCCTACTGATGACGCTATTTACAACTCATGTCCATACATGTTACAGATTTCAGAAGATTCTACAGATGATAATGTCAGCGGACGAGAGCGTGCTGAAGGTGACCAAGATGGCCATGGGGGCAGAGTTCAAGGCCGGCACAGTCACCCAGCAGTTCACACAGATGATACAGGTAGGCCTGGGGTCAGGGCCATTGTTACTGGCCTGCTGTCAGCAGTACTCCACTCTCTCTTCCTGCCTGAAAGAGGCATTCTTTCTTCTCATTTCTTCAGCTGACACATTGAATTTCGTCATAGGTTTTTTAAAGAAGTTAAATACTGCATTCCAGAAATCACAGCCTGTTGAGAACAGATAAGCAAAACCTTGTTAAAGGACGGCATTTTCAGTTTAATTCTCACATTTAAATGCCACTGAACTTTTATAGTTCACGAATGTAAAGAAAAGCTACACACTTTTGATTGAGAAGAGTTTTAGCATTCATCCTCTATTTAGTAATCTTAATAGCATTTATTTTTCAGTGCACTGGGCCTTGAATAGTGTGTTATATATTAAAAAGAATTATAATACAA
The DNA here is from genome assembly GCA_028751875.1 of Rapana venosa. Taxonomy (NCBI): domain Eukaryota; kingdom Metazoa; phylum Mollusca; class Gastropoda; order Neogastropoda; family Muricidae; genus Rapana; species Rapana venosa. The sequence goes on from CM054142.1 coordinate 47,507,269, forward strand.
AATCAACATTATGGACTTTGAGTAGAATATCCTGTATGAAAGAAATCATATTGAAAATCTTAACACCCCCCCCCCCCCCTCCACTTGTGACATTTAGGCGCCTGATCATTAACAGATTAAGACAGTTCAAAATGTGATGTTCCAGAACTCTGGCATTTAGAGTGCTGTGTCTGCAGCAGGAGCTAGAAAGACTGAAATTGAATTTTTTTTTTAAAGTATGAAATCCATAATGTCAAGTGTACAAGATTATGAAGAATTTTGTTGAACTAAACCAGAGTGAAAATGTCATAAGAGTGTATTTACAGAGGGTGGTATAGATTAACCCACGATTGTGGCTTTCCAGTAAACTGCAATGGGCTACAATCATGGTTTTGTGTATATCAGGTTCAACATCAATCGACTATCATCGGTAGCCTTTGGAAAACTGCCTCGCTTTCATTTGGTAGCGTCTGCCAATTGTCAAACTTCCATTCCTTTGTGTGATCAGCATTACTGGGAGTGACAACGATCTCGAGAGGAATGTTGTTGACACCAGGGAGGAGTCAGTTGTTGGAAGTGATAGGCTAGTGACAAAAGTAACTGGTGAATGAAGTAGAGTCTTATCTTGACACTACCATGCCTCTAACACATGTTGCTTTGTCTTGTTGTTCATTCTGTTTTGTGTCTTTGCCTCGAAAGGGGGTGTAGTTGATGAAGAGTGGAGGGTGGGGTGGCTTACCTGTCTGGGAGTTTGTTCAATACAATTTGTGGGATATTTCCTGCTACATACCAGGTACACACAGGGACTGGATGAAAAAAAGCACATGAGTGCTTATTCCATTATCCTTGAAATCAAAGAATAATTTTTTTTCTAAATGACTTTTAGTTATTTGTATCACATTCTACATCGTCTCTACTTTCCAAAAATGTATATGTTTACCTATCTAGTGTTATTCATAAGCATATTAAAACCCTAAAGCAGAGCACAGGTAGCTGTGGCTAAAAGTCTTGTTTTAAGTGCCATCACTGTGAGCAACAATAATGACATCCAGCAGTGCAAGGGTTAACAAGATGTAAAGCTTAAGCTGAGTTGTGGACTGTAGTGGTTTGTCGACAGGCCACCATATCTGCCCGGCTGGAGCACAACGAGGCTCTCCCCACCCTGGTGTTCTGGATCCAGGCCATTTTCAAAGTGGCCCACTTCTTGACAGACATGTGAGTACAGGCGATGATGCATGCACCCCCGTCTTGTCTCCTTGCTCGCTGTCCTGGGAGTGTGGTCTTTTTGCAAGATGAGTGTTTGGGATCCGGGGTTGAATTGAAAGTGGCTGAGTCGTCTTCTGTGTCCTTTTGTCTGGCTGAATTATGTGGATTTCTTTTTTTGTTGTCGGCTCAGGTTGTATGCTGAGTGATCTTATTTGTTGTGCAACCAGTGTGAGATTGGAATAAGTTGAACATAAGTGTGTGTGTGTGTGTAAGAGAGAGACAGTACAACATATAGAGAAGGGGGAAATGAAAGGGACTTCAGACGTATGTTTTATTCAGTAAGGCCATAGTGAGAAGTGCAGAGGGAGAGAGAATAAATCAAACAGGCCATTCAACCACCCATCTACCCACCCACTCACTCACACACTCACTCACTTGAATCTCGTTCAAGAGGATTTTTGCTCTGGAGTTAACATCAGTGCCGACTCCACTCCCCTTAAAAGTCCTTCAGATGAGACTATAACCAAGGTTCCGTCTGCAAACACATGCAGAATTTCTTGCACCTTTGTTAAAACCTGTTCTGCTTTTTGGAAGAGTAGGCCATTGTGTGCCAGTGGGTACGGATGACAAAATTTACAAAACTGCACACACGTGGAGACTGGATGTAAAAAAGCACATGAGTGCTTATTCCATTATCCTCGAAATACAAGAATGGAAAAAACACCCTCATTCACTCACTCACTCACTCATCCACTCTCCATCCACTCACTCATATATCCTTTCACTCATCCATCCAGCAGTGACTGTAAGCAGTGTGAAGTTATCCAGTCTACACAGTGCGCAAATTCAGCATGTCCCAGTCAAGGGTCCAGGCCCACTTCTAACATTAGCCTGCCCCTTCCTTTTACCAAGCCCACGCATGGTCAGTTCCTGCTGTGATTAGCACCAGCTGGGCTGGGATGGGATGGAGTGGGATGGATGAGAGTAGCGGGAAGTGGGGGAAACTGACCGCTGTGTGTGTAATGTTGTCCTGCAGGAACTGTTGCTATGTGCTGGACCACCTGGTACGCTGGGCCTACCTGCAGAAGGGGGCTAGAGACAAGCTGGAGGACATCTTCAGGCAGTACCACAAGGTAATAATACTCTGTGTGTGTGTGTGTGTAATGTGTGTGTGTATGTGTGTGTGTAAATGTGTGTATGTGTGTGTTTGTGTGTGTGTGTAAATGTGTGTGTGTGTAAATGTGTGTGTAACGTGTGTGTGTGTGTGTGTAAATGTGTGTGTGTAACGTGTGTGTGTATAGTGTGTGTGTGTGTGTGTGTGTAATGTGTGTGTGTAACGTGTGTTTGTGTAAATGTGTGTGTGTGTGTGTAACGTGTGTGTGTGTAAATGTGTGTGTGTAACGTGTGTGTGTATAGTGTGTAAATGTGTGTGTGTGTAGTGTGTGTGTGTTAATCTGTGAACTCTGCTTGACAATTTCTTTATATATAAATCAAGGAAAAGAACGTTTTACATAGACCAGAGGTGGAGGTGTTAAGTTTGATACTTAAAAAGCAGCAGATAAGAACACAATAGGACTTTTTTTTTCCTGTATTTTAGGAGAAGAGACCACTGAAATGTGGTCAATAGCTTGGAGGTATACGATGTGTCTTTGCGCATACATGTATATGCAGACACGCTTTCTCTCCATCGTTCTCCTACACATACACAGACACACATGCACCTATGTGGACAGTCGCATGCAAACAGACAGACACAGTCCAGCAGGTGGACAAAAAACTCCAACAGTCTTAGGTTCAATTCCACCCCAACACACACACACTCTCTCTCTCTCTCTCTCTCTTCTCTCTCTCTCTCTTTCTCTTATATATCCCTAAGGGTGGGGACTGATTGTAAAAAAGCACATGGGTGCTTATTCATTATCCTCGAAATTAAAGAAAAAAAGAAATTGTCATTGTCACACACACACACACACACTCATTTTCACATGTGCCCACACACACTTTCACTGATTTCAGGGTTTCTTCCCTCTCCTGTTTTGTCTGTCTCCCTTTGTCCTCTGTCTCTCTCTCTTGTCTGTCTCTCTCTCTCCCTCCCTCCTTCCCCCCTTTCCTACACCCCTCCTCCTCTCTCACACTGACGTTACTCATTGCAGCAGCTGCAGACAGAGAGCAAGTCGCGGGGAGGGTTCCTGAACTGGGTGGGTGGAGGATCCAGCAGCGCACCCTCCCTGATGGAGAAGTCGTCCCTGCCAGAGTTTGGGTGGCTGGCCACCCAGGTACTGACGGTGGAGGACACGCTGGATCAGGAGGTGGTGTGGCCGGCCTTGCAGTATGAGCTCCTGGCCAACCCAACCCTGGCCCTGGACACTGCTCTGAAGGTTTGGGGCACGCAGAGAGAGAGTGTGTGTGTGTGACTGTTAGCATGTATGCTGACAGCTGCTTTTTGATCTGTTAGTGTGTTTGTGTGTGTGTGTGACTGTTAGCATGTATGCTCACAGCTGCTTTTTGATCTGTTAGTGTGTGTGTGTGCGTGTTTGTGGTGTGTGTGTGACTGTTAGCATGTATGCTCACAGCTGCTTTTTGATCTGTTAGTGTGTGTGTGTTTGGTGTGTGTACGTGTTTGTGTGTGTGTGTGACTGTTAGCATGTATGCTCACAGCTGCTTTTTGATCTGTTAGTGTGTGTATGTGGTGTGTGTGTGCGTGTTTGTGTGTGTGTGTGACTGTTAGCATGTATGCTCACAGCTGCTTTTTGATCTGTTAGTGTGTGTATGGGGTGTGTGTGTGCCTGTTTGTGTGTGTGTGTGACTGTTAGCATGTATGCTCACAGCTGCTTTTTGATCTGTTAGTGTGTGTATGGGGTGTGTGTGTGTGTGTGACTGTTAGCATGTATGCTCACAGCTGCTTTTTGATCTGTTAGTGTGTGGTGTGTGTGTGCGTGCGTGTTTGTGTGTGTGTGTGTGTGTGTGCATGTGTGTGACTATTTATGTTAGGTTGTATGCTTAAAAGTGCCATTTGATGTGTGTGTATGTGTGTGCATGCGTGTATGTGTAAGTGTGCATGTGTGTGTGTGAAGTATGAATTTTTATTTTGTATTGGCTGCGTCACCATCATCTGTGACATTCCTGTCCTGCTGGTCCCACACGCTCACTTCAGTCTCTCCACCCCAACCACACCTGTCATGTTGTACCCTCAGGGTCAGAAGTGCACAGGCAGTTTATCAATGTTAGGCCATGGTAGGGCTACCAACCAGAAAGGCCCTGCACTGCTGCTGGGTCACTTCACTGGTGTTTAGTGGTGCCTGTTCTGAGCCAACACATGCAGGACACCACCTACTAAGCCTGCAGAGTCAAGACTGAGTGAGACACCCCTCGGGGTGGTGACCACCACAGTGTCCCTCCTGTAACCTTTCATGAACCTCCAAAGCTGAAGAGGCTTTGTTAGAATTTATTGGATTTCTTTGGGAAAGTGATGTTGTGCATATGGAATGATCTGCATGCCGTGATACCTCCTTGGGAAGTCTGAAAACAGGAAAGAAAAAAACTGCCCATCAACTTTGTTTTGTTTAGCAAATGATTAGTGATGTAGTCTGAGTATAATTTTAGTACTTTCTCTTTTGCTTGTTGTACATAAATATTGTGTAATGGAAGGTGTATTAAAAGACAGTGACTAAAAATTCCATTTTCAGTCTTGTAGCTTTTATAATTATTCACATGTAATGTGCTTTGAGCATCACTGGTTTTAACGAAAAGTGCCAAAGTGTTGTTATCATTTTCATGAACATTATATTTGATGGTGGTTGTTTGTACAGTGGATCATATTGTTATTTTTGCTGTTATCATTATGAATAAGAAAATCTTGGCGCACAATCACCTTGAAAGCAACTGATGTTTTTGAAATTGGTGACTGCAAAAAACAACAACTATGATGTACAATGAAGTGAGTGACTTGTGTGCAGAATGTGAATACTCGTCTGAAGCCGGAGTATCCGCGTGCGGTGGGGCGGCTGTGCATTTACCGCTGGGCCCAGCAGGCCCTGGACATGCCCACCACCCACCCCATGATGCCTCTGGTCTGGCAGAAGTTCTTCAACCTCTTCCTCGGCCGGTGTACTCAGCAGGGACAGTCAGTGCTGCGTTTTATTATTTTTCTCCCCATCCCACCAGTCTTCTTTTGCCCGTTTGTCTGTCTCTGTTTTCTGCCTGTTTTGTGTGTAAAAGATTGTCTTTTTTTTTCATGCTGCCTTTTCTTCTGTTATGGTTTTGACCTGCTGTTCCCATGTCACTTATTCCAGTCTCATCAGGCCTGTCATATTTCCTCAGGGCCAGAATCCATGGTATGTCTATCATTGTTAGGCTGCTATAAGGCTTCTGATTAGGATGGCCCTGCACTGCTGCTGGGTCAGGGTGGTGGTGTTCAGTCATGCCTGTTCTGATCCACCATAATGCAGGACATCACATTCTGATACCCTTTCTGGTGACAGTAATAGTTTAATTAATTATGGAGCCAGACTGAGCAACACCGGTGGCGCTGCTCTTGTGGTGATGCGCTCTCCTCCCGGAGAGCAACCCGAATTTCACGGAGAGAAATCTGCCATGACTTTAAGTGGTATGAAAATGAAAGACTTTGACACAAGTGCTCCACAGGCACAGAAGTGTATGGGAAATGGAAAGAGTCATCAGGAGACCAGAGCAACAGACTTCTTTTTTCTGTTCCTGCATGACTGTCAATGGTGATAAGGATGATGACATGCAAGTACACCTGCTTTGAGACTACTTAACAGGGCTGAACTTTATGCTTCCTACATTTATATATCTCGGCGTCAACCTAGTTCGAGAGATACAGAGAAAAACAGGAACCCCCCTCCTCCGACCCCCAATGAAAAAAAAAAGGCAACCAAAAAAATCAGCCTTTTCATGAGTTTAAAACCCCAAAAGCCCAAATAGTATATTACAGTCAGCCATCTTTCAGTAGTAGTATTTTACACCTTAGAGAATTGAATGATGTTTCTGAATTTTTTGTTTGCTTGGTTGGTTGGGATTTAAACCAATGGTTTTGTGTTGTTTTTGATCTTACTTAGCATAGTAATGAAATACTTTTCAAACTCATATGTGCATTTAACACGGCTCTCAATTCTATTTTCTTTCCTCTTTACCCTTTCCCTGGTATCAATATCTCATATTACACCCCACCTTTCCACTTTCTTCATCTCATAATAAAAAAAAAGGAAGAAAAGTTTACTATACAAGCATACACGTGTGTGTGTGTACATGCACGCATGTGTATATGTGTGTGTGTGTGTGTTCAGGATGCCCAGGCGTGCCAGTGTCGGAGAGCGATTCTTCCAAAGCATGACAATGTCCTCCATGCTGAAGAAGCTGAAGAAGAAGCTGGCGGAGGCAGCAGAGTTCCACCTGAAGTACGAACCACAGGGGGAGCTCAGCAAAAAGGCAGAGGAGCCATCTTCAGCCTCCTCCACCCCTTCACGTACGTTTTTCGGCCGTGGTCTGGCAGTAGAAGGGACCATTGGTTTTGCTGATATTTCCAGTTTTCATGACTGTGGTTTACTTGCTTTTGTTCCTTCGAATGAGACTACTATAAACTGAAGGCTTGTGAGCAAATGCACACAGAACATCTTGCATACACATTAAAAAGCCGTTCTGCCTTTTGGAAGGGTAGGCCATTTTGTTCCGGTAGGAGTGTATGACAACATTTTTAAAACAGCAACCTCCCTCCCCCACCCCACCCCCACATCCACACAGGTGTTGTGTTTAGACACTGTCTCCAAAGTTAAAATGCAGCCTCCTTAATGGTGTGTAAAAAATGGTACCAAAATCTCACCATTGGTAAACCTTGGAGCTCTAGCTGAGGAACAATAAAAAAATAAAGTAAAATAAAGACTTCATTTCATAAAGATCTCACACTCTCATTGTTTCTGATGACAGTAATACTGTCGAACTGAGTGTCAGTCCTTCAGATGAGACTATAAACCAAGGCCCCGTGTTCGAATGCATGCAGAACATCTTGCGCACACATTAAATCCTGTTTCACTTTTCGGAAGAGTAGGCCATTGTGTGCCGGTGAAAACAGATGACAAAATTGACAAAACTGCATACACACGGGGACTGGATGTAAAAAAGCACATGAGTGCTTATTCCATTATCCTCGATATAAAAGAATAAATAAATAAATAAATTGTTTTGTTTTGTTGATGGCAAAACTTCTTGTTTTATGTTATGTGGTGGGGGAGGGAGGTGGATCACGTATGTGATTGTAGATTGTATGCTAGCTGTGACACTGGCAGGTGGTGATGATGATGATGGTGATGTGTGTTGCTGTGTGACAGGTGGGGGGTCAGAGACAGACAGCCCTGTGGCCACCCCACACACGGACGACAGCCCCCAGTACTTCAGCTCCAAGGAGTTCCACAACGAACTGGCCAGGTCACTCACTCCTGCCTTTCTCTGCTGACAGACATTTATCTATCTCCCACCTCCTTTTGCATTTCCTTTTCATTCTTCTAGGGGTGTTTGTGTGTGTGTGTGTGTGTTTTATTCTTGTTTTGTTTTGAAATTGTGTGTAATTTGTGTATGGTAAATTTAAATCCCTAAGAGATCTGCCTGGAAATCTTTGAAGAGTGAAAAAAAAATTTCCACATTCCAGATTGGAGAAAGAAAATCAGAGTTATGACTTTCCTTTATGTGTGTTGATGTGTGTTTTCATAAACAGGTATGTGTTTTTGTTCAGATTTGTGTGTGTTGATATATTTTTTTATGTCATATAACATGGCTTTGTTCCACATGTGGGGAAGTCACATGGCTTTGTTGTACATATGTGGCTTCATTTCATAAATTCATGTGCGCAGTTATGTGGTTTTGTTTCACCTGTTCCTGTGTGACATGTGTGAAGCCCCATGGCTTTGTTCCTTTGAGAATTTTTCATAGCTTCATTCCCAAAGTTGGAATGTGGCTACCTTAGTGGTGAGTTAAAAGGGCTGCATACTCATAATCGCATCTTTGGTGAACCTCAGAGTTCTCTCTACCTGAGGAACATCCCCTCCTCCCCCCCCCCCAAATTTTTTTAAAAATCACAGCTTAGCTTTTTCTTATATATTTTGATAACACCTAATTTCTAATATTCATGTAAACTAGAAAAAGTCTGTATTCCATATCTTCCTGTTCCTTGTAGTATCAACTATAGTATACCTTTATTTCCACAGATAGCCTTATAAATCACGCAATATCTTACTGTTTGACATTATATTCATATACATTTGCAACAAAATATTCCTGTAAACCATCATTTATCCACATGTTCATGTAAATGACACAACGGATGTGTGTGTGTGCGTGCATGCATGCATGTGTGTGTGCGTGCGGTGTGTGCATGTGTGTGTGTGTGTGTGTTCAGACTGTACCAGACGTTTTTGCTGTGGTTGGAAGAGCCCAGGCTGCATGGGGCTGACCTGTACCTTCCTGCTTTACCCCCGCAGTATGAAGCCGCCCGCCTGGCCCACGTCTTCATCCCCAACAATGTGAGTCACTGTGGCCTCACGTAGCAGACCTGCACGGCAGTAGCCTTGGCTTGGTTTGGGCACAGAAAGGACAGTTCACCTCCCAAACAAAGACAATTTGATTGTTTTGCTTATAATCGAAGATTTGATTTTGGCTGTAATGTCTCGTGTGAAATTCCAGTGTTGCTACTTTTGGGTCTCTCACCCTTATCGTATCACACTTTGCCACAATCCCTCTCAGAACCAGCTCCCTGAAGTTGGAATGTGGCTACCTTAATGGTGGGTGAAAACAATTTCATACACAAAATCTCATCGGTGGTAAACTATAAACTATCTAGCCAAGGAGCAAAATCACACCCAAAAAACCAGAAAAGAAGCCATACACAAAATCTCATCGGTGGTAAACTATAAACTATCTAGCCAAGGAGCAAAATCACACCCAAAAAACCAGAAAAGAAGCAGCAAGCAATCTTCAGGACTGGGCTGCCATGAAGCTGCAAACAAGGAAAGACCCTGCACAACTGCTGGGTCATATCAGCGGTGTACAGTGGTGCCTGTCGTGATTCATCATAGGCAGGACAGCAACCAAGCCTGACACGGACAGCAACCAAGCCTGACACTGACAGCATCCTCATCTTAGCTGTGGCGCCAGACAGCGTGAAATACCAGTATAGACAGGTGCTGGTCAACACCGCTGTCCAGCAACAGTCACCATCAATCAGCAGACCCCAAAGACTTTAAGACACACTTGTGAAAGACGGGTATACAAAGTGACAAATCAAAATCAAGCTCAGCAGTCAGCAAGAATTCTCTAAATGTAAAGACCCGCTTGTGAACCACACTCTCATTGAGATGAAAAATTGTTGGTTATGTAGTTAAAAAAGAAAAAAAAAAGGAAGCAAAAAGAGTGTAATTGTGTGAACATTTTTTTTGACAAAACCAGTTTCCCAGAAATAGTGACATCCTAAATACAGCGCTTTATTTTATATTTTATGTTGTTTGGTTGTTTTTTGTTTTCAGACGTTGTGGCTGGAGTTTGTAGACTTTGAGGGAGCTCAGTACGACATCAGTCTGTTTGCTGCGGAATGGCGCAAGTTAGTTTCCGGTCAGCCGCAGTTTGGAACACAGTCCCCTGTACATCGCCGCAGCACCCTGCACCATGCAGGGCGATCTGGTGAGTGAGGAAGGAATACTCTGCACGTGTCTGTCATTGGGCAGTTACCGTTTGTCTGTAGAAACAGTAACCCTAACCAAACCACCCAAACAAACAACACCAAAGCTCCTCAAAGGTGGTTGAGGAGGGGAGGGGGAGGGGTTAGAGTGTTGCACTCATGATCTGACAGCCTGGGATCAAGCCACCATGGAGGCGCCTGTTTTTAGCAAAGTTTATTCTAAGTTAGTACTGACTCCACTCCACCCCCAAATCTTTGAATAAGAAAATAAACTAAGGCCCTATGTGCGAACACACGCAGAACATCTTGATCTTGCACAGTCGCTAAAAACCTGCTCAGCCTTTTGGAAGGGTAGTCTATTTTGTGCCGGTAGGAACAGATGAAAAAAACACTAAAACACATGCACACAGGTGTCATGTATAGACACTGCCCCAAAGTCAGAAAGCTGCTACCTTGATGGTGCGTATAAAAGGTCGCATACACAACATCTCACTGTTGGTGAACTTTAGAGCTGTAGCTGAGGAACAACAACAACAACAATAACAACAAATAAACAAAAATGAAAGCTTTATACGACTTCCTCTCTTTATCATTTTACATGAACACATGCGACACGATGAGTTCCACACAAACAAACTAACATCCAGCCTTTCTTTATCCCTGGCAGCCAGGGAGCATATCCTGGAGCGACTGCAGCGCTTCAAAGCAGCGGAGCCCCCGCCCTCAGTGCAGCCGGTGTCGCCCCCTGTACCCGACATTTCCCCCATGCTGCTCACAGACAAGCGAGCGGCCATTCACCTGATGGACTCTGACCTGGGAGTGTTGACCGAGTTCACCAAGTGAGTGGTGTGGACATGTATGTTTGCCCGTCGTGTCCGACGATGACCTCCAAAACAGCAGAGGAGGCAGCTGCTGTTTTGGAAATTGGGCAGAAATTTGATTATAGTGGAGATGCCTTGCCCACAGTACTTCCCCACTCTCTTGGCCAAGTGGGCATAAGGACAGTCAGCGTTGGGCCAACCAGCCCCCAGAGCTGCAGCACATAAGGACTGTGCGAATCAAGCCTCCTAGTCAGAGAGTCATAGTCGATCACTAAAGCCTAAACTGTAAAGTGGAATTCCATGAGTGGGAAAGCCACTGGTCATACAGCCTCTCACTTTGCTGTTGCCCCCAGCGTCAATGGTTTAATCAAGAACTGTGATAAAGCCCAGGTGCTGACAGCGTGGACATAGGCTGCTAAAATGGACTGCTATCCCTGAAGTTGGAATGTGGCTAGCTTCATGGTAGGCAAAAATGGTCGCATATCTCACCATTGGTGAACAACGCAGATCTATCTGAGGGGAGAAAAAAGGACAGTTACAGGGTAGGAAGGACATGTTGAGCCACATGTTTGGGCTATGCACGCTTGCCAAGCTTTTGAGGTCAAGTTCCTATAGTGGGGTTTTTTCCTGTTTTTCATGGATTTTGGTTATGTAATATATATGTACAAACGCACACACAGACATACAAGCACGCATGCACACACGCACGCACACTCACACACTCACCTCACTCACTCTTATTCACAACACCCTATTCTTCTATCCCTGTTGAAACAACATTACCTTAGCATTGGAGACATGTAACTGACATTTTTGGTTGTATGAATCAGGGTGTTCACACACCCACACACACACACCCATCCACCTGCCGGCCTGCACACACGCACGCACGTCCACCCACCCATCATGCACACATGCCCATCCATCCACCAACCCACTTACCCCCCCCTCCACCCCCACACACACACACACGCAGATGACTGACCGGCGGTGTGGCTGTGTGTGGTGAACCAGGGTGTTCTCCACACGAGCAGCGCAGCAGTGTGCAGTGGACAGCGCCTTTCTGGACCTGATTCCTGGCCAGTGCAGCAACGCCTCCAAGATCGCCAAGATCCTCATCGAGTGCCGCAGTCGCGTCAACCCTCTGCACCGCTGCACCGGGCCTGCCGTCGTCTCCCTCAAGGTGAGGCCACAGACCGCGGGGTGATGAGGTGCAGGTGGATGTCCTCGCTCTCCTGCGCTTAGTTTCTTTGGTTTTAATGAATCAGTGTGTCTTTGTCATGACTAAAACAATCCACGCAGGACGGTCAAGACGTTCACTCACTTAACATGGGAACCGTGAGGTTCTGGGTTCGATTCCTAGCCTAGCCCTTCCCAGCTTGATGAACAAATCCTACTGAATGTCAGAATCCTTCAGATGAGTCTATAAACTGAGACTCTGTGTGCCAACGCACACACACATCTTGTGCACATGTTAAAAACCTTTTCCACATTTTGGAAGAGTAGGCCATTTTGTGCTGGAAAGAATGGATGGTAAATGGTTTTTTTATAAACTCATGCACACAGGTGTTGTGTTAAGACACCATCCCCAAAATTGGAACGTGGCCACCTAAATGGGAAACTCGGTTTCACACACAAAAATCTCTCCATTGGTGAACCTTGGAGCTCTAGCTGAGGAACAGAAAAAAACTATACATAGCCAACCCTGTTCACCACCGGACAGGATCCACTGTCATCTCTCAGAAGCACAGCACAGTGGCAGGTCTTATCTGTCATTTTCTTCTAGCTTTTCTTCAGTGTCAGTCTTCTCCACTCTGTACCAGGCCTAGTGCCATTTTTCTGAAAGTAAAGCAAACCGTGTGACAGTGTGCTGTTTGTCTGTTACCTTGTCCTTGTTTATTTTCTGTGATATTTTCCTTTTTTGGTATTAAACTGTTTTTCTTGAGCTGCTGTGAAGTAGAAGTCATTCTGTGTCGGCCGAGGCCAGTGGGAAGACTTCCTGCAGAGTTACAAGTACAAGTGAAGACCAGGCACTACATATCCTACTCAATAGTGATACGAAGAAACTGTAAAGCTTATAGTCTGACAGAAAACTGGCATGCAATTATGGGCTGATACTGGTGATCAAGAAAGACGGTACTCGGAGGAAAGAAAAAGAGATGTTCAGTGTGTTTTCTGTCAAACCTGTGTGCAGGTGGATGAACGTGAGGTGAGCCAGGTGGTACAGAGGAAGATGGACGAGAACAGAGCGGAGTACAAACAGCTGATCATTGAGTCAGTGCTGCCCCCTCCACAGAACGTCTGCATCGCTGCTGTCCATGTGGAAAATGCCATCACGTGAGTCACATGCTAGACAGACATCGTGTGCTTTTTACCTGTGTCTTGTATCGTTAATGGAAGATTCTACATTTCATGGTTATTTTTCAGATTTTTGTTTGTTTCTCAGCTGTGCCATGCATAGGATAGGGTATCACTGACAGGCAGCCTAAGTACAAAAATTTAGATCTACAGGATGTATTATCATTGACAGACTGCTTGTGTAAAAGTTCTATTCCACAGGATGTGTCATCACTGACAGACCACATGTGCTAATCCAGAGGATGTGTTGTCATTGACATACTGCTTGTATAAAACTGATGCACAGGATGTGTTGTCATTGACATGTTGCTTGTATAATACTGATGCACAGGGTGTGTTGTCATTGACATATTGCTTGTATAATACTGATGCACAGGGTGTGTTGTCATTGACATATTGCTTGTATAAAACTGATGCACAGGGTGTGTTGTCATTGACATATTGCTTGTATAAAACTGATGCACAGGGTGTGTTGTCATTGACAGGCTGCTGATCAAGCTGTCCCAGAAGACCAGTGATGCAGACAGAAGAGCGGTGCTGTGTGACGTGGCCTGCACTCTCTTCTTCCACCTGACCGAGCAGGTGTGCGAGGAGACCAACTTCTACCCCCCAACCAAGCAGTTCTTCGCCTCCTGTGTGGAAATCCTAGGACAGGTAAGGCTGTGATTTTGGGGTCAGGAACACTAATAGTTTTGAGTTTGTTTGTTTTCTTAGCACACTCACAACAGAAAATTTGTTTTATTCATTTTTTAAAAAAATCTCTGGGCAGTTGTTGATCGATGAAATTGGTCAGAAGTGTACTGCAGTGTCTGCAATCTGACAGTGGTGGTGGTGGTGGTGGTGTGTGTGGACAGGAGTTTGTGTCGCGGTCCTCCTCCCAGACGCCTCTCCTCCTGCAGTTCTGCCTGGACAACGCCGGCCTGGCGGGGATGGCGGCCCCCCACTTCGTGCCCAACAACGCCCCCCGCAACTTCGTCAGCATGTACGAGCAGCTCATCATCGCCCTGCAGCAGCAGAACCTCAACCTGGTCTTCATGCTCCTCACCAAGGTGACCACAGTGTCTATACCTGTCCTGTGTGGCGTAGTTTTGTCTGTTGAAACAAAAATCTGTACCTTATCTGCCTGTGTAGTCTGTTACTCTATGTGGAACAAGGATGGGTGAGAAAGGGGAGGAGATATGTTCCATTTCCAAGTAATGCGTGAGAAAATAATGCATCAAGGTTACACTGGTCTGCTGATGGTACATGTTTGATTAACATTATTTCTATGTTAAAGGAGAGAACTTGTCTTTTTCAGTACACATGCCCTGTGCACAGTTGTATGCTACCAAAATGCAGTAGTGGGTGATATGTAGAGAAGGGTCAGTAGATGGGTGGTTACCCTATATAGCAGGTTACCTGTAGGGAAAAGGTTTTAATAAGTGCCTTCCTTTCAATATTTTTTCATTTGCAGTGTCTCTTTGTAAAAACCAAACCATAAAAACACAAGTCTTGTTTACAAAGCAGAGGAAAATAACTCATAGCTATTGTGGAATGAATTGACAGTGAGTGAGAAAGACAAGAGGTGATTCTGCAGGACTCTTCATTTTCTTGGTTTCATTTTTCTTTTTTTTAAGAAAAAAAGTTTTTGTCTCTAAGTGAATGGATTGCCTGCAGACAGACACCTCAGTGTTGATGACTGTTTTCAGTTTGATGTCCACGCGTGGCTGGAGGAGATTCGGCCACATGCTGACGACAGGAAGCGTTTCCTGGAAATCCTGGGGGCAGCGCTGATGTCCTGTGGAGCAGAGCCCTCCAACGACAGCAAAATGGTCTTTGATGTAAGTCTTCTGTTGTCAGGTCCCTCTAGTGACAGCAAAATGGTCTTTGATGTAAGTCTTCTGTTGTCAGGTCCCTCTAGTGACAGCAAAATGGTCTTTGATGTAAGTCTTCTGTTGTCAGGTCCCTCTAGTGACAGCAAAATGGTCTTTGATGTAAGTCCTCTAGGTTCAGTTCTCTTTAGTGACAGCAAAATGGTCTTTGATGTAAGTCTTCTGTGTTCAGGTCTCTTTAGTGACAGCAAAATGGTCTTTGATGTAAGTCCTGTGTTGTCAGGTCCCTCTAGTGACAGCAAAATGGTCTTTGATGTAAGTCCTCTGTTGTCAGGTCTCTCTAGTGACAGCAAAATGGTCTTTGATGTAAGTCCTCTGTTGTCAGGTCTCTCTAGTGACAGCAAAATGGTCTTTGATGTAAGTCCTCTAGGTTCAGTTCTCTTTAGTGACAGCAAAATGGTCTTTGATGTAAGTCTTCTGTTGTCAGGTCCCTCTAGTGACAGCAAAATGGTCTTTGATGTAAGTCTTCTGTTGTCAGGTCCCTCTAGTGACAGCAAAATGGTCTTTGATGTAAGTCTTCTGTTGTCAGGTCTCTCTAGTGACAGCAAAATGGTCTTTGATGTAAGTCCTCTGTGTTCAGGTCTCTCTAGTGACAGCAAAATGGTCTTTGATGTAAGTCCTCTAGGTTCAGTTCTCTTTAGTGACAGCAAAATGGTCTTTGATGTAAGTACTCTAGGTTCAGTTCTCTTTAGTGACAGCAAAATGGTCTTTGATGTAAGTCCTCTAGGTTCAGTTCTCTTTAGTGACAGCAAAATGGTCTTTGATGTAAGTACTCTAGGTTCAGTTCTCTTTAGTGACAGCAAAATGGTCTTTGATGTAAGTCCTCTAGGTTCAGTTCTCTTTAGTGACAGCAAAATGGTCTTTGATGTAAGTCCTCTAGGTTCAGTTCTCTTTAGTGACAGCAAAATGGTCTTTGATGTAAGTCTTCTGTTGTCAGGTCTCTTTAGTGACAGCAAAATGGTCTTTGATGTAAGTCCTCTGTTGTCAGGTCTCTTTAGTGACAGCAAAATGGTCTTTGATGTAAGTCCTCTGTGTTCAGGTCTCTCTAGTGACAGCAAAATGGTCTTTGATGTAAGTCCTCTGTTGTCAGGTCTCTCTAGTGACAGCAAAATGGTCTTTGATGTAAGTCCTCTGTGTTCAGGTCTCTTAAGTGACAGCAAAATGGTCTTGGATGTAAGTCTTCTGGGTTCAGGTCCCTCTAGTGACAGCAAAATGGTCTTGGATGTAAGGCCTCTGTTGTCAGGTCCTGTGAAGTCAACAATATGTAAATTGTCCTGTGAAGGGCTGCTACAGAGCACAACACTGACAGATGTACAGTATGGTAATGCCTGTAAAGTCTCACCTGTCTCACCTGTTGGCATTGCCGAGTTCAGTGTTAGCCACCGCCCAAAGTAGTACACTAACACACACACATGCATGCATGCATGCACGCGCACACACACTCACACACGCATGCGTACACACATGCATGCATGTGTGCGCACACACACACACACACACAGAATTGACCCTTTTCTTCTTCTCTCTTCTTATTTGCTTTATTCTGAGGTGTGTGTGATGATTTTAATGACCATATTTTCACTTACTATTTCGGGTATTGGGTTTCTTTAATGCAAATAGATTTTTGGAGCAAGGGAAAGTCTCCAGTTGATTTAGTATGTTCTGTGATTTGTAGCTGTTTTTGTTCTGTTCTTCCCTTTAATAATGGTTATGAGTGTATTACACTAGAGTTTATTATTTTCATGTGTTGTGTGTGTGTAAACATTTGAATTTGTTAAATCTATTTGTGATTGGTTGGATATGTATGAACAAGTAAAATGGAATTTGTGATTGGTTGGATATGTATGAACAAGTAGAATGGAAGTGCTTTGGTTTGTTTTCACAACATATAGCACTATGCAAATTCCATATATTATATTGTGTGTGTGCACGTGCGTGTGTGTGTATATGTGTGTGTGCTCATGTGTATGCATGTATGTGTGTGTGCAGCTGTACCTGAGTCACCTGCGGTGTGTGCTGAGACATCAGTTCCCCACCAACCTGTCCTCTGTGCTGGTGCTGCTGCTGCAAGGTCAGTGGGTTTGCTGATTGACTGGCTGACTGACTGACTGGCTGACTGACTGACTGACTGACTGTGACTGACTGGCTGACTGACTGACTGTGACTGACTGGCTAGCTGACTGACTGACTGGCTGGCTGGCTGACTGACTGACTGGCTGACTGACTGACTGGCTGACTGACTGACAGACAGACCCAACCAACCCTGGCCAGGCCGGACCAGGCCTGGACTGTAGGCTGTCCTCACTGGGCAGACAGTGTTGGCTGAAAACTTGGCTTGTTGATGACCTGTGCAAGTGGTTATGGAGTGATTGTGTGTGTGTGTGTGTGTGAGTGACTGTCAGGACCATTAGGGAGGAAATCACATTCATTTGGAGGGGTGAGCTGCTTGACAATTTTGATAAGGTTTGGTTGTAGCTGCGGTTAGATTTTGGTGTAGCTAGGATTAGGTTTGGTATTGCTAGGATTAAGAATCTAGTATAGCTAGGATTAGGTTTTGGTATAGCTAGGATTATGGTTCTAGTGTAGCTAGGATAAGGTTTTGGTATAGCTAGGATTAGGTTTGGTATAGCTAGGATTAGGTTTTGGTATAGCTAGGATTAGGTTTGGTATAGCTAGGGTTAGGTTTTGGTACAGCTAGGGTTAGGTTTTGGTATAGCTAGGATTAGGTTTTGGTATAGCTAGGTCTAGGTTTTGGTATAGCTAGGAATAGGTTTGGTATATCTAGGATTAGGTTTTGGTATAGCTAGGGCTAGGTTTTGGTATAGCTAGGATTAGGTTTTGGTATAGCTAGGTCTAGGTTTTGGTATAGCTAGGAATAGGTTTGGTATATCTAGGATTAGGTTTTGGTATAGCTAGGGCTAGGTTTTGGTATAGCTAGGATTAGGTTTTGGTATAGCTAGGGTTAGGTTTTGGTATAGCTAGGGTTAGGTTTTGGTATAGCTAGGGTTAGGTTTTGTATAGCTAGGGTTAGGTTTTGGTATAGCTAAGATTAAGGTTTTTGGTATAGCTAGGGTGAAGTTTGGTATAGCTAGGTGAAGTTTGGTATAGCTAGGATGAAGTTTGGTATAGCTAGGGTTAGGTTTTGGTATAGCTAGGATTAAGGTTTGGTATAGCTAGATTTGGTATAGCTAGGATTCGGGCCTCAGAGATAGCAGGAGAGTGCAGGCAGACGGGTGTGGTTGTTGGTGGCAGGGTCCAGTAACGAAGGCCTACACACCCGGTGCTGGGAGATGTTCCTGATGGAGTGCTGTGCCCCTGCCCAGGGGCTGGAGGGGGGTCAGGTGGCCATGCCTTTCTCTGTGTCCCAAGTACAGGCCTGCAATACCATTCCTCTCTCCACGCAGCAGGTACACCTTTGTGTGTGTGTGTATTCATGCCTGCTTTATTTGAAGAAGAACAGAGGTATTGAAGACTTTTTGCAAGGACTCTGGGTCTAGGAATTGTAGGACTTAAAAAGAATGTTCAGTATTCCTGTGAAACACAATGTTGTTTTTGTGTCTTTCTTTGTGTCTGTCTATGTGTGATTTTGGATATGCAATCTTTCTCTCTCGCTCTTTCTCTCTCTCTCTCTCTCTCTCTCTCTCTCTCTCTCCTCTCTCTCTCTCTCTCTCTCTCTCTCTCTCTCTCCTCTCTCTCTCTCTCTCTCTCTCTCTTTGTCTTTCTCTCTTTGTCTGTCTGTCTGTCTTTCTACCCTGTCTCATGTTTTTCTCTCTCTCTATCTCTGTCTCTCTCTCTCCCCCTTCTCTCGATTCCTCAAGCACACACACATACACACACCACCACACAACACCACACAACAACACACACACACACTCTCACTCTTCCCTCTTCCCTCTCTGACCCAACACCCACACCAAACCAGAAAACCCCCCCCAAACTTCTCCACACACCACACACCATTCTCCACGTGCTGCGGTGCCTGTCGCAGCTGGAGGAGATGCTCAAGTGGCTGGGGGTGTACTTCAGCCACGAGCGGCGATCTCAGCAAGGCTCGGGCAGCTTTGGCCTGTACCCCCGCTGGAGCCGCTACGTGCCCTACATCTCTCTGCTGCTGGGTCTCCTGTCCCGCAGCTTCAGCGCCAAGGTCCTGGCCACCGCAGACAGTCACAATCCTTTCAGAGGTTGGTGGGAGAGAACACGTGTGTTGTGTGTCTTGTGTTTGTTTGCATGCAGGTGGGCATGTGTGTGTGTGTGTGTACATGTAGATATGTGGAAATCAGAATGAGAATTTATTTTTATTCATTTTTTATTTATTTATTCTTTTCCATTCTCTACATGCTGCTCTGCATGTCCCAGCTTGAAGCTCAAGTGGCTGGGCGTGTGCTTCAGTCATGAGCGGCAGTCTCAGCAAGAATGTGCACATACATGCATGCATATGTATCTACATATACACACATGCATATATACATGCGCGTACATACATGCATGACACACACACACACACACTGAATGACACACTCACAAATACACACACAAAACTCTTACAACACACAGCAAACTTACACACACGACCACTCACAAACACACACACACTTAGTCACACACACAAACTCATGTACATACACACACATGTCAATCATGTCATACATGTTTTAGCTTTAAGGGGTATTTGTGTCACCTTCTGTTGGGTACCTTCGCATGTGGGGTTCTTACCAAATGAGTGGGCTGACAGAGCTGCAAAGAGAAGTGCAAAGCATGGAGAGGATTCTGTAGAACTACATGTTCCATTATCTTTATAAGAGGGCTATCATTTACTAGAAGAGGCATCGTGGAGCAGGGCTAAAAAAGCTTATTATCAAAATGAGCACCTTTCAGACAGATCTTTAATCACTCTCCCTGTTTTTCGGAATTTTGATCACTCTGAAACCTACACAAGTTTGGTCATGGCATGAAAGGTTAGCGCTTTATTCTTTAGGATAAAACTGAATGCTTTTATCACTAAATATAGCAAAAATATAAAATGTTTGTGTGATGAGAAAATTACTAGCATTCATATAATTTTTTAATGTAAGAGTCTAAAACCATTATTACCTTCTTTTTCTGAAAAGTCCTTGGATAAGATATTAAAAAATATTAATTTGACATTTTGTATAACAAAATCTTTAATGAAAAAGTCCTATAGGACATTTGTTACAGTTATAAGTCGCCTTCGCATTTCTTATGTATTTATTTGTTGTTATCATTGCTTAGCCTTTTTCTGTATACTGCCTAGGATATTTAGCAACAGATACCAATTTCACAGCACACAACCATCAACATCAATGTCTCCTCCCCTTCCCATTGTCTTATATCACTTTGAGTGAACAGACATAAAATCAAAGCTACAACAACAACACACACACATGCTTGCATGCATACACACACACACACATACACACACTCACATACATGCTTGCATGCTTACACACACACACACACACACACACACACACACACACACACACACACACACACACACACACACAGAATGTGATACTCGAGTAGAAATGCAACACACACTCACACAACACACACACACAGACAAAACTCATAAACACACACACAGATATACATAATATAAACCCCCACACTTTCAAAGCAAACGAACATTGCTCAGACCAACCCAGCATGACCACCCTGTCTCTGTGTGCAGAAATCCAGATAGTGTGGCTTCAGCAGCTGGAGGTGTGGCAGGCCTGGATGGAACCCTTACCCCTGAACCTGCCCCCGGCGCCAATGGCCGCTGTGGCCCAGGGCCCAGAGGTGATGCAGCCGTGGACAGAGGGGGACACCACAGTGGCCGTCAGCGTGGTGGAGTCCTTCAGGTCCACAGTCCTCTTCATGCACGACACCCTCACCAGTGAGTCAGCAGCAGCTGCACTGGGTTAAGTTGGGCTGTTCCCTGAAGTTGGAATGTGGCTGCCTGAATGGCGGGAAAACGGTGGCATTTGCAAAACCTCACCATTGGTGAACCTCTAGAGTTCTAGCCAAAGAACAAAAGAAAATAAAAGGATTGGATTGTGTTGTGTTGTATACCACTTTCAATCATGGTGGGTTTCTGTGCATGAAATTTGGGCTGCAGCCTAATTTGGGGGATTTGAATTTGGCAAAATGTGTAAAAGTCAATTCCCTGAGTGTGTGTCTTGATCATCAAATCCATTATCATGCAAGTCGCTTTAAATGGATACAGCAACAGATTTGTATGTCATATGAAGTGAACATTATAGTAGAGCTATTACTCTTTACTTCTTAGTGCATATGCACCAGAGAATGTTGCTGCAAATATTCCACCAAGTAATCTGTATCAGCCTTTAAAAAAGTTACGCAGAAAAAAAAGAGAAGCAACTTACTCAGTTGCCACAAGATCTCAAAAAGAACAAACTCGGGTCCATCACTGCTGTTGTTGGTAGGAGCTCCATGCAATGTCACCATCTGTCTCTGCTGAGTTCTACAATCTCCTATAGCCCTCCCAGACCACTGATCTCAATGATGTCGGCAGTGTAGGATGTTGGTGGTCTGCCTCTTTTCCTTCTGTCCTCAACCTTACCTTGGAGAACTGTTGTCATTAGATTTGTCTGTGTGTTTCTGTTTGTACGATCAACGTATCTCAGTACGCACTTATCAATTTCAGCTATAATTGCAGTAATCATTTGCTATGTGCTGTCTCCCTTGCAACAAAACGAGGAGTTGTAATATGTTGAAAAATGTTTTCAATTTTCCATCATTGATGTGTGTATGAATGCTGTTTCAGAGGTGGCCCCTGCATTCAGCTGCTCTGTGTTTTCGCTGTTGCTGATGCACTACATGACCAAGCTGTCCCACCGCTCCACCCCTCCCCACATCACCGACATCCTGCTGGGGGAATTCTCACAGTTGCCCTGGCAGCAGCTGAAGCCTGACCTGCAGTTGCTGGACATTATGACTCAGGTCGGAGATGTTTTGCTCTCTACCAGTTCTTTGTGGTTGTTTCTGTCTTTGTTCTCAGTGTGTTGTATGTGTTTTTCATGCCGCTGCCAATAGTGTCGTTAGAAGTTGGTCAGTATAGCAGAAAGAATATATATTTTAAAAAATGTAAAGGTTCACTTATTGAAACGCTTGAAGCAGTGATGTTAATTTGTTTGCTACATACACAGTTTAAAAAAATCTGAATGTTTATTTGTAGTGAGGAAGAGTGCATGTACATTCTGATATGCATTCATGTATAAACGTGCTTACACAGCTATGCACTCATTCACTAGCATGCATGTGCACACACACACAGTCTCTCCAAAATGAGCCGAGTAAAGAATTGCACATATCTGTTTTCTTTGGCAGTTTATTACACACTCTTAACCTCTTTACTGCCGAGTGCAGGTGCACCCTAAATACCGGGGAATAAAATCCTATGTACCACTTGCTATGTTCATGTCCCTCTTACTCAGAAATTACTAAATGAATAATCCAGATAGTTTGCCCAATGACAGTATATATATCGTAGATTGCTTTGAGGTAGACAGTATATATATCGTAGATTGCTTTGAGGTAAGCTCAAATTAGGTAGCATGAAATTTCACTCGAAAACATTTTAAAAATGTAAAATATTGACCAAAAAACCACTTTTTTCATCACCACTGTCATTCTGAGTACCCCCCATCTCAATAACATCAAACATAAGTCTAGGCAAAATCCCAGTCATTTTTTAAAAAATGCACTAGCTCCTGAATCATACACGATTGTTTTCATCACTGTCAGATCTAAAGTTTTATTTGCCACTTTTTCAGCTGTGTAAAGTTAGTCAAGTCAAGGCAAGTCAAAAACACTTGAATCATCCCATGAAGGGCAATTACAAAGTTATTGATACCTTCAACAAGAAGTTTCAGCCATTTTAAACAAGAACTGCCCAAGCAGTCATGCATAATAGCACAAAATGAGCTAAAAAACAATAGTTTTTGCAACGGATTTTGCAGCTGGATGTTACCAAGCAACAGGAGAGTGATCTCCGCTAGTTTGGGAGTTCTTTCCCTTTAACTGTAGTCAAGGAAGCTGGCTTGTTTACCTCGGTTCAAAACCCAGTAAATTTTCTGGGTTGTAGGCGTATAGAGTGCACATTTAGTTCCAGGGTGGGGCAGTCTAGTGGTTAATCAGATCCCGCCCCCTCCCATCATCCTTGCCCATACATCTGCAGTTCCACAACACCACTTCCTATCATTTCATGCGCTTATTTCCCTGACAGGTTAAACAGTTGTGTGCGGCCTCTTGCTTTCACCTGATTGGTCACATCATGCCCAAAGTGAGGTGGACAGAGGTCATTGCAGGGTTCAAGGTTCACACTGACCTGAAGGCCTCCCAACAACTGATGGCTGCTCTGCTGCTGCTGCTGGTGCAGTGCTATGGTGACCCCGTCATCAGGGAGGTCAGTTGAGATGTCGTGCTGTAAAGTGTTATGATCAGTTTTGTTTGGGTTTTTGGTTGAATGGTTTTTTGTGGGAATGGTGGGGTCAGAAGGTACTGTAGGAATCTTTTTCTTATCAGACAAGGTTAGTCAGAGCTATCATGTTAATAATCATATATAAATTGTTTGTATTCCCAAAGTTCGAATGTATCTACCGTAATGGTGGACAAAAATGGTTACAAGTATATGCAAAATCTGACCAATGGTGAACCTCAGAGCTCTAGCCAAGGAACAAAAAAAAAATTATTTTTGGATTTTTTTTTCTCTCTTAGGGTGTTACTGTAGATGAAATGGTACTATGGGAATGTTTTTTTCATCAGTTGAAGCTTGTTGAAAGCATAATGTTATGAAGTATTACGGGAGTCTTTGTCAGGTAGGTCATCTGAGGTGCAGCTTTAAGGAGTAGTATGAGGATATTCTTTGATATAGAAATCATTTTAGAAAACTACAAGCCAGATCTAACATCATCACTAGTTCTGACAGACATCAGACATGTTCTGACATCATTACTTGTCCTGACATCATCATTAGTTCTGACATCATCACTAGTTGTGACATCATCACTAGTTCTGACAGACATGTTCTGACATCATCATTAGTTCTGACATCATCACTAGTTGTGACATCATCACTGTCTGTTCATTGTCATCCTGCCAGATTCCTGAGGTGGGCCAGTTGCTGGCTTCAGCGGAGAACTTTGACTGGACGGCGCTGGCGGTGGATGCGTACCGCGCTGTTGCGGCCTGGTTTGTGCAGGTGTGTCAGCCTGTCTGGGTGCTGGCACAGCGCTCTTCCCTGCCTGCCCTGGGCTTCAGGTAAACCTGCCCCCGAGTAATTCAAGTCTGTTATGGTCGTGTGTGTGTGGTGTGTGCGCAAATCCTGAAATTTAAAAATATAACCTGTCATCTACAGTGGGGGACATTTTCATCAGCAACTATGTACTAACCCCTTGAAGAACAAACTTCAAGCACAGTTTAAACAAACGAACAGGATTGCATCATGTGAGGTGACAGTGGGGTGTGGCTGACAGAGGAGTGCGTTAGAGTGTGTGATGTAAGCGGAGAGAGGAGCGACAGTGGAGCACTGCGCTGTCACAGTGGCATTGACTGTGGGGACTCTGAGGTGTTTGAACACGAGTGATCTCGTAATATTTGTTTTGTTTGTTTTAAGGTATGGTAGATTGAAATGGAGTAATTGAAAGTGTTTTAAAAATAATGTCATATCACAGCAAACAAAACCCCCAAAAAAGGGAAAAAAATAATTTGAAAGCCTCCCATGTTTTTCCTTTAAGTTTAATCATTTTAAATGGTAATTGTAAAAAGTAAAGCAGATAGATAAATCTTGAAGGGAAATAAAAGTCTTAAATGTTTAAAAAAAAAAATCTGATTGCTTCGGGGGGTCATGTGATTTTTTCAAGATGGCATACTTTGGCTTATGGCGATTGAATTGATATGCTTGTTTGCTAAGTTTTTGGTAGAAGTTTCATGTTATAAAGGACAACAAATACCAAAATGGTTAAGAAAGAAGGTGGACCTATCCTCTGTTCTTGGGTTTGAAGAAGCAGCAAAAGAAGCAAAACTGATGAATAGGAGCCAGCGGTAGACCTTGTTTCTCATTGACCAATAATTTGGCACAGCTGATTCAATAATGCTGCTTATGTGTTGCTTTTGTTTTTCCTCAATTTTTGCTTTTTATTATTAGAAACAGGACATGTGGCTACTATCATGCGGCAGTATGTGGTCGGTCAGTCACACTATCCAGCATTGAATATTTTTGGGCAGACTGATGAAGAAGGCAGGGGGGTTCACGCCAGTCGCCAGCCTGACCTGGAGCGAGGAGATGCTGGTGAAACGACTGACCTACATGCACTGCATGACCCAGGCCCTGTGTCAGGTGACCTACATACCTGGTGCTGACCTGGAGCCCCTCTCCACCGTCCTGGTCAACCTGCTGTCTGAGGTGGAGACTGTGGAGTCTGCAGGTAGGAGTGTGTCACTGTGTGTGTCTGTGTAGGTTATGGGCAGTTTTCTTTGTAAATTAATGAAAAGTGTCAAGTCCAATCTATTCCTTATTTTTTGTTTGTCGTCTGCTTCATCTCCATATTCTTGTTTAAGATTTGGATTTCACTTTGAAGTTGACGTTTGTAATTTATCATGTAATGATTCTGAAGGCCAAAATGAGGCCATGTAATCCTGACATTATAATTAAATCCAAAAGATTTATCCAATAAAGAAGGCATAAGGGGGGGGGGGGGGGGCTACACAATCGTGACATTACAAGCAAACCCAGACCCTAATCGAGGCCCCTCTGTGTGCACAGTGCCAGACAAGCAGTGTCAGGAAGAAGAGTCCATGGACCTGATGAAAGAGATCCTGAGCCTGCTGAACAACAGTAACCCTGATGGGGCCTCACAGGGCCTGATGCTGCAGACGGTGTGTCAGTGGCTGCACTCCTCCCCGCACAGCATCCTGCTGACCCCCTGCATCAAGGCCGCCTCCCGCTGCCTGGCCTCCCTCACCCAGATGGTCACCATCATCGAGACCTGCATCCAGGTCTACTTCACCACCTGTGAGTGCTGATGCTGCTGCCTGCCGATGGTCATTCTTTGTTTTTGTCCTGTCCCTTGGCTAGACTTCCGAGGTTCACCAGTGGTGAAATTTTGTGTGCATTTGATCATTGGTTTTTTTCCTTCACCATTAACCTTTTCCCTACAGGTAACCCACCACAGGAAAACCTCCCATCTACTAGCCCTTCCCTCAGTATCACCCTCTACTGGGTTACGGCAGCATACAAATGTGCACAGTGCACGTGTGCTGGGAAAGAGGGGTTCTTTCCCTTAACGTAGGTATAGTGTTAAAGTAGCCACATTCCAAGTTGGGGGATACAGGTGGGAATTGAACCTACCATTTTGCCAGGATACCTCCCTGCTCTTTTTTATTTTCAACTGTCATGGGTTCTTTTGACATCCACAAGTCTGTAAGCACATGGGTTTGACTGGTTTAGAGTCTCCTCCAAAAGACTTGACAGTCAGTTTGATTCTCCTGTCAAACAGGGAAGAAAGGGCAAGGCTGGGAATCGAACCCAGAACGTCATGGTTTACCCTTTTTAGGCAGGTGGACATCTAAACCATCCTGCCACCTTCCTTCTCACTGTCAATTCTGACCTTGACAGTTCTCCAAGATCAGGTGTTGATTAAGATGCTGAATTTTGACACTTCTGTAGGCAAAACATTTTTGAATAGGATGCTAAAATCGGACAGTTTTCGCAAAGAAAGAAAAGTAAATTTTAGGATTGTAAGGACAGATAAGTCTGTGTCTGCTTCACCATCTGTGAATTGGGTTACCTGTGCTCAGGAAGATAAGTATATCTTGGTGGTGACTGTTTAAAACAAAATCCCCCCCCCCTTCCAAAAAAACACAACAAAAGCCAAAATAGACTTGATAATTTCACACAGAAAGAGTTGAATAAAAGCATGAACCCTGTTGTGGTGCATCTATTTTTGATCGTCCCAAATATTAGCATACGTTTGTGTAAGTGGTTTTCTCCAGTGTGTTTCATGCTCATGGATAAGTGTACACATGTCCACCATACATACAGGTTAAACCTCTCAAACTGCCTTTTCTCTGTGCACCAGGTGGTAAAGACAAAGAGAAGTCAGAACAAGTGGCAGAGCAGACAGCCAATGGCTGGGACCACATCCTGGCCGTCTTCCAAGTGCCAGAGCTGAACGCAGTGCAGTATGTGCAGGAAGCCCTGGGCAGTGGCTCCTTCCTGCTGCTGTATGCCGTGCTGCTGCACAGACGTCCTCTCTGCCAGGAGGTGACCGCGGAGGCCAAACTGATGGAGGAGATTTTGGAGTGGACGGCCCACGCCAACCCTACGTGAGTGATGTGTGGTGACCTTTTTGAATGTGTCAGTGAGAGGTGTGTTTGCGTTTTCTTTGTTCGTGAAGCAGTTCTTTTATTAACCCTAGTGGCGCGGTTCCCGGAATATTCCGGGAAAGGCGGGTCTAGGCTGTGTGGCGGATCCC
Source organism: Rapana venosa (assembly GCA_028751875.1). Taxonomy (NCBI): domain Eukaryota; kingdom Metazoa; phylum Mollusca; class Gastropoda; order Neogastropoda; family Muricidae; genus Rapana; species Rapana venosa. The sequence continues at coordinate 47,534,687 of CM054142.1, forward strand.
GGAATATTCCGGGATGACGTGGGTGGTCATAGTTGAAAGCTTACTTTCGCTTTCAAAGGTCAGCCAATGAATGTTAAGGCCGTTGTAGGCCCGCAGAAAGGGGTGAAGGTCGTTTGACACACACAAGCAACGAAGAATCTGATTGGTTAAGAGTGTATTTTAATTTTTTTTCGGACCAGCCGAGATCGTCTTCAACAAAAATGGCGGCCAGCGTTTGCACTAGAATTTCTTCAAGCGTTTTTCGAGCTTTTTTACAAAATTGACAGCGAGGAGGAGTTTTAGAGGCTGGATTTGGTTGAAATAAACAATGAGAGAGACGATGAGGTAAGGATTGTGGAATATTTTTGAAAAACTTGGTAAAAATCGATCGCGATCGGACTGAATCGAGCGGTGCTAGTTTTGCTGGATGGACTTTTTCGCTACTCGGCGATTTTCGACGTCACAGATGTTTACTTTATTTTGACGCAACGAGGCTTCGAATAACTGTTGTTGAGTCAAATCGCTATGCTGCTGAGTACTTTGCATCACATGAAATCAAGCGATCTTTGTATTTTTGTCATAGAAAGCCACCACTTCGCACATTCCGCCATGACGGTCGCGATGGCGTCGATCCTGTCGCTGAACTTTTCCAGTATTTGGTGACCGATAAAGCGATACAAACTCCTTATTTTTTGAAAACTAATGTCAAGAAATAGTGTTTACCTAATCATGACATTTATGCACCGCAAGAACTTGCTATCGTGTTAAATCGATCCGGGGCCCTGACAGTGGAACAGTGATCGTAGTGCGAACATGATTTTTTTTTTTGATTTTTTTACATAATCATAAACACTACACACTATTATAAAATTATACTCATTTAAAAGCATATTATCTCTTCTTTCCAGTGACCTATAGCGTAACACATTTAATTCAGTTTTATATATCAATATCAAGGGTTGTTTGAGCCCACCATGCTCCAAAACAATGCTAGCCAATGTTAATTCAGCCAATAGAAGTGAGGCTTGTTGCTGTTTATTTAGCGCTACTAGGGTTAAGTGATACATCATCAGCCCCACAGTTGTGCAGAATTATTCAGTAGATATACATATTCAATAGCTCCATGAGTTCAATCTTTTGGTGATACCTTAAGTTTAAAAAAGAGTTGTGATGTATCTTACATGGTTGTTCTCACCATAGTTAAATGTTGTTTCTTTAAAATCCAATCTTCTTTCTTGTCTTTTTCATAATTTCTCGGGCTTTACCAGGGTGTTGTTCCTGTGGTCCCTTGTAGATGGATGTTGATTTCTAACAGAACAGTAAAAAACCCCAAAAATATGGAGGATTAAGCTCAAATAGTGTAGATAAGGTTACCCGTAGCATCTAAAGCATTTTTGAACTATAGAAGTGAACAGGAATGTTTGTTTTTTAAATTCATATTTCTATTTTCATTGTTGTGTGTGTGTGTGTGTGTGTGTGTACATTGCACAGAGTGGACAATGAAGCCAAGCTGCTGCTGTGGTGGCTGCAGTTTTGCCAGATGTGGCTGCACCAGCTGGACTCTGGCGCCTCAGTGCCCATGTGTGTCGTCTCCATCCAGCGTCTGGTGGTGCTGCTTCACCAGCTGGGGGAAGACCGCGCCACCACCGGCTTCCTGGGGGTCATCGGCTTTGGCAAGAGGTCACCCCTGTCCCTACAGTGAGTAGAGACACTGTCGCAGTCTTTTCATTGCAGTTTTTTCTCTGATATGAATTAAAAATTTTCCTGTCAAGCAGTATGCTAAACAGATGCAACTAGGTGTGAGATGTTACTTGGTATGTAATGAAGGTTATAACAGATGTGTGACATGAATTCAGTATATCTTGATACTGGGAAGCTGAAACTGTAATACTTTTCCTGGGTTCTTATCCAGCTGCTTATGTGAAGGCGTTTTCCTTTGAATTGATTTACTTTCTATTTTGGGAGGTAAGGGTAAATGTGTTGTTTCTCTCCTTCTTTCATTTTTACAAAAATATAACTGCACAGACAGGGTCAGAGATCAAGAGCTGTCTGTAAGGAGTAGGAGAGGGCACACGGCGTGTTGTTGTGGAATCAAAGTTGATCTTTGTATCTGCTGACAAGCTGAGTGTAGCTGTTAGGCAGTATTTTCAGATATAAAAAACAAGGCACCCGTCGGTTAGCTATTTTGTGACATCTTCATATTGACAGATGACTTCTTTTTAAAGTGCTAATGAATATACATTAGGGAGTTAAGCCAGTCTGTCATGGAAGGAATTTACAATCTAAAGGGAAAAAATATTTAAAAAATAGAGCCTTTCTTCTACAGACTCAAAGACACTGCCTTCTACCCTGTGGAATCCATATGAACATGCTTGTGGAATGTTAAGTGATCAAATTTGAATAACACATGCTTCACCTCACACTCCCTTTGGTGGAGGTTTTTATGGTGTGGTTAGACCAAGGAATGCATACACAAACAATGCTCTCTACATGTGTGTGTGTGTGCTTGTTCACGTGCATGTGTGCGTGATCTACAAGTACCTTTTTGTGAAAGGTTATTTGAGCCAAGGCTTACTAATTTTTAATGAGTACTGCTGACAGTGGGTTAAACTGTTACCTTAAAAAAGAGTGAGAGAAGAGAGAGACCAAGGTAGTACAGGGGGCATAACTGTGCACATACTACACAATATATAATACAAAAAGTATGCAACAAAACGAACCCTCTTCATATCTTTATAGGCTTATGAGAGTGAGGGAGGCAGTGCCCCCTTTTATCATGAATTTTTTAGGCGCCCTAAGTGTCGCCTTTTCCCAAATCCTAGAATGAAGTACTGTAAGGGACATGGTACCAGGATGGTAAGGTTTGCGTTGTGTGTTTGACAGATTTCGCCTGGCCGTGCGAAGCATCGCGGCCTTCCTGTCCAGCCAGGTGCTGAGCGAGATCACTCTGCGTTTCCAGCCCACGTCTCCGCTGAGCGACCTGCCCATGGCCAAGCAGAGCCGATCGGCGCTGACCTCTCTACGCAGCAACAAGCTGTACTCCTCCCTGAAGGACAGTGTGGACAGCATGATAGGCTTTGTGCATCGCACCGACCACACGGCGCGCAGTGTTCTGGACCTGATCAGGGAGCTGTGCCTGACCCTGTATTCTGACTGTGATTACCTCACCAAAAGTGTCTAGCAGGCTTTGACAAGTGGGGGAAGGGGGGGTCATCACAGACACCACCAGTATCAGGAATTGTGCCTGACCCTGTATTCTGACTGTGATTACCTCACCAAAAGTGTCTAGCAGGCTTTGACAAGTGGGGGAAGGGGGGGTCATCACAGACACCACCAGTATCATTGATGGCAGGATGTACTCTGTGGTTTGTCTTGATTTTGAAATCGACTGCTTTAGCTGCTGACTAAAAACGGGGGTGGGGGTCTTTCAGAATATTGTGTGATGCATTTTTTTGTAATCCCTGTGTTAGAATTTTGTATCTGGTTCTTTTTTATTTTTTATTTTTTTATATGAAGTTGCAAGTGGAAAAAAAAGTGTTACGGATGATTTTTGTTGTTGATGAGAAAATGAACTTGTGAATGGTGCTTGATGATGCTGGATAGAGGAAAGAAGACATGAATGGTGCTGGAGAAAATGGCTGTTTCTGGAGACCCTCTTTCAGTGGAAAACAAGTGTGCTTTGTTATGGAAAAGATTTTCCCATTTAACTCCACCACAGCCTGTTAGCTGTAAGTGTCCAACATTAGCTGTAAGTGTCCAACATTAGCTGTCCAACATTAGCTGTATGTGTCCAACACTAGCTGTAAGTGTCCAACATTAGCTGTAAGTGTCCAACATTAGCTGTCCAACATAAGCTGTATGTGTCCAACATTAGCTGTAAGTGTCCAACATTAGCTGTAAGTGTCCAACATTAGCTGTGTCTAATATTAGCTGTAAATGTCCAACATTAGCTGTAAGTGTCCAACATTAGCTGTAAGTGTCCAACATTAGCTGCAAGTGTCCCAATTAGCTGCAAGTGTCCAACATTAGCTGTCCAACATTAGCTGTAAGTGTCCAACATTAGCTGTAAGTGTCCAACATTAGCTGCAAGTGTCCAACATTAGCTGCAAGTGTCCAACATTAGCTGCAAGTGTCCAACATTAGCTGCAAGTGTCCCAATTAGCTGCAAGTGTCCCAACTTAGCTGCAAGTGTCCAACATTAGCTGTAAGTGTCCAACATTAGCTGCAAGTGTCCGACATTAGCTGTAAGTGTCCAACATTAGCTGTAAGTGTCCAACATTAGCTGTAAGTGTCCAACATTAGCTGCAAGTGTCCAACTTTAGCTGCAAGTGTCCAACATTAGCTGTAAGTGTCCAACATTAGCTGTAAGTGTCCACATTAGCTGTAAGTGTCCAACATTAGCTGTAAGTGTCCAACATTAGCTGTAAGTGTCCAACATTAGCTGTAAGTGTCCAACATTAGCTGTAAGTGTCCAACATTAGCTGCAAGTGTCCAACTTTAGCTGTAAGTGTCCAACATTAGCTGTAAGTGTCCAACTAGTGTCCAACATTAGCTGTAGAGTCCAACATTAGCTGTAAATGTCCAACATTAGCTGTCCATCATTAGCTGTAAATGTCCGACATAAGCTGTACAACATTAGCTGTAAGTGTTCAACATTAGCTGTAGCTGTCCGACATTAGCTGTAAGTGTCCAACATTAGCAGACATTAGCTGTAAGTGTCCAACATTAGCTGTAAATGTCTGACATTAGCTGTCCAACATTAGCTGTCAGTGTCCAATATTAGCTGTAAGTGTCCAACATTAGCTGTCCAACATTAGCTGTAAGTGTCCAACATTAGCTGTAAATGTCTGACATTGGCTTCCAACATTAGCTGTAAGTGTCCAACATTAGCTGTAAATGTCCAACATTAGCTGTCCAACATTAGCTGTAAGTGTCCAACATTAGCTGTAAGTGTCCAACATTAGCTGTCCAACATTAGCTGTAAGTGTCCAACATTAGCTGTAAATGTCTGACATGCTTCCAACATTAGCTGTAAGTGTCCAACATTAGCTGTAAATGCTACATTGTTCACTTTAGCTGTAAGTGTCCAACATTAGCTGTAAGTGTCTGACATTAGCTGTAAGTGTCCGACATTAGCTGTAAATGTCCGACATTAGCTGTAAGTGTCCGACATTAGCTGTAAGTGTCCGACATTAGCTGTCCAACATTAGCTGTAAGTGTCCAACATTAGCTGTAAATGTCCGACATTAGCTGTCCAACATTAGCTGTAAGTGTCCGACATTAGCTGTCCGACATTAGCTGTAAGTGTCCAACATTAGCTGTAAATGTCTGACATTAGCTGTCCAACATTAGCTGTAAGTGTCCAACATTAGCTGTAAATGTCTGACATTAGCTGTCCAACATTAGCTGTAAGTGTCCAACATTAGCTGCCCAACATTAGCTGTAAGTGTCCGACATTAGCTGTAAGTGTCCAACATTAGCTGTAAATGTCTGACATAGCTGTCCAACATTAGCTGTAAGTGTCCAACATTAGCTGTAAATGTCCAACATTAGCTGTCCAACATTAGCTGTAAGTGTCTGACATTAGCTGTCCAACATTAGCTGTAAGTGTCCAACATCAGCTGTAAATGTCCGACATTAGCTGTCCAATATTAGCTGTAAGTGTCCAACATTAGCTGTAAATCTCTGACATTAGCTGTAAGTGTCCAACATTAGCTGTCCAACATTAGCTGTCAGTGTCCAACATTAGCTGTAAATGTCTGACATTAGCTGTCCAACATTAGCTGTAAGTGTCCGACATTAGCTGTCCAACATTAGCTGTAAGTGTCCAGCATTAGCTGTAAATGTCCGACATTAGCTGTCCAATATTAGCTGTTAGTGTCCAGCATTAGCTGTAAATGTCCGACATTAGCTGTCCAACATTAGCTGTAAGTGTCCAACATTAGCTGTAAATGTCCGACATTAGCTGTCCAACATTAGCTGTAAGTGTCCAACATTAGCTGTAAGTGTCCAACATTAGCTACCTGTAAGTGTCCAACATTAGCTAGCTGTAAGTGTCCAACATTAGCTGTCCGACATTAGCTGTAAATGTCCGACATTAGCTGTCCAACATTAGCTGTAAGTGTCCAACATTAGCTGTAAATGCCCGACATTAGCTGTCCAACATTAGCTGTAAGTGTCCGACATTAGATGTAAGTGTCCGACATTAGCTGAAAATGTCCGACATTAGCTGTAAGTGTCCAACATTAGCTGTAAATGTGCGACATTAGCTGTCCGACATTATCTGTAAATGTCTGACATTAGCTGTCCAACATTAGCTGTAAATGTCCAACATTAGCTGTAAGTGTCCAACATTAGCTGTAAATGTCCGACATAAGCTGTAAGTGTCCGACATTAGCAGACATTAGCTGAAAGTGTCCAACATTAGCTGTAAATGTCTGACATTAGCTGTCCAACATTAGCTGTAAGTGTCCAACATTAGCTGTAAATGTCCGACATTAGCTGTCCAACATAAGCTGTAAGTGTCCAGCATTAGCTGTAAATGTCCGACATTAGCTGTAAATGTCCGACATTAGCTGTCCGACATAAGCTGTAAGTGTCCGACATTAGCTGTAAGTGTCCAACATTAGCTGTAAATGTCCGACATTAGCTGTCCGACATTAGCTGTAAGTGTCCGACATTATGTCGCACCCGATACAGCCCACTGCAGCCGGCCGACTTATCAGGAATAGATTGAATTTCCATCATATACTGACTTCTGCCCTGTTACACACACACTACAAAATGACCATGCCCACCATGTAGAATTTTAATCAGTAATTCTTTGGCTCTGTCCTGTCCCCAGAGTCCATTTTTTTAAAATGAAAATTCTAAAGGATAAGCATTATTGTTATGGAAGATCAGAATCTTGCTGCTTTTGTGTTGACGTTTTCCAGAACAGAATTTTCCCAAAGACAGTCAAGTTCTGTGAAAGGAAAGGAGAGTGTGCTGCACGCAGTGTTGTCTTTTTGTGTGTGGAAAATGTCTATCACATTTTTATGCATTGATACAGCCTTTAACGATGTCCCTGGTGATGCTGTGTGACATCAGGTGCCTGATTTTTGTTCTTTGTCATGTTGACAATTTTGGAAATGGAAGAATGATTGTGGTTTAAAATACATTTTACCAGCGTAAACATTTGGGGTTTTTCTTCTTTAATTCAGTATGAAATCCTTTCAGGTGAAAAAGTGTTGTACATTGAAGGAGGTTGTGAATGACCCAAAATTAATTTAAAAAAATCAAAGAAAATTCATACATGCATCTATACACTCATCTATTCACACACACACACAACACACACAGATCCGTGAAGTAGTTCTGGGTTCACTTTTGGTGTAGAATTTAGTGATTGAGGTATATTGTAGCATGTTTTGCAAGTGTCGGATAGCATGAACTGTAGCTTACTCTTTGTGGTTTAGTAGTTGCTTGGTGGGTGGCTGTGAAACCGAAAACTGATGTTTGCTGTGTAATCTTTAGTATTGAAAATAACATGCATCGGTTTGTGAGTCTGGATTGGTGGGGGAAACATCACTGACCTTTTAAGTCACGCATATGTTTTCAAAGTTGACTGCTTTGTGGTATTGAACAAGAGAATGAAAAAGAAGCAAGGAAAAGTGTCATTCTGCTGAAAAAGAGGATGGGTTGGAGTGAGATAAATGACGGCAGGTTGTGACAAAGTAACAAAGAGAAGAACAACAGCTCACTTGGAGGGAAGAAACAGAATGAAGTTCTGGAACCACGAGGTTACCCCAGACACAAGCGTTGTCAGTTCTTGATGTAAGCTAAGCGCCAAGGCCTGCATTGACTGTGTTATGCTTGGAAATGTTTGTTGAGACTGCCTTCAGCCTTGACAAGTTCAAACAATCTGCACTGTCCTCTGAAAGAGAAAAAGATCCTCTGAAGCCAGAGTATGTTTGCCTATAAGGCGAGGTGTTTGAAAACAGCTATACTGGCAAACTTCTCAACCTATGTGCACTACTGGTCTCACAAGGAATTCCAGGTGGGATGAGTGAGACAGAGTGCATATTCTGGGTGACCCCTAGGGTGTGAAGCTGGGGAGCGCCCAACAACAATAGCAACAACAATACCAGGAAGAAAATAAATTGCTTGACTAGAAAAATACATGGTTTACACTTACACTTCTGCTTGAAGAGTTTTGTTGTTGTTGTTGTTGGCACTTTTGTGTTGGTACTGGTTTACATGTCAGTGTTGGAGGTTTAAGTTGTTAACCATTCATATGCCAGGCTATTTCTGTACCACAACTTTCAAAGTAAAGTAGAACATGAGGCAATTTTGAAACAGAATAGTCATGATCATGATCATTGCATAAGATAATGTGACTACGCAACACACTGTGGTGAGGGGTTGACTGGCCACTTTCAACTTTGCCTCTCATGTCCATAGGCGTGATATCTGATTTCATATCAGTCCTCTTTTAGGAGGCATAGTTACAGAACTGGGGGCTCTGTGTTCACCTCATTGTTCATGGTTCTGGTGATTCCATCATTCTCTGTTCAAAGCTAGCTTTTCAGGTGTCACCCTTGTGTTCAGCTGGAATTCATATCGACTATTCCATAATTTTGTTGACATTGTAGCACTGTGTAGATATGTGGAATGCATTGGATAATCCAACTTTTGTTTTGCTAGATATTTATTTCTTTATACCACTTTAAGTCACGAGATTTCTCTGCGTGAAATTTGGGCTGCTCTCCCCGGGGAGAGCGCGTCGCCACAAGAGCAGCTCCACTCTTTTTTTTTTTTTGTCTGCAACTGTATTTGTTTCCCTATCAGAGTGGCTTTTTTCCTAAGAATTTTGCCAGGGACAACTCTCTTGTTGCCATGGTTCTTTTACGTGCGCTGAATAATATGATATGTAACATATGTTCATGTTGATTTTGGGGGGCCAGCTAGGTTAGCAGTCTGTATGATATTTTGATTCCGTCATTGTTGCATGCATTTGTTTTTTTAGTAGGTTAGGGTTTTTTGTCTGCTGCTATAGCCAATGACCATGCTTCAACATATGGACTTATCTCTGGAGTGCTAGTCTTGCATGAATTCAGCTCGGCAATGTGCCAAACATACATTCATCCACACCCAATTCAAAAGGCAGCCTGGCCAAATTTTGAAAAAAATTAAAAGTATTACCTCATAATCCAGAATAAACTGTGCATATATACAAGCATACCTGTCTTCTTCTCATCTATATCTTGACTATCAAATTGCTCATATCTGTTGGCATTGTATGATCTAAGGGATTAAATGCACAATCTATAAAGCTTTTGTTCTGTAAGCAAACTATTAGCCTTGTAAAACCTCGGTGTATGGCTCATTAAACTCAAACCTTGGCTTTTACAATGGAAAACAGAAACATCTCCTTTCATGCGTAAAGACTGGAATATCCCATTATCATATGGATTTTTTTCTTGTTTGTTTGTTGATTTTGTTTTTAAACACCTCCATGACTTGACTTGTTAGACAAGATATGTGTATCCATATTTAACTTGTAGTCAGCAGAATTTGTGGTGTGTGATGTATTTTATGGTTACTTAGTGCTGAAAACTTCTCTGTTTGAAACTTAACTCAAAATGTAGCTGTTGAGTGTGGAATAAAGCCTTTGTAGCTTTAATTGCACCTGAACAATTACCTTATTCATTTTCTGTTTTCTCTTGCTATGATAGCCAATAGTCCATGCAGTCCTGCTCGAAGTCCCTACAGGTTTTTTCTAGTTGAAAATCCAGTTAGAGTGTTTGAACAAAAATCCTATTAAAAAAGGTGTAGTGTGTAGACCATTTTTAGTTTTCTGCAGTAGATTGAACTTGAACTTTGAGGAAATGTACTGTCACTTAGCTTACCATAGACATCAGGAGATATGTTGCTGATATTAATCCATAATATGATGTTTGTGAAGCATATGCATGGGTTTGATAGATGTACTCCATGTGTATATGGAATACTTGGTTAGAAAGTTGATGATGTACTACATTCCTGTGCCCCCTCACCCCCAAAAAAACCCAAACCCCAATGACAGAGAGAGAGGGAGAGAGAGAGAGAGAGAGAGAGAGAGAGAGAAATCAAAGATGGCATCAGAAAGTGATATAAGAGGAAACCAGTATTGGTAATGATGTTGAGACTGATACAATTGCTCTGGTTCTAATAATAGTGAAAATCACTTGCAATAAATTTAAGGCATACATATCTTTGCACCCACCCCCCTTCCCTTCCAAAATAAAAGACATCTGAAACTACATATAAAAATCAAACTTGGGGAAGGGACAGCAAGAAATGGTGTGATGGTTGTCAATGGAAGTCTGCTGAATTGCATGACTTTCAAGACCATGAATTGTGCGACTTTAAAACCATGAAAGGGTCAAAGGAATATCCTCAGAGTGCCTTTCTCTGGTGGGAAGTGTTTTCTGAATGTCCAGATGTCCCTGAACTTCTGAGTAGGAAATTTGATGTAGAAAGCACCACCATAGGTAACGGGGGATTATTTCTGATCTTTGGTTTTAATGAATTTGTTTGCATTTTGAATGAGATGTTTGAGTGAGTGAGTGAGAGTGTGTGTGTGTGTGTGTGTGCGTGTGTGTGTGCGTGCTTGCAGGTATGCATGGATGCACATATTTATATTCTTATATGTTGGGATTTTACCAGTATGGTTGTTGATCAGATTTTCTTTGTTTAGATGTTATGGGTGTACTGTTTTCATTGTCACAAATGAACCCTTGTGGTGTTTGTTCTTGAGAGTGGATGGGCCTTCCATGAGCAATACAAGTAAAAGCTGAGGAAGACAGTACACAACTCAAATCAGTAAAATCATGTCATCAACGCAGTTGTCTTTGGTAGGAGCTCCACACAACGCCTCCAGAGTTTGCCACCTTTTTCTATCAAATCACAAATGAATAAGAAGCATTCAAAAACCAGAAAAAAACTGGTATATTAACAAACAAAAAAGGTGTAAATAAAGATTGGACTTCTGTTTTTTAGACATATCTGGTAGAATCAAAATGGTGGAGCTGTGTGGTGCTTTCAGTTGTTGATTATGTGTAGAGCTTCACATGTTAATAGTGAAGTGTGTCTGTCCTGGATGTACTGCTTGCAAAGTCAGTGTTCTCTTGCTTTTCAGGAATGGTGGTCTCACATCAACAGACTTAATTCACACTGGTGTGTGCGACAGTATTGGCTTTCAATAAACTTCCATTGACTAACTTTTAGCTACGCATGTGGTCTGTGTATATAATGTAGACAAATATGTGATGTTCCAAGACGAAATGAGTCACATTGCACCTGACCAGCTTTTCTGCTAGGAGTCGTTTTAGGCAGATGGGGTCAGATTGTCAATTTTGATTTATTATGATATTGTAAGCTCTTTAGTACCTTGTACTGAAGTATTCAGATGTAATTGTGTTTCCTTTTGCATCAAAAACACGCTTAAAACCACCCAACCTGTCATCCTGATCCCCTATTACGATGCAAAATTCATCAGTTTCTCATTCTGTCACTTCCTGGAGTCTACCATTCCAATTTGTAATAACTTTACACCACAGTTGTCCGATTTTCAATCTTTTTCTTTTATGGAATAGCTTTTCCAACCAAAAAAAGAAGCAAATTGATAACATGTTAACGGTTAAAAATTGACCACAAGTGCAATGTGACTCCCTATGTAGTGGAGGGTTACATATATAATATTACGTGCGTGGGAGTGTTCAGCCTCATTTGTATTTGATCATATGGGAGCTACATGTGTGTGAGGGTCAGTAACTGTGTGGTAACAACTCGGGGATTCATGTCTCAGAAGCTATCTCACTTGAAGAATGCATCTGTATGTTTCTGTTTGTTTCTTGCACCTGTATGTTTCTGTTTGTTGCATCTGTATGTTTCTGTTTGTTGCACCTGTATATTTCTGTTTGTTGCACCTGTATGTTTCTGTTTGTTGCATCTGTATGTTTCTGTTTGTTGCACCTGTATGTTTCTGTTTGTTGCACCTGTGTGTTTTTGTTTGTTACACCTGTATGTTTCTGTTTGTTGCATCTGTATGTTTCTGTTTGTTGCATCTGTATGTTTATGTTTGCTGCATCTGTGTGTTTATGTTTGTTGCATCTATGTTTCTGTCTGTTGTTTGTTGCACCTGTATGTTTCTGTTTGTTTGTTTCTTGCACCTGTATGTTTCTGTGGGTTTTTTTGGCATCTGTGTGTTTCTGTTTGTTGCACCTGTATGTTTCTGTTTGTTGCATCTATGTTTCTGTCTGTTTGTTTGTTGCACCTGTATGTTTCTGTTTGTTGCATCTGTATGTTTCTGTTTGTTTGTTGCACCTGTATGTTTCTGTTGGTTTGTTGCATCTGTATGTTTCTGTTTGTTTGTTGCACCTGTATGTTTCTGTTGGTTTGTTGCACCTGTATGTTTCTGTTTGTTGCACCTGTATGCTTCTGTTGGTTTGTTGCATCTGTATGTTTCTGTTTGTTTGTTGCACCTGTATTTTTGTTTGTTGCATCTGTATGTTTCTGTTTGTTTGTTGCACCTGTATGTTTCTGTTTGTTGCACCTGTGTGTTTCTGTTGGTTTGTTGCATCTGTATGTTTCTGTTTGTTTGTTGCACCTGTGTGTTTCTGTTTGTTTGTTGCACCTGTATATTTCTGTTTGTTTGTTGCATCTGTATGTTTCTGTTTGCTTGTTGCATCTGTATGCTTCTGTTGGTTTGTTGCATCTGTATGTTTCTGTTTGTTTTTTTGCACCTGTTTTTGTTTGTTGCATCTGTATGTTTCTGTTGTTTTTGCTGTGTTCTTTTGCACCTGTGTGTTCTCGTTGTTTGTTGCATCTGTATGTTTCTGTTTGTTTGTTGCACCTGTGTTTTTTGTTTGTTTGTTGCACTGTATATTTCTGTTTGGTTTGTTGCTCTGTAGTTTCTGTTTGCTTTTGCAATAATGTTAATGTTGGTTTGTTGCATCTGTATGTTCTGTTTGTTTTGTGTCTGTTGTTGTTGCATCTGTATGTTATGTTACTTTGTTTGTTTCACTGTGTGTTCTCGTTTGTTGCATCAGTATGTTTTTGTTTGCTTGTCATTTCTAAGGTTTTGTTTGTTGTTTGTTTGTTTGTTTGTGGTCTTTTTGGTCTGTCTTTAAAAAAAAAGTGAAAAGGAATGGCTGAAGCACTAACTACGAGTTTTCTGTCACACAGCACGACTGCTTGTCCATCCTTTTAATGAACAGTGGTGTTTCACTGACCAGCTGGCCAATTCCACTGCATGGATCAGAAGAAACTGATAAATTGAGAAAATCTGGAATATTATCACTTATTCTGGCTGTAAAAGTGAAGGTATATCAGCACAAGTATATCTAGGAAGAATATAAATGCTTGTCAACTCTTTTCATTTGAAAACTAAGTTTTGTATGATTATACTTTTTTGAAAAAAAAAATGTGTATAACGCAATGCAAGAGGGGTAGCAAACACAGCCTAATAATGATATGTAACCCACTTTGTATCGCACTTTTTCTCGTTTCTTTGCTGCTAATTAATCACCGATTATAGGTTTTTTTTTAAAGGTATGGTTCACACGTCTTATAATGCTTAAGAAAACAGTTGCAATCTCCAATAGTTGTGTAAATCAACAACAACAAAATTCATTGCTCTTGTTTTGAATCAGCAGACATCTGATTTATTCAAAGAATGGAACTAGGATCTATTTTTCTCTCTTTATTGTCTTTTAGTTATATGTTTTACATACATTCGATCACTGTTGGAATACAATTATATAAAACATGCAATAAATATGGTACTGTTTCTATTACACATAGAAATACTCTAAATTGTAGTCATGAAGACATCCTGTACTATTACCCATATTTTTCAAGTACAACTGTCACTCTGTCGGTCAGTCAGTCTGTTGATGTGTCCTTGTTCACTGTGCAAGGTTAGTGTATCTGATCTGCCTTTTGTGTATCATTTACAAGTCTTCAGTTTCTCGTCTATCTACTTGAACACATCCCGTTCACGTAACCATGACTTGTCAAATGAAAATTTTTTTTTGTCTGCATTGACTCATTTATTTCTGTCCTATTTTGTCTGTTTTTCTTGTCCTGTTATATCTGTCTTTCCTGTCCTGTTATGTCTGTCTTTCCTGTCCTGTTATATCTGTCTCCTGTCCTGTTATGCCTGTCTTTCCTGTCCTGTAATATCTCTTTTTCCTGCCCTGTTATGTCTGTTTTTCCTGCCCTGTTATGTCTGTCTTTCCTGCCCTGTTATGTCTGTCTTCCTTGTCCTGTTATATCTGTCTTTCCTGCCCTGTTATGTCTGTCTTCCCTGCCCTGTTATGTCTGTCTTCCTTGTCCTGTTATGTCTGTCTTCCCTGCCCTGTTATGTCTGTCTTTCCTGCCCTGTTATGTCTGTCTTCCCTGCCCTGTTATGTCTGTCTTCCCTGCCCTGTTATGTCTGTCTTCCCTGCCCTGTTATGTCTGTCTTTTCTGCCCTGTTATGTCTGTCTTCCTTGTCCTGTTATGTCTGTCTTTCCTGCCCTGTTATGTCTGTCTTCCCTGCCCTGTTATGTCTGTCTTTCTTGTCCTGTTATGTCTGTCTTTCCTGTCCTGTTATGTCTGTCTTCCTTGTCCTGTTATATCTGTCTTTCCTGCCCTGTTATGTCTGTCTTCCCTGCCCTGTTATGTCTGTCTTCCCTGCCCTGTTATGTCTGTCTTTCCTGCCCTGTTATGTCTGTCTTTTCTGCCCTGTTATGTCTGTCTTCCTTGTCCTGTTATGTCTGTCTTTCCTGCCCTGTTATGTCTGTCTTCCCTGTCCTGTTATGTCTGTCTTTCTTGTCCTGTTATGTCTGTCTTTCCTGTCCTGTTATGTCTGTCTTTCCTGTCCTGTTATGTCTGTCTTTCCTGCCCTGTTATGTCCTGTCTTTCCTGCCTGTTATGTCTGTCTTTCCTGCCCTGTTATGTCTGTCTTTCCTGTCCTGTTTTGTCTTTCTTTCTTGTCCTGTTATGTCTGTCTTTCTTGTCCTGTTATGTCTGTCTTTTCTGCCTGTTATGTCTGTCTTCCCTGCCCTGTTATATCTGCCTTTCCTGCCCTGTTATGTCTGTCTTTCCTGCCCCGTTATGTCTGTCTTCCCTGCCCCGTTATGTCTGTCCTCCCTGCCCTGTTATGTCTGTCTTCCCTGCCCTGTTATGTCTGTCTTTCCTGCCCTGTTTTCGTGTCCTGTTATGTCTGTCTTTCCTGCCCTGTTATGTCTGTCTTTCCTGCCCTGTTTCGTGTCCTGTTATGTCTGTCTTTCCTGCCCTGTTTCGTGTCCTGTTATGTCTCTTTCTTGTCCTATTTTGTCTGTCTTTACTGTCCTGTTATGTCTGTCTTTTCTGATTCTGCTTCGACCATCTTTTCCTGTCCTGATTTATCAGTCTTTTCTGCCCTGTTTTGTCTGTCTTTACTCTCCTGATTTGTCTGTCTTGTCCTGGTTTGTCTGTCTTGTCCTGATTTGTCTGTCTTGTCCTGGTTTGTCTGTCTTGTCCTGATTTGTCTGTCTCTACTGTCCTGTTTTGTCTGTCTTTTGTGCCCTGTCTTTTCTGTTCTGTTTTGTCTGTCTTCACTGTCCTGATTTGTCTGTCTTGTCCTGGTTTGTCTGTCTTGTCCTGCTTTGTCTGTCTCTACTGTCCTGTTTGTCTGTCTTTTGTGCCCTGTCTTTTCTGTCCTGATTTGTCTGTCTTGTCCTGATTTGTCTGTCTTCACTGTCCTGATTTGTCTGTCTTGTCCTGATTTGTCTGTCTTTACTGTCCTGATTTGTCTGTCTTTACTGTCCTGATTTCTGTCTTGTCCTGATTTGTCTGTCTTTATGTCCTGATTTTTACTGTCCTGTTTGTCTGTCTTTCTGATTTGTCTGTCTGTCTTGTCCTGATTTGTCTGTCTGTTATTGTCCTGATTTGTCTGCCTCTACTGTCCTGTTTTGTCTGTCTTGTCCTGATTTGTCTGTCTTTACTGTCCTGATTTGTCTGTCTACTGTCTTGTTTTGTCTGTCTTTACTGTCCTGTTTTGTCTGTCTTTACTCTCCTGTTTTGTCTGTCTTTCCCTGTCCTGGTATGTCTGTCTTCAATATCCTGATGTCTTTTCCTGTCCTGTCTGTCTTTTCTGTCCTGTTTTGTCTGTCTTAGCCCGTCCTGCTGTGTCTTTTTTTCCTGTCTTGTTTTGTCTTAGTTTTCGCGTTTCCTCACTACTTAATCCTCGTTCAGAAACTTACAACGCTGTCCCCCATTCAAAGCGTTCTGTGCTAGTAGTTTTCCACCCCGACTCACTCACTCCTAAGTCTACAACTGGGAATGACCATAAAGAAAGGGTGGCCTCACAGTGGCAGCGCCTGTTCCCTACTCAAAGCATTCGTAGAGGACCGCCACGCAGCCCATGCCCATAGCGGGGCTGGAGAGGGGCTCCAGGTCGGACAGCCACTGCCCGGTGGCCATGTCGATACACTCCACCTGGTGCAGCACCTCCTGTCTGTCCGAACGGATTCCCCCCAGGATGTAGATGCGACTGTCTGGAACACACACACACACACACACACACACACACACACAGAGAGAGAGCCCTTGAGTTTATGTGTGATAATCAATCTGTGATGAAGCAGTAACGTCGTCACTGGAGTGAAAGGTCAGAACGTTTAATAGAAAGCTGCAATAATTCTCACTTTTTGAACATGTGAATTATGATAACTAATACCTATAATCAGATTGGCATACAGAGTCAGGGTATTATATGTGTTCAGCGATCGTTGTCTTTGGTCAAACTGATATGGAAATAGATATCATTTGTTCCTTTTGATGGTTTGAAGAACCTTCACAAAATGATAATAAATTGTTATGCAAGTTGAGCGACCCATGGCTTCAATAATTTCGTCATACAATTGGTATGATATTTAGTCTAGGAACAGGATGTGTAATCCTAAAGTTGTGAAGGCATTCCCATTAAAAAAAACCCAGTTTAAATGTTAGAATGCTGATAACTACTGCAGGTGACCCTGGGTTATAATGGCAACTAAGCCATCATCTCTCCCCCACCCCCCCAACCTACCAGATTAATGCTGGGTCTGGCTCCACTCCCTACATTTCTGTCAGTTGAGAATACAGGTAAACACCATATGTGAGACCACACTCACAACATCTTACCCATACGACAGAGCCATCCCTTTTTCATGGCCAGTGAGATGGCTGCTGGTAGCTGTAAAACGGGCGATGGGATAACTCTGAAGCACTTGCTCTTCTCAAGCTATGATTAAGATGTGTTGAAAGTGGTTGCTTCATGGATGGCTGACCGTTTGTGTGCGTTGGTTCCCCAGTTCACCGAGCTGTAAATGAGTACCTGCTCTCTTTAGGGACACTCGGAGTAAAGCAAGGGAGAGTAGATGGGGACTACCTCGCTATGCTGGCCCCTAGAGAAGCTGAGGTCTCTGACACCTAGCTCCCCAACGAGGGCATAGATTACGAGACACCTGTAGGTGAAACTGACGTCCCAGCAGACCTAATGCACTCCTCTCTACTACATAAGAGCGGTGAGCGCTAGAGAAGCACAGCACACTTCCCACAGTGGGAGGGAGGGGGCAGCAGAAGACGCGGCGTGACGCTGCCCTCCCTGACTTACTGACCTATGACACAGCAGGCGGCGTCATGTCTGGGGATGGAGAGGGAGGCGAACTGGACCCACACATCATCCACCTCATGGTACTGCAGGATGTCTCCACAACTGGCCACAGGCAGGTCGGGGTCAGTGACCACCCCGCCGCCCACCAGGAACAGCGTGTCCATCACGTTCACCACACTGGCGTGGCACAGGGGCGTGGGCAAAGGGCTCATGTGGATCCAGCTGAAACCACAGGCCAGGGGCTGGGTTAGTCCCTGTCATGTCACCGCTGTCAATGTTATTCTTTTTGTTATCATCCCCCTCGTCACCTTTCATCTGAACTATGCGTGAGACTTGAGCCAACACTGTAGTGTTTCAATCCTGGAAGTTACGCAGGAGAAACCTGTTCTTGTGCATGGTTTCTCCGTTTGCCTTTCTCCTTAATAAATAAGTCGTGGTTTTTTTGTATTGCCATCACTTCGGCCTGTATGATTTATTTGCCCTACCCCTCCCTGGGTTATTTGTGTTAATGTCCTATCTTTCCATTTGACAGTTATACTTTTTAATGTCCATGTTTTTTTACCCTTGAAAATTCTGTTTTTTCCCTTGACAATTTCAACCAGTGTGTTCCCGCCCTCCCCCCCCCCCCCCCCCCCCCCCCCCCCCAACACTTTATAAACATTATTTGACATCAGCAATGTTTATAAAGATGTTTAAGTACGGTTTTAAAAAAAGAATTGTTTTGTAAGAAATGCGGGTGTTTTTAATTACAAACCCAAGTGTGTATGATGTAAGGGTGTTTTTCGTGACTCAAACACTGTGAGCTTTGAGAGATGAGTTCCCGTGAAGAAGCGAAAAGTGTTATGCAGTGGATGGCAGGATGGCAGAAAGAAAATCCTATTCCAGCATACACAAAATCACGACCATGAATACATAATGCTCACAACTAGTTTATAGTCCTCATGCGGGTCTTCAGAAAGTCTCCCACCTGTTGGTCCTGGGGTCATAGCACTCCACGGAGCCCAGGAGGACCTTGTCGTTGTGGTGTTCCACGAAGCCTCCGATGACCCACAGCAGGCCCCGGAAGCCGGTGACGGCTGCCCCAATGGTGCGGTCATGCAGGCTGGCGATGGGCCCCCACTCATCCGAGTCTGGGTTGTAGTACTCACAGGTCTGCAAGAAGCTGCGTACAAATGCAACACCGCCTCCACTCTAGTAACATGCCTCGATTCTGGAAAACGAGTTCAACCAGATGATTCCCCCGAAGTCGGAATGCGGTTACTTTATTGGTGGGCAAGAACAGTCGCAAGTGCCCAAACCTCGCCTTTGATGAACCTCAGAACTCTAGCCGAGGAACAACCCCCACCCCCCTAAAGAAAGAAACGATAAAACCCCAGGAGATAATGATGACTTTCCGACAGAGTTTAAAAAAAAAATCGTAATGCAGAGATAATAGGATTTTAGATTTTACAATGACATTTTTTTGTTACAACTGATCAGACTGTGAGATGACAAACAAGGCACAGAGTTAAAACAGGCTATGATAATTATATATACATAATCACACACAGAGAACACAGCCTATCAAATACACAATCACATACAGAGAACAAAGCCTATCAAATGTCGTTTTGTCAACATTTTGCTGAGGATGTCCTACACAAACATGTCCACTCTTTACTCCAAGGAATGTGCAGTTATTGTCCACAGAAAGGCAGGCATACAGAAAGTAAAGCAGAGGTCACCGTTTGTCTGTTCGTTCCTCGGATACAGCTCCGAGGTTGACCAATGGTGAGGTTTTGCATATGCGACCGTTTTTATCCACCAAGAAGGGAGCCACATTCCGACTTTGTGGATAGGTCACCATGAAATCAGAGCAACAGGGGCGGCCCGATCAGAGACAGTTTTCTTCTACTGCAAGATGGTCAAGGATGACGAGGATGATAAACAGCACCAGCCTTGAGACCTCTTGACAGGCCATTGTCCTATCTTGCTTATTATACCATGAATCAACCAGGCCTCAGCGATAAGACACATGCAGTCAGTCAACTAATCTGAGCTATATATTATCCCCCAAATCACATCCATAAAGTGAATGGGGGTTGACACTGTGGTCCTGTGTTTCTTCCTATTGAGCTCCAAGCAAAGTGACTGTGGGCAGAAGCGGCCAGAGTCCACAAAGGCACTTAACCCATGAGGCGACTTTCCAGCCTGGAAACCACTGCACTGAGCACTGGGCCATGGTACCACCACCACCACCACCACCACTCACCACCACCACCTTCACCACTACCACCATCATCACCACCACCACCTTCACCACCATCATCATCACCACCACCACCATCATCATCACACACACCACCACCACCTTCACCACCACCATCATCACCACCACCACCTTCACCACCACCATCATCATCATCACCACCACCTTCACCACCACCATCATCATCACCACCTTCACCACCACCTTCACCACCACCATCATCACCACCACCACACATCATCACACACCATCATCACCACCACCACCACCATCATCATCACCACCACCACCATCCACACCACTCATCACCACACCACCACATCATCACCACCACCATCATCATCACCACCAATCACACCACCCACCACACACCATCATTCACCACCACCACCACACATCACATCATCACCACCACTCCCACCATATCACACCACCACCACATCTTCACCACCACCACCTCACCTCACCACCACCACACCATCTCACCACCACCCACCACCACCACCATTCACCACCACCACCACTCACCACCACCATGATCAATCACCACCACCCACCATCATCACCACCACCACACCACCACCACATCACCACCACCACCATCATCACCACCCACCTTCACACCACCATCATCATCACCACACACCATTCCACCACCACCACCACCATCCCCACCATCATCATCACCACCCACACCACCACCATCATCACCACCACCACCACCACCACCATCATCATCCACCACCACCACACACCCCATCTCATCACACACCACCATCACCACCACCACCATCATCATCACCACCATCACCACCACCACCACCACCACCACCACCACCATCACTGTTGTCTTCACTGCCATCATCAAGCCAGTCCACAGCTCCTCCCCGCTGGCACCCCCTGCACAAGGCACTCCAGGCTGACGCCGCTCACCAGTTCTTGCCATCGATGACGTGCATGCTGTGATCTGACGTCTCCCCGCCGATGGCGTAGATGATGCCGTTGAGCACGGCGACGGCGTGGTACATGCGCGACTGCCTGAGCGGGGCGATGGCTGTCCAGAACTGGCCCCCAAAGTCGTAGCGGTAACAGGACCTGGTGGCCTCCGACATATCCGACAGGTCGTTTTTCTGCACCAAGCATCCCCCTGGCGACAGGCACACCCCAGCACGGCTGCAGACCATCCCTTCTCACCAGCACACACATCATTAACGGTCACGCGCATCCTACTTGCAAGATACAGAATGGCAGATATGTTTTGTTTTCAAGATTCATAGTCTCACAAAGCATGGAACTGCGCATGCACACAGTTGTATGAACACACACGCGCGCGCGCGCGCCCGCACACACACACACACACACACACACACACAAAGCGATTTTTGATGGTATGATTTCTAGAATAATTATTTGATTTGTTTCATTCTCTTATTTCGAGGTAGATGGAATAAAGCACTCGTGTGCTTTTTTACATTCAGTCCCAGTGTGTATGCGGTTTTGTAAATTTTGTCTTCTGTTCACCTGCGAAACAGAATGGTCTACTCTCTTGAAAGGTGGAACAGAGACAACGTTCATTATGAAAGCTGGCGGAAGACGACAGGGACACTGAACTTTGACAATGAAGAGTTAGGCCTGTGTGCCTGACTCTTCCTAAAAGAAAGACCGCAAGAAACCATAACAGGATGACAAGACAAACTGGAAAACAAAATGCACAGGAAGAGAACTGCAGGGAGAGTCAGGAGAAACGAATGACAGTGGACAGACAGGAAACTGAAGGACAAGGCGACGACAACTACCCAAACACCTCCGAACAAAAGAACCCCACCCCCACAAACAACAAAAGATAAAAAAAAAAACCCCAACAACAAACAAACAAAAAATCCCACAAAAATCGAAAGTAAAAGCAGAAAAAAGCAAGCGACCAAACACAAAGAGAACATCGATCACTATGAAGTAGGACAGTTCATTCCAGCCCAGCAAGTGTGAAAGTGAAGGTGGGGTGACAGACGATAATAATAATAATAATAATATATGGAATTTATACAGCGCTGAATCTTGTAAAAAAACAAAAACAACTCGAAGCGCTTGCCCTCAAACCATTTACACTCATGCAACTCTCCTTAAACATAATGAACAACAGATTTCAAATCCATGCGCGCGCACGCACACATACGCACGCACACACACACACACACACACACACACACACACACACACACACACACACACACACACACACACACTCGCGAACACACTTAGGAGGTGAAGGATGCTGTCGAAATTAAGGACAGAATATGAGGGGAAAAGTCTCAGGTAGGAAATAAGTGTGTTTTGTGGCTGGATTTGAAGGTATCAAGTCAAGGCTTTTGGCGAAGTGAAAGAGGGAGAGCATTCCAGGTGGATGGACCAGAAACAGAGAAAGAGCGACGGCCAACAGTGGTTTGTTTGAATCTGGGTGTTCGAAAGCACAAAGTATCTGCGGCTGAACGAAGGGAACGGGATGGAGTGTACAGGTGAAGACGGTTACAGAGATAAGAGGGTGCAGATTTGTGGAGACATTTGAAACAGAGGGTATTGATCTTATACTCCAGTCTTTGTGAGACAGGCAGCCAGTGAAGAGATCGCAGAAGAGGAGTGATGTGTTCAGATTTTTTCTTTCTTAGGACCAGTTGAGCTGCAGAGTTTTGTATGCGTTGAAGAGAGTGGATAGATGATGCTGGTAGGCCAGCCAAAAAGACAATACAGCTAGCTGGGGTCAACGCCCCGCCCCGCCCTCACACGCCGCTCACCGATGATGTAGAGATAGCCATCCAGCATGACGCAACCGAGGTGATGACGAGCTTCCGGCAGTTTGCCCAGCAGGTTCCAGGAGTTGGTGCTGTGGTCAAAAGAGTCCATCAGGCGGCAGGGGATTTCAGGGTGGGGCAACATGGGGTTCAAGCCTCCCACCACCACCACCAAGGCGTCTCCAGCGTGCATGGGCATCTGATGGGCCCCGTGGTTCTTGTAAGGGTGGTGGCGGTAAATGAACCTGCGCCACACAGCAAAACAGCCCACACAGGCTGGGGTGGAGCTGATGGGGCAATTTATCCGCGTCACTGGGGGCCGCAACAGCCGAGTGGTTAAACCGTGCAGCTCCCGACCTGAAGGCGCGGGCCTGAGCCTCCAAAGAGCGCCCGTCTGAGGGAAATTCTTTTCCCTGGAGTTGACATCAGTCCCGACTCCATTCCTTTGAAAATCCTCCGCATGAGACTATACGCTATAAACCAAGGTCCCGTGTAAGAACGCACACAAAACATCTTACGTACATCTTAGAACCCGTTCCATCTTTTGGAAAAGTAGGCCACCGCGTGCTGGTGGATAATATTTATTTTTTTTTTTAAAGCGCATGCACACTTTTGTGGTGTTTAGTCATAATCCTGAAGTCAGAATGCAGCTACCTTAATGGTGGGCAAACAACTGCATACACAACATCTCCCCATTGCTGATTCTCCGAGCTCTAAGCAAGAAACGAAAAGTAAAATCCATGTCACTGACAGTCTAGTTGACAACAGAGATTAGGATTAATGGCAGGGGAATAAAATGACCGAGGAGGATGTTTGATTCGTCGTCATCATCATCATCATCATCATCTGCTCCCGTAACCCCCTCCGGGGTCGTAAGGGGACTTCAGTGACGAACGTTGCACCAGTGGGCTTCATTTGCGGCAGTTGTGGACAAGTGCCTGGGTTGTGAAGAAGCTCATCCCGGTCCATTCAGTGATGTTGTCTGCCCATTTCTTCTTCGGCCTGCCTCGCCTTCTCTTCCCCTGCACTGTTCCTTGCAGTATGGTCTTGGAGAGCCCATCTGATCTTGTCACATTCCCATACCATCTCAGTTTCCTTTTCTTGACTGTGGTCAGCAGGTCTTCGTAGTTTGATTACAGGGCAAAATATATGAATTTCATACCTGATCTCTTACAGCCCTAGCCAGAGCACTGTTTGTAGAAGGAACAATTTAGAAAATAAACTCAAAATCATAAAATTATTAACATTTTAGCCAAATTATGCAACATTCTCTGAAAATCAACTCGTAAAAATGTCCCAACCAAAGAATGTGTAGATGCACACAAAACAAAACTACTGCCCCCCCAAGATAAGTGACACAACCGAACAAAACAGACGCTAGATGTACATAAAGTAAGGGTCTATCCGCGAAGTCGGAATGCAGCTACCTACATGGTGGGTAAAAACGGTCGCATACGCCAAATCGCACCATTGGAGAAACCTCAGGGCTGTAGCTGAGGAACGAGAAGAAAAGGGTTGGGCCTGATGGGTAGAGTATAGCTGTACACTCCTTCACGTTCCCTCCGCTCTGCTGCAGATACCTTGTGCCTACGTATACCTAGATTCAACCAATCCACCGTTGGCCGCCGCTCTTTTTCTATTTCGGGTCGATCGACCTGGAATGAGCTCCCTCTCTCTCTTCGCCAGAAACCTAGTTATGACACTTTTAAATCCAGCCTCAAGACATACTTATTTCAAACCTAAGATTTCCCCCCTCCTGTTTCATATCAGAACTATTCCACCTTCACTAACCCATGTCCTATCACCCTGCTAAAGTAAATGACCTGTGTGAGTGTGTGTGTGTGTGTGTGTGCTTTTGAAAAACATTTGACTATTGAAATTTTATTTAATCGATTTTGTCTGCAGCGCACCATGTTTGTAATATCTGTTTGTTTAAACTATTGATTATTCATCATTGATTGCATGACTGTGTAAGATTAGGTTGAATGCCTGAGCTTTGATTTGTTTTTGCAAGATATAGCGCTATATAAGTTCCATTTATTATTATTATTATTATTATTAATCAGTATTTCTTTACATTATCACCAAAGCACAGACCATCTGTTGAACAATGAGACCTCTTCCCAACAGCGGTTCATTTCACTGTAACCCTGATCTCCTGCCCCCCAAAGGCCCGGCAGTAACAGTACAGGCGGTGTGAACTTACTTACCCTGGACTGCTGGGGGAAGGGTATTCCACGTTCTGGCCAGTGGGCGATTGCTGAATGTTTTGCTGGCCATCGTCCTCCATGAACATCCCATCTCTTTCAAACCACAACATATCAAACAATCAAGAAAACAGTTATTACATTAGTCTGACAAAGTAAAAACAATGCTACTGATATCTGTCAGTGTTGTTTTAGTTATGAATTAGTTGTTAACTTTGTAGTAAAGAAGCAAATGAAAACAATCCACAATCCACCCCTCCCCCTCTGTTTTGGTGTCTCAGTTACATGCAGTCACCTTTTTTCTTCTTTGTTTTTCCTTTTGTGTTTTGCTTTCTTTCTTTGTTTTTTATGCCTCACACACCTCTCTTCCTTGGCAGAAGAAAAACAAATAGTTTTCCCTTTTCCTTGTTGTTGTTATTGTTGTTGCCATCACTTTCCACACATTTTATGGGGAGTCTCTTCATCTACCAGTCGAACTTTACCTGCGCCCCCCCCCCCCCCTTCCCTCTGTAATGCGTTTTAAAATGTGCAGCTCTCAACATTTGTCTGGGTTATTTGTTGCTATAGTGTATACTGCTGCATGGGTTCTGATAATTACTATGTGATTAGTTGTACATTTAAATCTGCGTGCAGTGGTGCGTGAGAGAGGGAGAGAGAGAGAGAGAGAGAGAGAGAGAGAGAGAGAGAGAGAGAGAGTGTGTGTGTGTTTTGGTGTTGTGTGTGTGTGGTTGGGGTGCGTGCGGTGCGTGCGTGCGCGTGCGTGGGTGCGTGCGTGCGTGCGTGTGTGTGTGTGTGTGTATTTGTAAGGTTGTCAGGTCAGGGTGCTTCTCCTGCTACTGGTAACCATGTAAACCAGTACTACCTGTTCCATGTGGGGGAGCCAACTCCGACCCAAAAAACCAGTCAGGAGAGGGATGGGCTCCACTTGACTGTACTTGCCTTAAGACTGTCTAGTTGCATGCCACTATGGCAGTTGGGAAAGGAGGGCTTGCCTACCTCAGGTATGCAAAGTCTGGACACCGGCGGACGCTGTGGAGGAAAACCTTTAATGGTTTCAACGGAGGAAAGGCGGTTTTACAGCATGCGCTGTGGAGCGCACAGGGCAAGTTGAGGCACTAAAGATAACTTGGCCATTCCACTGCATCCGGTTCCATCCCCAGTCGTCTTGAGTCATTCTTGCCACTGGAATAGGTGGTTAGGCGAGGAGTGAGGTTGACGTCGCGCAACTCTTCTTCACTTAAAACAAAGTCATCGCGCAACTCATCATTCATCCATCATCCATCATCGATCATCAAAAGCCTGTGGCGACAGGCAAGCGGCGAAGCGGACAGGTGTGTGTAAAACTGGCAGTCTTTAGTTGCAACCCTGCACACAGGCGGCTCAGGCTATCAGGGTCGTACCTATGAATGGAGCAGCGGTAGGTTCGGCAGCCGTCTGAGCGACTGAGCAGCCCTCTTCAGGAATGCACTGCTCACCTCCTTAGCATGAGGAAGGGGCTGGAAAAGGTGCCCTAAACATTGCCTGCTCCACATCACCCTGGCTAGCTTACCGCGGCTGGCGGGGACCCTGCTCATGTGGTCGAATCATAGTGGAAAAATCAAGAGAAAAGAATAGGATACAGTGTCTGAACCTTGCTAGTTGGAATGTGCGAACACTTCTCGACAGGAACGAGAGCACAAGACCCCAGAGACGAACCGCACTTATCGCAAGTGAACTCGCCAGATACAACATCGACATTGCTGCCCTTAGTGAGACCAGGCTAGCAGGCGAGGGCCCGAACTATGCGAACGGGGCACAGGCTACCCCTTCTTTTGGAAAGTGGACGGGGGCCCTGAAGAGAGACGTGGGTTGGAGTTGGCTTTGCAGTAAGAACAACGCTTGTTGGCAAGCTGGCTGGACCCAAAAGGAATAAATGTTTAGACTTATCAGATGAAATTCCCCCCTTATCTAAATGGGAAGAATTTTGCTCCCCTTGTCAGTGCTTAGCTCCCCCCATGACAAACCCAGAGGACATAAAAGGACAAGTTTTATGAAGACTTGAATGCTGTTATTGCCTCTGTTCCAACGCAGGACAAGTCATCATCCTTGGTGACTTCAATGGGAGAGTAGGCTGTGACAGTATTTGCGTGGGAAGGTGTGATTGGAAAGCATGGAGTTGGCAACTGCAACAACAACGGCCTATGTTTCCTCCAGACTTGCGTGGTGCATGACCTGCTGATCACAAAACACGACTTTCAACCTCCCTACACGTAACAGGACATCATGGATGCACCCGTTAGGCACTGGATCTTATTGACTATGTCATCACCAGGAAGAGGGACAGGCGGGGATGTCCGTGTCACAAAGGCCATGTGTGGAGCAGAATGCTGGACAGACCACCGTCTCATCGTCTCAAAGCTCAGGTTGCTTGTCCAGCCAAAAGGGACGGCCACAAAGGGGGTGAAGCACCTAAACGCCTGATGTCAACAAGATAAAGAACGACACAGTCAAGCGCTCTCTTGCTGCCGCCTTGGAGGAACCCCTAGGCCTATTGTGCTGGATAGCCAAACGTGGAATCAGCTTGGGGAACACTCCGTGAGGATCGTGTATAAAAAGCTATGGAGTGCCTCGGCCTACTTCCAGGCGAAACAGGGACGGGTTTTGATGAGAACTGTGAAGAGATCCACAGTTTTTGGGAAAGAAAGTGCTGTGGCTATAAAGCCCACCTTGATGACCCAACATCAACAGCAAAGAAAGAGCACTGAGGAACAAGCGTAGCCCCATCCAGCTAAAGCTGCGTCAGATGCAAGATCCTGGTTTTCAGCAATATAGCAGATGAGACCCAAGGATATGCTGACAGAAATGACATGAAGAATTCTGTGATGGCCCTCAAAGAGATCTAGGGTTTCCCACCACATCAAGATCATCACCCCCTCCCCTCAGTGCAGATGGGTTACTCTCATCACTGACAAAGACAAGATCCTTGAGAGATGGGCTGAACATTTTGACAATGTTCAAAACCGTCCTTCCACCATCAACGACGAAGCTTTTAAACCCGCCTCCCAAAAGTTCCAGTCGACGAGACGATGAGTGCGTACCAACCTTTGAGGAGATCAGAAAGCAATTCCCCTTTGCTGTCAGTGGTAAAGCCCCCGGGGGCAGACTCAACCCCAGCTGAGATTACAAAGGGGGTGGCAGAGCACTGACTGAAAAACTTCATGGCTCTTCCAAGTCGTATGGCAGCATGAGACACTTCCGCAAGACTTCAAAAATGCCTCCATCATACATCTATACAAGAACAAAGGAAACCACCAGGCCTGTGACAACCACCGAGGAATATCCCTGCTGTCCATCGCAGGCAAGGTCCTGGCCAGAGTACTGCTGAACCGGCTCATAGTCTTCCGGAAAGATCTCGGGACTATCGACATGGTGTTTGCTGCCAGGCAGCTCCAAGAGAAGTGTCAGGAACAAAACACTGACCTCTACTCCACCTTTGTTGATCTGACCAAGGCTTTTGATACTGTTAGCAGAGAGGGTCTATGGAGAATCATGGCGAAGTACGGCTGCCCAAGAAAATTCATCGCTATCGTACGTCAGTTCCATGATGGTATGCTGGCCAGAGTACAAGACAACGGAGAGGCATCTGAACCCTTCCCAGTCACCAACGGAGTGAAGCAGGGCTGTGTTCTTGCTCCCACCCTGTTCAGCCTCATGTTTTCAGCATTGCTGTCAGATGCGTTCAGAGATTCGGATGTTGGTGTCAGAATCAGGTACAGGTATGATGTTTTCAATCTCAGGAGGCTTCAAGCAAAAAAACCAAGGTCTCAACAGATCTCATCAACAACTTCCTGTTTGCTGATGATTGCGCCCTCAATGCTGCTTCTGAAGCCGACACGCAAGACAGTGTTGAAAAGTTCTCTGATGCTTGCAACAACATTGGGTTGACAATCAGTACCAAGAAGACTGAGGTAATGCACCAACCAGCCCCAGGGAAGCCCTACATTGAACCAAACATCTCCGTAAATGGACATAGACTCAAAGCAGTGGACAAATTTACTTATCTTGGCAGTACCCTCTCCCGCACAGTAGCCATTGATGATGAGGTCAACACCAGACTCGCCAAAGCAAGCGCTGCCTTTGGCAGACTTCGAAAGAATGTGTGGGCAGGAGAGGCATTCAAACGGGAAACCAAGATAAAGGGGTCTACAAAGCGGTGTGCTCACCACCTTTCTCTATGGCTCAGAGTCATGGACAGTTACCAACGCCATGCTAAAAAGCTGAACCCACTTCCCCACCATCTGTTTGAGAAAACTGTTTGGCATCAAGTGGCAGGACAAGATCCCAGACACTGTGGTGCTCACTAGAGCAAACCTTCCCAGCATCCACCCATCCTGATGCAGACCCAGCTTCGCTGGGCAGGCCATCTAGTTCGCTTGCCAGGACCATCGGCTCCCAAGAAACTTCTGTTTGGCGAACTTCAGCATGGAAAGCGCCCCAAGGGAGGCCAGAAGAAGCGCTTAAAGGACACTTGAAAGCTCACTGAAAGCCTTAAAACTTTGAGATAAACTCATGGGAGCAGGCAGCAATGGAGAGGCCACAGTGGCGAGCAGCTGTACGCAGTGGCGCCAAGGCCCACGAAGCAAACAGAATTGCGACAACTGAGCAACGCAGGCAAGACAGGAAAGATAGAGCCTCCAAGTCTCCAAAAGCAGCCACAATACCCTGTCCATACTGCTCAAGAACTTTTCAAGCACGGATTGGCCAAATAAGTCATCTTCGCACCCACAGAAATGGACCCTCGCAATCCCAGGATGAATAGATGGTCATCATCGATCCCGATGGACGAAGAAGAGAGAGAAGAGATTTGTAAGTCCACAACCCAACCTGGCAAAGCAAAAGTAAGGGAAGGGATAGAGAGAAGTCAGCGCTGTTCACAGCCATGAAACTTACTGCATGTTGTGGGCGTTTTCGTTGAAGTAGCAGTCCCCCCTGGCTGTGGCCTGGCTGGGTGGGGCAGGGGCCAGGGACTGAGGCCTGTTGCCCTGCTGCCTGCCTGCCTGCACCTCTCCACCTGCCGGGGAGCGCGGCCGGTGCTCCGCTGCTTGGGGACCCGCCGGCCTCTGGACTGTCAGGCGTTTCCTGTGCCTGGGGGGCTGGGGGCCTGCTCGCTGCAGCTGACGGCGGTGGTGCTGTGCAGCCAGCTCTTGCTGCTGACGGCGGTGGTGCTGTGCAGCCAGCTCTTGCTGCTGACGGCGGTGGTGCTGTGCAGCCAGCTCTTGCTGCTGGAGGCTGTGGTGCTGTGCAGCCAGCTCTTGCTGCTGGAGGCTGTGGTGCCGCGGGTTGTTGCCGCCGCCCTGGTCAGGTCTGGGCGGAGACTGGCTGAAGTGGGCCTCACGGTGGCTGACCGGTGAGGGAGAACGGAAGTTCCTGCCAAACGATTGCCCCGAAACTTGGAGATGATGGCAATCTCTGCTCAACAGTTGTTGGTTGTAGTCTTGCGCTTGCCGGGTCTCCTGGCACAGCTGCCGGCTGTGGTGACTGGTGTCTTCTCGTGGGAAATGATCGTTCCTGTTCAGACGGTGGGGGTACTGCGGTTGTGAGGCTCGCTGCTGATGGCCGGGCTGCTTGCTGGGTTGAAGACGTTGCTTCTGTTGCTTTTCGGTTGGTCGCTGTTTCTGCGGCGCTTGTTGTTTCTGGGGCTTGCTGCGATCATTGTAAGCATGGTGACCTCGGGACAAGACCTGCTCGTTTGGCTGCGGGTGAAAGCTCCTGTTTTTCAGCTTGGTATCTAATGGAGAAGGCGGACTGCAAACGCTAGAGTCACCTCCCGACTGTGGCTTAAAGGTGACGCTGCGTTTTCCTGCTGACCGTGCCAGGCTGGTCGTGTTGTGCTGATTGTGGTCAAAGGACCTATTTCTGTCATTGCGATTTCATGGTTTTGGGCCTTTCATACTCACAGCCATAGTGCTCAATGATGTGATCCTCTTTGGGGAGGGCGTGGGATGCACTGCGGCGAGTGGCAATAGCGGAATCGGATGGACGTCCTTGCCTGCATGTCTGGCAGACACTGTCAGACGTTCCTGTTGTTTCCGGTGTTATGGAGCTTTTCTGGTCTTTCTTTTCCCCTCTTCTTCTCATAATTGCTCTTTACTTCCAGTCCAGGACATTTGAGGCGGGAGCTTAGGGAGTGGGCGTGGAGGGGAGTGGGTGTGGCAACCCGGGCTGATGGTCAGGGAGCGTGCAGGGACAGAGCCCCCTCTCCCTTTTCCAAACAGGGCCCCGGGGCCCGTGCAAGTGCCTTTCTTTTTTTTCCACCCCACTTTCATGATTTTCCTTTCCATTTAAATGAAGGGGATTTTTCGCACAAATGAGAAGATGGCAAACGACTGGCGGAGTGTGTGCTGTGCTGCTGGGCAGGACTATAGTCTGAGGATTCTAACGAGGCAGGCTTCCAGAGAGAGAAGGACACATTCTCTTCACTGCCCCTCTGTTCGTTCACAACCTGTGACGTATGGCCTGTGACATAACACCAGTGTGGCCATCAGCGAAATACTCCTTTGGGCCTCGCAGACAACAGTTCCTTTCGTGTCTTTGCGGGCAGCTGACGGGCCTGCACACAGGCAGGGGCGGTTCCCCTTGGGTGGTGCCCTGGTGGGCTGGACCGGGGGGCTGGATCGGCCTTTTCCCTTCAGGAGGACATGGCGGGGGGGTTCTTGGTTTTGGAACCACTGTCCGGGGGGGGGGCCCCTTTTTTGGGCTTTTTCTGGGAGTGAGGGGGTTTTTTAGGAGGTGCTGGGTGAGGGCGTTGGCACGGGTTGGCGCATGGGTGGAAGGCCGTGGCCCCTGCGGCCCGCCTTCCCTGGGAGAATTGGCCGGTGTTCCCCCTGGAGGCTGCCTCTCACGGTTCGGGAAAAGTCATAGCCCCAGTTGTGTCCTAACGAGGGCGGCCGCACCAAGGGTCAGGGTTTAACACCATGGAAAACCCCAGACAGCAGGGGAAAGGGCTACGATTGAGGTCTGCAACAAGCAAAATACACACTGTATTCTGAGAAATTTTCACCAAGACACATTCTTCCATATGGGATTGCGAGGTTTTTCTACGGACAAAGTTACATTATTCCCTGTCTACCTCGTTCAAAGGGGACACATTTTCTTGCGTTTCTCTTTCCAATCCTTAGGTATCCATTCACTTTTTTGGGTCTCCCCTAACTTACACGCCCAAACAAACATGAGCCCTGCGTTGAAAACATTGCATTTAAACACCTTTTAATGCAATAACATGGACCACCACAAAACAACAAGCCCCCTCTATGCTAAGCCTTTTACAACTTTAAGAAGGCAATAAACCCCACCAACCCCACAAACAAAACAAACACACACCTTTTTTACAAGAAGGTATGCCTACCCCCACCCACCTACCCACCCCGTGGCCCCAAAACCCCCACCCACCAAGACAGCGAGTTCTTCTGGTATTATGGTCTGGTCTTCCCAGTATTACTGCCTTTCGGCCCCTGATTCTGGTTCACTTGATCGGGTCAATGTTTCTGGTAACCAAAACCACACCAAATACCACCGACAGAGCCCGAACCCGATTTGATGTTGGTTTGGCACAGTGTTTTGTCATTTCTCCATCAAAAACAAGTTAAGAGTCGTCGGTCCAAACTGGATACAGGGTATTTTATTAACGTCTGGTTTTTGCTGACAGGGGCTTTTCAAGGCCTGGCGCTTATTCCGAAAGCAAATTAAGTTTTTTTGTTTTGTGGAAAACCTTTCAGATTTTTAAATCTTCATGCGTGTTTCATCTGAAAAGCTTTTTCCAAAAGGGGGAAGCAGGCCCGGCGGGGCTACCCCCCGTGGGAATCTGATAACAGTGAAGGTTTTTTGTTGCATTTCATGCCTGCTCAGTCCACAAATAAAATGAACCTTTCCAGGGAAAGTTTCGCGACAATTTGCAATGGATGAAGAAGAAAACTTCTATGTTAAACAAAAGAATTGTTGGTATCAGCCACTACAACAACCCAACAAACTGGCCCACAAGTTACTTTTACGCGACCCCCGGGAAAAGGCACGTCCTTGTCTGGTGCTTTCCCCCCTACTTCCCCTTCCCCCAAAACCCCAACCCTGGCCTTTACCGGAGGAGGAAGGAGGTCCTTTCTATGTTATGTACGTGCTGGGGGGCCTTGTAAGGGGTGTAACATCCCGGAGCAGCCTTTCACCACTTACTTCCGGAGAGCCCGGCCCTGCGCGTCCCCTGCCTTGTGCTCCAAAAAGTTCCCCCACCACACACCCCACCACACCGCCCGCCGAGCAGAGGCCAAGGCCCCTGACTGTTCGTGGGAGCTTAGGGATGTCAGTTGTTTTGGGGAAAATGTTTTGCTTTTGGCCCGAGTTTTTTATGAGCCGGCCCCGTCGCCGCAAAAATTTTGTTCACCCCAAAAAGAAAAGGCGCACCAAACCACACCACACCCTACACACACAGGGGTTTTACACAAAGAGGTTCAGTTTATTCTAACTTGGGAAACATCACTTTGGGGAAAAGATTGGATGCCGCTGGCCCAATAGGTTCGTATCATATGGTTTGGTTTTGTAATAATTGCTCCACACCACACACACACACACAACACAACGCACCAGGCGCACCCCCACACAAACACAACACAAAACACAAAGGAGGGAGAAGAAATAAAAAAAGAAAAAGAGAAAAAAAAAAAAATTTAAAAAAAAAAAAAAAGAAAAAAAAAAAAACTACTTGTAAAGGAATTAATTTTTGCCCCAATCATGGGAATGTTTAAAAGGTTTGGTTTGGAAAGAGGGTTGAAAAAAAAAAACACAGAAAAACAGGAGGAGACAAATAAAAACCCAACAAAAAATTTGAGAGAAGGAGAGAAACACTCCCGAAGAGGAAATGAAAGGGGAAAATGAACAAGTGGGTTTTTTGACGAGGGTGATTTTATCTGGGGTTTTTTGGGGGTGTATGTCAATGGTGGGGCATTAAAGAAAAAAGGTGACTTGGGAGAATTGAATTTTGAAAGCAGGGTTTTGGATTTTGTGAACAGAGGATCAGAGGGGAAAGTAGTTTTTGGGCTTTTGAAAATAGGTCAAGCGGAGAATTTTAAAGGGAGGGGACCCGCAGGTGGACCTGACCAAAGGAAAGTGGTACAAAGGGGGAGAGGTGTTTTATTGAGAAATTGAGGGAAACAAGGTTGGTGACGATGATGGTTTTTTTAAACAGATGTCAGGTTTGGGGAAATTTTCCACTAAATAAAGCAGATTACTCTTGGAAAGGACAGACCAAAGGGGCTTAGTTGCCCAATTTCTTCAAACTGTTGTGCAGAAAGGAAAAATTTGGGTTTTAAAGGGAGGGCCAGGTTAATCAGCCAAAGGGGAAAATTTTTCAAAGAAAAAAGTTTTACAAATTAAAATGGAATTAACGGTTTAAATTGGATTTATAAAGCAAACCTGTCAAAAATTTCCCTCTAACATCAAATTCAATAAACCTAATACCGGGTTAAGGCGTCCAATTCTGTAATGTTGACAAAAGAACTAATTTGCCTATAAAACCTGGTTTCAGATTTTCCTCGAATCTTTTTCCGATTGAGTTATAAAACTTTTAAATCAAATTTTTTATTTAAGGAAAAAACTAAAAGAAACAAACCCAAAAATCATCTTTTTCAATGCGAAATGATGTGGTCAGGAAAAGGGGAAAAAGGCCCCAGGTTATTTTCCTCAACCTTTTAACCCCCAAAAATCCTTTTTAAAACCCAAATTGGGAAAAAGGCTTAAAAGGAGGTCCCTTTGTTTTTTTATGAGGACCAAGGGTTACCAGAATTACCTCTTATCCCCCCCACACACCCCCCCCCCACCCCCCCAAAGTTTTGAAAAGGGGAGATACCCTTTTGCCTTTGTGTGGGGGACTATGGGACCCGCCTTTTGGGAACTTGCCCCCTGATAGTTGCTGGGGATGCCGGTTTAAATGAGGGTGTCTGGACCCCCCGTCGCCTCCCCTGGTTGTTGCTGGCAAATTTTCCCTTATTTTGATAGAAGGGTGGCAAAATCTGGTTTAAGGGTGTTTTATTTTTTGGGGGCTTTTTTTTGGTTAAACTGGTTGTTTATAAATTTGTTTAAAATTGGGGAAAGTGGGGTTAAATTAAAGGGGGGGAGGATTTTCAAAAACCCTTTTTAATGACATTCTTTAAAATGAATAAACGCCTGGGATGATTACTGACCGTGGGAGGATTTAAAAAAAGCAGAGAAGTGTGGAACACCAAAATCTCGGGGTTTTAACCCTCTTATTTCCCCACCTTTATTCCCTGTTTCCCTTCCCCTTGTTTTCATGGGTGCCCATGTTGTTGGCATGGTGTGTCTGGTGGTTTCCCCCTGTTTATGTTGGGGTCAATGTTAATGTTATTTTTAAATGTGAATTTTTTTTTGGAGGGATAAAAGGGAAAAAAATAAAAAGGGGGAAAATTGGAGGTATACTTTGGGTGGTTTTAGAAAGTTTTTAGTTTTACATTAAAAAAACAAACAAATACACAAATAATCGCTAACAAAAAATGTGAGTAAGTTTTTGGGGAGTTTATTTTGGTAACATGATCAAATTATGTGCATGATTCTTCTCTAAAGAGCGAGAGCATGGGAAATTATTTTGAATTAAGACTCAACATTTTAAAAAAAGAAAAATTGGATTCGTTTATGCTATGTGTTAATAAATTCATTCTATGTTTTGTGGGCTAATAAGTCTATTCTATGTTTTGTGTTAATAAGTCTCATTCTATGTTTTGGCCCAATAAGTCTCATTGTATGTTTTGTGTCTAAAGTCTCATTCTATGTTTTGTGTCTAATAAGTTCAAATTTTATGTTTTGTGTCTAATAAGTCTCATTCTGACTTAAAGACAAGAAGTTTTTGATTTGTTTATGAAGTAAACCAGGTAACAGGTGTTTGTGTTGTAAGTCAAAAACACACACCACACACACCACACACACACACACACACACACACCACCACAAAAGGTGACACATGGGTTACTAGGCTTTTGATTACTGAGCAGGGGTGTCTGAAAACCCCGCTTTGGAAGCCGTTTTGAAGGCAGTGGTGCCGTTTGATACCTTTGCCTTAAAAAAGGGGTATGCTCTCGTTTTATGTTCCATGCTGCGATGGTGTTGGAGGCACGGCGCGCGCGGCGCCACCACACACACACAACACACACACACACACACACCAGGGGGAAAAAGGAGAAAATTCTTTTGCGGGGGTGGGGTGGGTTGGTTAAATCTCCCCCACTTTTTGCCCTCACGACCTGACTTCTTCCCCCTTTGCCTTCTTCCCCCCTCTGGCTTGGGTTCTCCTGCACCATGGATTTTATTTGCCAATGGAGGTGGTGTTGCCTTTTTTGGTTCTGGTTTTTTGGTTTTCCCCTGGCAAAAGACAAGTTTTGAGAAACCAATGAATTTGGTGGAAAAGAGACTGTTTAAATACGTCGGGGAAAATCTAGTCAAATATAAATTTTTTAAAAAAAGTGCAAACCTTTGGTTGAGAAGGGATGAGAAGCAAGGGGGAAGAATTTTTTGTTTGTGTTGCAAAAAGGATAAGGGGAATGCACAATATGGATTAAGACTGGATGTTTTGCTCCAAATGGGAAAAGTTTGGGGTTTTCGGGAAAACTTTGTGGTCCTTAAGAGTGGCGGTCTCCTTCAAATGTTGAAGTTGGGAAAAGGGAAAACCTTGGGGGGTCTTAGGAGAGGCGAGTTTCAGATATATTAAAATGAAATTGGAACATGTGAAATACCTGAACATTGCTATAGGGAGGATTTCAGAGACCCATTAAAAAGGAACAATACCCAGGGAAAAAATTTGCCAACTGGAAGTTTATGGTGTGTTAAATTGAATTAAAGTGAGAAAAGTAGTGTAAAAGGGAAGAGAACTGACCTAGGGGTCCAAACGCGACATTTTTTTTCATTTCTGTGGATGCGAAAAAAACCACAAAAAATTTTTGAAGGGATGAATAGGGGGTATAAGGGTTTTTGCCCTTACTTTTTCATGTGGCTTCCAGAAACACCCCCCCCAAACCCCCTAGAAACTTTTGAAAAAGGAAGGGATGAACCTTTTGCCAAAAAAATTTTGGATGGGGGTGTCCCACCTGGCCCCTGTGTGGAAATTTGCCCGTGGGGGCATTTACTCCAAAAACCAAAAAACCCGTACGAGGGGCGGTTGCAAAAGGGTTCTTTGGGAAAGGTGAGGAAGTTCGCGGTGGGGGGAACCCAAAAAACAACACAACAAACCCCAAAAAGGAAAAGGGGGGATTGGAAAAGAGAGATTCATTAGGGGTTTTAAAAGGAAGGTCCTTTTTGAAGAGTGAAAAGGGAAAATAGGGATGTCCAGGTTAAGTTAAAGTTTTGCAAAATTGAATGTCTGGTAGGGTTTTTGTGGGGAATTTTTTAAAAGTGCGAAACAAAAAGTGGATGAGAAAGGTTATGTTCACAAAATTGATTGCAGAAGTTGTGTTTGGTAGAGATCAGTTTGGGTGAGATTTGAAAAAATTTTGATCTAAATTTAAAATTTGGGAAAAGGATTTTCAAAGAGATTGACGCATCATTTTTTTGATGAAATCTTTTAGTTGATAAGGTTTTACTAAACTGTTTGATTTATGAAAGATAGACGAGGGGGAAAGAGGAAATTTTTCCCTTGGGGGGGCAATTTTCCAAAGCATTTACTTCTTTATAATAAAAAATAATAAAATATAAAGTTATTGGCTTATTCTGAATTTACAAATAGAGAAAGGGCCGATTAAACCCTTTGACCCAAAACCAATTACATTTTTTAACAAATTAATAAAAAATTAAAAAATTTTTTAAAAAATTATGGTTTTAAAGGGGGGAAACTTGAATAAAACAGAGGGCTTGGTTAATTATATGAAACAATGTTAAAATTTTAACAAATTTAGTAA
The DNA here is from genome assembly GCA_028751875.1 of Rapana venosa. Classification (NCBI taxonomy): domain Eukaryota; kingdom Metazoa; phylum Mollusca; class Gastropoda; order Neogastropoda; family Muricidae; genus Rapana; species Rapana venosa. The sequence continues at coordinate 47,572,477 of CM054142.1, forward strand.
AAGGTTCATTTTCCCGGGGTGATGGAATTTGGGAAAGGCAGGGCAACATGATGAAAGGGGAAAAACTAGGTTTTAAAAGGGTTTTGGAGGCGGATTAACGTGTAAGAATTTTCCCCGAAGGGGGGGAGGGAGGTCATTCCAGATTGATAGACAGAAATAGAGAAAGAGCGACGGCCAACAGTGGATTGGTTGAATCTAGGTATTCGTAAGCCCAGGGTATCTGCAGCAGGGCGGAGTGTACACGTGAAGACATTCACAGAGATAGGAGGGTGCTGTTTTGTGTAGGCATTTGTAACAGAGGGTACTGATCTTGTTCTTTACTCTCTGTGGCACAGGCAACCAGTGAAGAGATTGCAGGAGAGGAGTAATAGGGATGACTAGCCCTTTTCTACTATTTACTTTTTCTCTCTCAATAACAGAAGTGCTTAATAGCTTACTCAAATTAAAACAATCAGGATCAAGAGACCTTGAACAATAGATAGTAAAATATTAAAAATCAGTGCACATGCTGTATCTGATACACTAACGTACATTTTTAACTTGTGTATTGGCATGTACAATTTCACTTACAATCTCATTTTAAAATATATGATCTAATTAATGAAAACCAGTCAGGATTTCGTGAAAACCATTCTTGTCCTACTGCCCAAATACAACTGACCGAATGTTGTCTTTTGAATATCAATAATAGTGAAATTACGGGAGTCCTTTTTTCTAGACTTTGCTAAAGCTTTTGACGTTATAAGCCATTCTCTCTTCATTAAAAAATCAAAATGCTACAGAATTTCCAACCAAGCATTAACATTTTAAGACTCATTTCTCAGTATCGTCAACAGCTTGTTGAAATCGGGCCCAGGAGATCAACCTTATTATCTGTGATATATGGTATACCACAGGGATCAATACTAGGACCACTTCTTCTCTCTATTTATATTGACCTACCTCTGAATAATCATGGTTCATGTGAAATGTTTGCTGATGATACATCAATTCAATTTAGCAACAGTGATTCTAACCAGCTTGTGAGTGATATGTAGGCAGATATCGATAAATTTATTGAATGGACGGAACTCAATCGTATGTCTTTTAATTCAAACAAAACAAAATGTATGTTTATGATGACTCGGCAAAAAAGACAAAAAACTGCGTTATCCATTCGCGCCAATATTTATCCAAGGACAAAAAGTTGAGGTAGTTTCACACAAAGTACTAGGTGCAGTAATGGACAATGATTTATCTTGGTCAGAACAAATAGCCACTTTAGGAAAACGAATCTCAGTAAGACTATATCAACTTAGAAAAAATAAAACATTTTCTAAACCTACAATCACGAAAACTGTTATTTCACGCATATATTCCATCTCTTATAAATTATGTTTCAACCTTTTGGGATAGTGCTAGTGAAACAAATCTAAAGCATATAAGCCACCTACATAAAAGAGCTATCAAACTAATCCGATTGAATCCTAATACATTGACCACCAGTAACTACAAAGAATTAGATATTATTCCACTCAAAGACAGTCTGCATTTCAACAAGTGTCTATGTATGTACACTATATTAAACCGGAAAAGCCCCAAAGAAAATTGTGAACAATCTTTCCGTTAATAAAAACAAGCCTACTCATAGATTGTCTTTGCCCAGGCCCCATAATAATCTCTATAAGTCAAGCCTTGCTTATTCGGGAAGAACAGTGTGTAATAATCTACCTCTGTCTTTAAAATCAGCTCCTTCGAAACAAACATTTAAGAAACTCTTGAAGAAACAAATGATGGATAAATTGTAAGTCTTACCTTTATACTCGAGATTACATCTGGCTGCTTTGTTGCTATTCCTACCTTACTTATTTTGTATTTTCTTCATTTGTCTGTATGACTTGAACTTATGTTATAACGTCTTGGTTTTGCTTTATCATGTTTTATGAGTCTGGACTTCTATTTTTAAAAAAATCCTCATATATTTTGCTTTCAACATGTATAAACATTGTCTTTTGAACGCTTTTATATGTCAATTTTCTTGATTGTATGAGGGCAGGATGAAAAAAATTTGTGTTAACTTAATCTTTTACCCTCAATAAAGATCATTTTGACTTGACTTGCTTGACTTGACTTGACTGATGACATGGAAGAGGTACTTACCTGAGAAATACCACTATGCTGGGAAATACTGCCCGCTTTTGAAGGCTAGTTTGACTGGCCAGTGAATAACCGTTTGCAATTGACTGCTGCTGTGACTGAGGAGTCATCGCCTCATACTGTTCTGCTGAGACTTTGCTGACTGGATGTTGCTGATGGACTCGCACACACACACACACACACACACACACACACACACAACACACACTACAGAGATCCTCTGACACAAGGAAGGGATGACTAGCCCTTTTCTGCCATTACTGATGGCATGGGGGATGTACTTACCTGAGAAACACCGCTGTGCTGGGAAATACTGCCCGCTTTTTGAAGGCTAGTTTGACTGGCCAGTGGATGACCGTTTGCAAATGACTGCTGCTGTGACTGAGGTGACGCTGCCAACTGCTGGTTGCTTGGCCCCATGGTGAGTAGATGTTGCTGATGGACACACACCACATATACATACAGGGAACAACTTTATGGAAATATTGTTAATATAGGATCCTATACTGTACTATACTATCCAGTGGTCTTGTACTTTATTGACTGTGGAACAACAAGCTAGAGAGATGTCAGGAGGGGAAGCATACTTTTCCAGTCCTACAACAAGATCTGCTGTAGAGTTAATTATTCGCTGTATGGAAAGGCCACATGATGCTGGTAGACCTGCCAACAAAGAACATTTACAGGAGTCTAATCATGACTGAGTGAGATGTGACAAGCTTAGATGTTCAGAGGACAAATATCGGCAAAGTGCAGGAGTGTGCTGGAATTCATAGTAGTAGGACTGGCAGTCGAGGTGATGAATTTTTGCATAGAAAGAGTGTTGTCTGTAACAACACCGAGATATTTCACAGAAATGGACTGATGGGGAACTAACGTAGTGTCAAATGCTATTGAAGATGTGACTGTCAAGAGTTTACCTTTGGTCTGTATGAGCATGGCCTTAGTTTGATAAGTATTTGTCATAATCTGTTTATATCATCAAGTTTTAAATACACCAAGATACATTTGTCTTAAGAGAAGGCAGATTTTCATGTTTTAAGGGAAGAAAGATAATCAGAAGTATCACTACTTTAAAGGTGAGAATGGCTGGTTACCTATAAAGTAAGATCAGAGCGGTGAGTAAAGGGGCAGGGCCCAGAAATGATCTCTGTGAGATTCCATATTCCAGCTTGACAGGCTTGGATGAAATGTTGTTTGTCTGCCTGCGCTCACACAGAGAGACTGTTTGGCATTAATCTGTGAGATGTGAAATAAAGCAGGTAACTAGAAGACTATTCGTGCAATGTTTTTTTCAAGGTGCGAATCAGGAATCGAAAGACCTACAAAGTATGCTGCACATTATGCTTTCTCTCTCAGTCCCTGCCTGCGTACACACACTCAAGCACATAAAGACACACACACACACACACACACACACACACACACACACACACACACACAACACACACACACTCTGACACACACAGAACTCCACAGACACAAAGAAAGGATGACAAGCCCTTTTCTGCCATTACTGCGAAATATGGGAAATACTTTTTGCAGACTAGTTTGATTGGCCAGTTTACAATTGACTGCTGCCCTGTCTGACGCGTCCTCGCCTCATACTGGTCTTCTGGCTCCATGCTGATTGGATGTTGCTGATGAAAACACACACATATATACACACACAAATACACAGAGCGGGATAGAAAAAGAGTATACTTGTGCAAGATGATGAAGGTAGTGATGGTGGTGGTTAAAAGTAAAGACTAATGATTATCAGGTGCAACACCAAGGGACAGATGTTGGTTTCAAAATAAACGAGTCTTGATGCTTCATACAAAAGTGTTGAGTTTATGATTTTGACAAAGAGGTAGAGAGCGTGGGTCACTTTAGCTGGAGGGACCAAAGAGTGGCAGCCAACAGTGGATAGCTTGATTCTGGATGCCCAGGTCTGCAGCAGAATGGAGGGAATGACATGGAGTGTCAAGGTGAAGGCAGTCAAGGAGACATCTGAGTACCGCTTTGTGGTTTCAGAAAATAGGTCACTAATCTCGTTCTTTATTCTGTGCGGTACAGGAAGCCAGACACGAGATTGCAGGAGGGGGGCCTATGCGATCAGACTTTTTCTTCGTGAGAACAAGACCAGCTGCAGTTTTGTACGTGCTGTAGAGAAAGGACTGATGCTGCTTGTTATCCTGTCGAACGAGACACGAATGGAGTCCAAACGTGAAAGACTGAATGATTGACAAGCTTAGATGGTCATCAAAGGACAAACATCTGCACATTGTAGCGACGTGCTGGCATTCATAGTAGCAGGTCTCGGTGAGGAATTTTTTTATAGTGACTAATTTGTCAGTGAGAACACTGTGATACTTCATAGAGCTGAACAGAGGCGCTGACGTCTTGCCAAATTCTGTTGAAATTGTTGTGACTGAGGAAAGCTTCTGTGAGGTCCCTGTGAGCATGGCTTGAGTTTGTTCAGTATGTGGACATAGGTTATTTGTGCCATGCAGCTTTTACCATCTTGGATACAGTAAGACATATTTGTCTACGGGAAGGCAGATTTTCAGAAGTATCACTACTGTAAAGATGAGAATTATCAGCACGAAATGACGAAGTTGATTACATGTAAAAGAAGATCAGAGTAGCGTGTAAAGAAAGCAAGGCCCAGAACTGATCCCTGTGGGACTCCATATTCCAGCCCGACAGATTTGTACTAAACGTTGTTTGCAATAGCTCCCTGAAAGTAATCTGCAGCATAAGAACGTAACCAGGTAGCAGGTGTGCCATTATTACTTTTTTTTCAAGGGGGGAGTAAAGAATTCGGGGTCTAAACAGTGTGCTGCACATATTGCCTACTTTTTCTCTCACACCCTGCGTACGTCCGAGCGCGTGCGCGTGCGCGCGCGCGCGTGCGCACACACACACCACACACCACACACACACACACACACACACACACACACACAGCTCTTCTGACAAGGGAAAGGATAAATAGTCTTTTTCTACCATTATCCTTGACTCGAGAATTGCACTCACTTGGGAATGATTGTTGCCGTGGGAAATACTGCCAGCTTTTCGGAGGCTACTTTGACTGACCAGTGGCTGACCGCTTGGGACTGACTGCAGCCAGGACTGAGGCAAAGTTGCCTCATACTGATCTTCTGGCTCCATGGGGAACGGAAATTGCTGGTACACACACACGCACGCACGCACGCACGCACGCACGCACGCACACACACACACACACACACACACACACACACACACACAAACACATAGTTTGGGTTAGTTTCGTTCCATACAGTCAGATTTTTAGTTCGTTAGGTTTTGTGACTTCAATGAAAAGATACAAAATAAAGTGGTTCGGGCACGTCACACGAACATCTGGACTGCCCAAGACTGTCCTACAGAGAACAGTACAAGGAGGGAGACGAAGAGCCAGACAGAGAAAACGATGGGAAGACAACATCAGAGAGTGGACTGGCCTTGAGTGGAACAAATTGCTGCGGAAAGCAGAGGACCGCGGGGAGTGGAGGAAGCTGGCTGCAAAATCTTCATTAGTGCCCCCATGGTTGAAGGGACTACGGGATAGGTAAGGTGAGGAGGAGGAGGAAGAGGTTTTCTGCGTACTTACCGTTAAGTCTGACGCAGGGCTAGTTTGGTTGCATGCTGTTAGGTTTATATTTATTTATTTTGTTTCGTTCTTTTTACTAATTTTATTCAGCCAAGTGTTACTTTGGATTTCTTATTAGTTTGGTTCTAAACCATTACAGGTTTTGTCCATTTAGTTCGCAGCAGTTAGCAGTGTAATCTAAACGTAAGTCTGCTGCAGGCTGAACGTGTCTGAGTGTTTTGTCTAAGTCGAACGTATTGAAAGCACTCGGGAATTTAAAAAAAGCTTTCATGTACGACTCAAATGATAGAGTGAGGGGTTGGAGAATCTGGTGAGAGTGTTCTTCAGTTCCTCTGCAGTCTTCAACTCAGTGGGATGTGCTGTTTGGAGAGAGAGCTCGAACCTTTTACCGGTCTTCATGAGAATGGCTTTTTTTTGGGTTCAGTCATAATGCTATGCTGGGATTAGACATAATAAAATATAATTTTTGAAGAAGACGTTACTGGTGAGTTTGTAACTATTCTATGATACTATTTGCAAGATATTTTGGGTTTAACAAAGCAATTTTCCCCCTGTTTTATGAATGCTTATAATTTTGTTTTGTAAAAAATAATTTAAAGTCACGAAGTCTGACATCTTTGGTGATTCATACAGAAAACACAGTTTTGATATAAAACATGGCGAACTTATAAGCTCAGAAAACACCACTTGTAATATTTTTACATTAAATAACTGTTAGTTAATTTAAGCAGCGGTACTTTAACCTTGTTTTTTAGTATCCATATTTTTTGCTATACTATCTAAGCTTGTGTGTGTGTGTGCGTGTGCGTGTGCGTGCGTGCGTGTGCTGTCATTTTACCTCGCAGAGAAGGAGGCAGGTTGAAGTCATTTTGGTGTGTGAAAACTACACTTTGACAAAATGATTAAAGACACCAAGAGTAAGAAAGTCCCACGAATACGAGATAGCTCAGTGGTCGGAGCACTCGCTTTCCCTCAGCCAAGTTAAGCAGGGTCGAGTGTGGTTACCACTTGGATGGGTGACCGTTTGCGCGCCTTGGCTTCAGTACAGTTCCCCCAGTTCACCCAGCTGTAAATGGGTACCTGTCCTCTTTAGGGTCAGGGAAGGTAAAGCAGCGAGGGAGAGGAGATGGGCGCCGCCCTCAATATGCTGACCCTAGAGAAGTGAGGTCTCTGACGCCTCGCTCCCCTACGACCTTATAGGTTATGGGACACCTTTTTTACGAATACTGTCAGTTGTTAGACGGCAACGCTAGGGGGTTGAGCCGAACTACAACGGGGTGGGGCTTAAAGTAAGCTGTAGCTTGATGCCTTTCCACTGCAGTATTGTTGTCTGCCTGTGATGTATGTATATAGAATAAAACAATGCTTCAACCATCTGTACGACTTTCAGAGGCTGAACCCATCAACCAAACGTGAACGTTTGTGACTGGCTGAATTCCCTTGTTGGGAAGGGGCATTTTTCTCCAATAGTGTGTGACGTTGTCATCGTGTCCCTCTGCTAGAGATGGTTGCCCGCGGAGGTCGCTGCTGTGTAGCCTGGGTGAGGCGGCACGGGATGATCAAGCGAGCTCTACAAGTTGGCCTAGGGGGCCAGCTGTGTTGTGAACTTTCCGTGCTGCTTGCACCCCCATTTCTCTTTCCTGCCTTTCTTCACCCCCCCCCTCCCTCCCCGCTCCTGCAGAAGCTGTGACTGCAGATATCTGAATGTGGGTCAGTGCCTTCAGGGTTTACTTCTTTATTTTGTAGTTGTTGCAGCTCTTCGTTGTCGTCGCACGAACGTCATCAACATTATCAACTCCTTTGTCAAAATCACCGTGGTCATTTTCATTGTTGTGTTAGACTGTTCTTTCTGTTTGTTGTATGGAAGTTTACATGACTTAAATATCATAGTTTTTCTTTAAAATTAGAACTTATTAACATTGCATTTCTCTGGGATTCAAGGCCTTTCTACCTGAAATAAAAAGAGAGTGAAAGAGAATTGATAAACTGTTTTAAAGCTTGCCATTACGACAGAACACAAGCATAAACCGGTCTGTGACACTTAGCTGGGCCTGAGCCGGGAGGGCTGCTTGTCACTAGGGCTTTCACCAGCTTGCTTTCGTGATCTCTGCCAGACTTCCACACCGATCAACAAAGCTGTGGTGCCAGAGAAATGGCATCTGCCGCTGAGGACGCACAGGGTGATAGCAGCTTTGCACGGACTATATCACTAAGTAAGAGGAATACACAGAGTACACTGATATACACGGAATATCTACTTACCTGTGACTGTTCCTGGAAAGAAGAAGCAGGGTTCATGGGGTCTATGCCTAATGGAACATAGTGACGTGGAGGGGGAAGGTCCACCTGAAGATCACGAAGGTCACTCTGACTGCCGTTCAACGCGTGGTACCTGCACACACACACACACACACACACACACACACACACACACACACACACACACACACACACACGCAGCAAACACACACACACACACAGAATTGCACACACACACAGAGAATTGTACACACACACAAATTGCACACACACAACTGCACACACACACACACACACACACACATAGAGAAGTTTATTTGTCCAATATCCCATTGGAAAATAAAAGTTTAACTTGATTTGACCCAGCCATGCAAAAACTTCCACACCCCATTCACCACCACAGAACAAGCTGCCCCCCAACTCCGCCAGTTAGCTTCCAATCACCACCAGGCCCCAGACCATACCGCCATCCCTACCATGTCCCACTCTCTCCACCCTCTTCTTCCCACAAGGCAGGCATGCTCAATGGGCCTATGTTCAATCCTCCCCAAATCGGGGTTAGTTATGACGTCACCGATAATATCAACAATATCTTTTCTTCACATAAAAAGTTGACCATTGCTCTGGTAAAAATACAGAGTTCACATACGAAGGTTTTGTCGGAGGAAACGGAAAATACGTACACACACTTACATTTAAAAAAATAAATAAAGATGTGGTATTTGGTGGTGACGTCACCCCAAACTCCACTTCACGAGGACTGATCATACATCTCCTAGCTCTACAGTCCCCACCACTTGTTTTACACATCGTGCTGGCGCGTTCCTGTTGCTGGTTTCCGTACCTCTTCCCCAAACCAAGCTAACGCCCCTCCGCCCGACAAGCAAATGAACTTGTCTGTGCTTCCTTCCACGCCCGCCACACACACTCACACACACACAGTCACTATCCCCAAGATCTGTCACACTCCCCACTTCTTTTCAGATTGTCCCTCTTACTGATTTCTTTGCAAGTGCGTGCAGTACCACACACACACACACACACACACACCAACCACGCACAAACAACACACACACCACACACAACACACACACGAGTCACTATTCCCAAGATCTGTCACACTCCCCACTACTTGTAGATTATCCCTCATAATGATTTCTTCGCATGCGCGTGCTCTCTCTCTCCTCTCTCTCTCTCTCTCTCTCTTCTTCACACGCGACGGACACGAACACACTGAACGGTGTGCTGATTATAAGCTGCTGCAAATTTTTGCATTTTAGCTTCAAAATGAGTTGACTTGCCTTACCAGCTACTGTAACTAACAACTTAAACGCCCTGCTGATCGACAACGTCGTATCGAGTTGGAAAGTCGGCGGGGGAGAGCGGCAGTGTTGTGTTCGTCTTGCGAATGAAGCCAGCTGACAAGCCAGTGTCAACAGAAATGGCGGACCCAGTGCTGAACCGTAACTCCCGTGTTCAGTACTATCGCAAGAAACCCCCTTGTCAAAGACGTCGCGATGTTCAAAGAAGTAGACAACACAAGAAAGACAGGCAAGTCGACAATGTGACAATAACAGTGTCTTGGAAGAGCCGGTCTTGTGTAACATTGACTCCCTGCTCGATGTGGAAACAGAAGGAAAACAAACCAGTGTGTACACAGAAACTATGTGTCAGGTGAATTGGATGCGTCACCAACCAATTCCACTTTCACAGGATCTGATCATACAACCAAGCTTAGTGTCTTCTTGTTTGTCAGAGATGACGTCTGGCGCAGTTCCTGTTGCTGGTTTCAGTACTCTTCCCAAACGAAGCTAAGCCCTCCAGCGAAAGCAAATGAACTTGTCGTGACTTCTTCCCGCCGCACACACATCCATACACACGAGTCACTATCCCATAGATCTGTCAGATCCCCATGTTGTTTTCAGATTGTCCTCTTACTGAATCTTTGCAAGTGGTGCAGTACAACACACAACACACACAGACACACTACAAACACACACCACACGCACAACGAACTCCACACACAAAACTAACAAACACAGACACAGTCACTATTCCAATCTGTACATCCACCACTACTTGTTAGATTATCCTCATAATGATTTCTTCGCATGGCGTGCTCTGCTAATCTTCTCTCTGTTCTCTCTCTCTCTCTCTCTCTCTCTCTCTCTCTCTCACACACACACACACACACACACACACACAGATGGCTTGATGAAAAAAAGCAAAGGCACTGCTTATTCAATGTACCATCTGAAAATAAAAGTTTGACTTTGACACATGGTCACCAGCACTATTACCTACACCTCAACCACCACCAGGCATGTACCATTCACCCCAAGCTCTATAGATGTATCCCACTCAGCCCCCACCGCTCCCCACCTGTAGATACTGAGCAGCACCTCCCGCCCCCCCGGCCCCCTGAAGTAGTTCTTGTGGGGCTCCACGTGCCGCACGATGTCCTCGGGGGAGATGTAGATGAAGCGCACACAGGCCATCACCTCCCCCACCAGCTTGATACGCGCATGCTTGCAGTGGTCAATCCACGCGCGGGCAGCGTGAAAGACTTCCAACTCGTCTTGTACCTTCAGGTGAAACACACACACACACACACATATATATTGTTCAAGCCCGTGTGCACGCATGCGAGGCCCTGCAAATAATTATGCGACACCTCTCTCTCCTCCAACCCCTCCTCCCGTCTTCTAGCATATACATTATACGTGTGCGTGTGTGTGTGTGCGTGTGTGCGTGCGTGTGCGTGCAAGTGTCTGTCTCATGGTAAACAAATGATTGCCATGAGCCCCTGAAACGAACGCTCACTTTGTTAGCGTTGCAGGTGTGAAGAGCGTGTTATTTCATGTTTACACTTCAGATTTCTTTCTCCTCACTGAGTTCTACTTACTTATTGAAACTTCACAGAACGCATCTCAGGAAGTTATTTCATTTTTAAATGATAAAAAAAACAAATCAAGGTAGCCTACATGGGCCGAAGTATAACAGCCCTTGATTAACAGCAGATGGCTTTCAGACTGACAGACATGTGAGTTTTTAAATCGTTATAATGTACACGAATATAGAGATCTACATACCAAGGACGTAAACTGAGATACCCTCTTCTTGTTGGCCACATGAGCGCACACATACACACACCACCATCACCACCACTAGGATTATCATAAAAATAGCAATAGCCCTATAACAACTCAACGATTTCCGGCACGTGTTAAAAAAAAAAGAAAGCTCACGGCAGACATGGCGGTGATTGGTTGACACTGACCTACTACTTTCTTACGTTCCAATCAGTTTCATTGTTCAAGGCTGCTGTCTTTTCGCGCGAAATGGTTGTCTGCCGAGCGCAATGGACGGTCATCACTAATCACTAGACCAGTTAGCGTCACTGATGAAAAAGGTGATGATGGTGATAAAAACGCCGAATGAATGACACGGATGTGCTGGTTTTCTAACAGCGTGCCTGCAGAATACTACTGTGCAGCTATCTCTGTTTCCCAGTGTTAAATAGCAAACAGTTCAAGGCCTCTGCTGACCCAGAAGCAACTGACACTACTGACAAAAGGATAAAGATAAAAAGTAAGAGGCCAGCTTTTTCAATATTAATTTTGTGGTTCTTAATTCTTGTTTTGGGTGATATTTTTATTCATTTCTTCACACCGAATTTATTCGCGGTTGCTAGGTTTTGGGAGACAACCCCTCCTTCCCGACCCCCACATTACAAACTTTCACTCATTCAGCCTCTCTCTCTCTCTCTCCCTGCCCCTTCCTGTCCCCAGTCTTTCAAGTACGGACACACTGGGGGGTCGCATCAATATCAAGAATCATTTTTTCAGAGAGAGAATTACTTGGAAGCAGGGAACGGTCTCAGAGCAAAAGTTGTAGGCAGGATAATTAGGTTGTGCCTGCCACGAGAATTTTGTTGTTCAAGTGTATACTATCCAAAATATGAACACGTTAAAGGTAACTCCTGTCTGTTGCTGTCGTGATATGCACAGAAAATTTGTTCACTGTCAATGGTTGAGGTGTTAAGCAAAGTGCTCTGCTGTAGAAAGGCTTCGTGTTCAAGGGTTTTGAAATTATGTGCTTGTGTGTGTGTGTGTGTGTGTGTGTGGATTCAGCCCCAAACCCTCTGGTACCAGGAAACCTTTGTGTTTTAATTAGAAACTCTATGAACTTCAGGTCCTTGCTGGGATCGGGCCACGCTTCAACTGCTGTGGACAGGTCTGCGTATCTTCAGTGCGGCAAGGGACCAGCACTAGCAGTCCCGCGTCATCTTACCACCAAGTTTATCTTTCCTCAAACGAACTACCAGAGACAAATCCTAAACGTGATCGGGGACATCGTCATCGTCGGTCTGAAAAACCCAAGACGTGAGAGACGTATTTTTTTCGTCATCATCGCGAAGAGCCGTATGGGACTCTCCTGTAGCTGTACAGTTGAGCATGAATCGCTGCAAATCTTTTTTGTGTGATCAGTCATATTTGTAACGTGGCGCTCCCGACTTATACGTCACCGAATGAAGGAAGTAAAGGTAAGTGTCCGTCATTCTGGCAGTGTGCGACACAGCAGAATTATTTTTGTTTCTTTTCTGTTGTTAGTTTTTGTGTAAATGTCTTTGAATATAAGCATGTTGGGATTTATGAGGCATCCACAGTTGAGTGTGCTGTGCTTAAGCATATTAACTGACTTTGACTTTGAAAGAACTATTGTGTGAAAATAAACTGTGCATGTGTATTTATTGTCGTTGTGCTGGGGTCAGTGGGTGTGTGTGTGTGTGTGTGTGTGGGGGGGGGGTTAACCTAGGAAAAGTTCATGTCCAGTATTGTCAAACAGCCGTGACACCATCTTTCTTAGTTTGACCTGTGTGTCAGATGTAACATAGTTGCTCTGATGCGCGGTATGAAGTGCCAGTCTGTCTGACTTTACAGCTCCCATTATTCGTCATGCTCACAAAAATAGTTTTAGAGGCGCGGCCAGACTTTAACGAGCAAGTGTGTGTGTGTGTGTGTGTGTGTGTGTGTGTGTGTGAGTGTGAGTGTGTGTGGTGTGTGTGTGTGTGTGAGTGTGTGTATGTGTGTGTGTACTTGGGAAATGCAATGGAATCCATGACTTATTAAAAGTTACAATGTCATCATTTCCTTGAGGGAAACGTATAAACTGTAGTTGATGAAGTGTTCAGTTTCATGACATTGGAATCTAGATACCTTTCTTCCCTCTCAGCCCCTAATTCCTCCCTTCTCTCTCTCTCTGTCTCCCCAACCCTCCTCCCCCTTTTTTGTAATCAAGTGAAAAAGCCCTTTGAGAGCGTTGATATGAAAGCAAGCTATTCATGCTTTATTTCTGGACACAAGGCAAAAGAAATTGTAAAAATAAAGAGTATTTCTTGGTGGAAATGATGCATTTTTAAACAATATTTTCCAATAACATATTAGAAAGACTTCACTCCCTTAATAGTTTTTGTGCTTTTATCGTAATGCATTGTTGTAACACAGTTTGACATTTTGCAATGCTAATATCGATCGGTCGCTGTTAGCCCTGTAAAAGTGCATCGGAAAGTGGGAAATGGGGAAGGGGGTGGTGGTGTATTTCATTGATCACGCTGTGAATCCTGTCATTCCATATCCTCATACAGTCTGTCTTTTGTCCTGCCGGTTGATCCCTTAGCCTTCCCCATTCTCTTTCTCTCCCTCTCCCCCAGGTTATTCTACCCCGTTTCTCGCATCTGCTAGATACTTATGCGCATTGTATGGGGCTCTTTCATTAATTAGTTTCTGTTGATAGTTGATTTTGTTTTCCACTTTTTTTTCTTCTTACCCCAGGGGGAAAATCAGAAAAAAAGCATTTGTTAATGCTGTTTTACTCTTTTTAAAGGAAATCTCTGTCTGTCTGTCTGTCTGTCTCTCCCTCCCTCCCTTTCTCCCCCTCCCTCTCTCCCTCTTTTTCTTCCTCTCACTCCCCCCCACCCCCGCCCCCCCCCGCGGAGACTCACTCTCAAACCGTCATCGCAGAGGAGTTGTTGGAGCTGGCTCAGCCCCAGGCCCAGAAAGCTGTGGGTGTGGACAATGAGTGTGAAGTTGGCCCGCACATAGTCCACCACGTAGGGAAGAACCCCCGAAAGTTCGTGTTTCTCTGCCACAAACCTTCGGGAACAAATCAAGATGGGTTATACTATTTTGGGGTGGTCTTTGCAGCTCTCTCCCTCTGTCTGTCTGTCTGTCTCTCTCTCACACACACACACAAACACATAGAGTTTCCCCTCCCTTCTTTTGTGTGTGTGTGTGTGATCATTATTATACTTTACTCAAATGACGATCCTCGATTATGTCTAACCAGACCTGTGCCAAGCAACACTGTAACGCCATCTATCTCCTCTCTGTTTCCACTTTGATGTTGGTCATTGTCTTAAATTATTACGTTGGGACCATTCTACCGCCCACCCCCTTTTATTTTTTTTGCTCCCTTTTGGAACAGTTTGCAAGAATCCATTTTCTTTATTTTGATCAAAATGTAGCAAACCACTTTAGATTCCTTAGTTTTGATTGGGTCTGTTCTTTCAGCCGTCCAGTTTAAGTGATGTCGCAGCCGTTTGCTGTCCTACTAACCATTAGGCCCATGGCACACTAGGCGTGCCAGACAACTACCCGCCTTCATTCCTGACAACTGCCCACCTTCATTCTTGACAACTGCCCACCTTCATTCCTGACAACTGCCCACCTTCATTTTAAAGTATGGCCGTGGTTTTGTGATCTTACGCTGTTTGGTACATAGGACAAGCGTCGCTTGTACAGTGTTAGGGGAAAACCTAACAAATACAGTTGCACCTTCATGAAGTTTTACAGGAGAATGTGCTAGAAACCCAGGCTGGACAGGCCAGGGAGTGTGACCAACCTGTAGTAGAGGGCATTTTGAACGTTGCACTGGACCAGGGCGTCTTTGCAGAGCCTGATGATCTGAGTCTTCCGGTAGAAGAGCGCGCTGATCAGCAGCATGTCCACGTTCTGGGAGGTGACGATTAGCTCGAAAGGTTTTTCCATCTCCCAGCCAGACGGCCGTCGGTCTATGGAGTACTCCACACAGTCCTCGGGCTTCCCATGCTGAAGAGGCCGATAGCAGAGCAGGCATTGAGAGAGCATGTTTTGGTAGAAGCAAAAAGAAAACAATTAGAAAGGCCTTTTAAACATCTTCACGAAAAAAGAAACAACAGACTGGACATTTCTAAGGACTGTATTTCCAGATAAATTTTTCTCATATGAAAGACTGCTGTATCAGTTGTCAGTTTCCCAGCACCGTTTCATTCTTGAATGCATCCTAATAAAAAGAAAAAAGACTGATGGTTAAGTCATTAACCACAAGTAACCCGCTATAGGGTAACCAACCACTTACTAACCTTTCCCTCTGTATCCCAACTAGTGGGTTACGGTAGCATACAAACGTGCACAGTGCTCGTATATAATAATAATAATAATAAATAATAATAATATAATGTATGGATTTTATATAGCGCTGAATCTTGTAAAGTAACAAATCAAAGCGCTCAGATGACATTTTTTTTGTATGCGGTTTAAAAAAAAAATTGTCATCTGTTCCCACCGGCACACAATGGCCTACTCTTTCGAACAGCGGAACATGATTTAACGTGTACGCAAGATGTTCTGCATGCGTTCGCACACGGGGCTTCGGTTTATAGTCTCATCCGGATACTTAGGGATGTGTTGATATCTTGTCAATGTTCATGAATACCCACGTACGTAAGATGTGCTCGAAGAAGTATAGACCCCAGTCTTCACTGCACACCTATAATACTGATCGTTAACACCGATGTCAAACCAGAGATATCTGTTCTCACTGCCTGCATTCCCTACACTGACGAATGTCAATGCCTTTGGCGATCTATGCCCATGTTGTAACTGGACCCCTGCATTGTATATTGCCCTGCACCCGAGCTTCGATGGTATTGTTTTGTGCATGGTATAATACTTTATGTCGCAGCAGACACATTTAAGCGAATATTCGATAGTGCGTCCCGGTGCCATAGAACCGTATTGTTCATGATGACTTTTTTTCGATGCGATTTTTCTATACTTTTTTCCCCGAAAGATCGATGGGCCTTGCGCAGGCAAGCAATGGTTATTCTAGTTCTAGCTGCACTACACGACAGATGGTTATTATCTCTGATGAAATTTCATTTGGAATGATTTTTATCCAAACTATTCTATGAGCACATTGAGGTGACCATGAAAACTCGTTTAATACGATTTTTACACAGCGACCTATAAAACGTTTTATCATAATGGTCAGAAAGTAATGTTGGGACTGTATAATAATGTTCCATCAGTGCCACTCGATAGGTTTGGGGGACAAATCATTGTATTCCTAAAGGCTGATTTTTTTTCCAATGATTGGTTTGAAAAAAATCATAGATATGTTATAGAGAGCAAGTGGGCGCACCTGTGTGTGGGCGTGGGTGTGTGCGCGCGCGCGCGTGCGTGCTTGCACGTACCTCTTGGACTTTGACCTCGGCTTACCGTAGCCAGGCATGAAAATAGAGGAGAAATGAAAACATGGACAATGTGAATCCAGAGGACTAAGGAATGTAGAGGTGAGGATGATGATAACACTGGCATTCTAGTTCTGGCTGTGCTACGTGACGAGATTGTCCTTTCAGCTTTCTAAGAAAATGATGCAAGCCTGAGAAGCACCAACGCTGCAATACTTAGGAGACGAGTGGTCATCATAATTATATAGGCTAACCAACCATATGGTATATCGGAAATCGAGTGACTCCCAGCTGTGGTTCTTAAGGAGCATCAACGTACGAAGCTGTCACTGGGGGCTGACTCGAGCAGAAACACACACACTGTTCGATGTTACTGATAACACGCCTGTACTACAGGCCTCTACTATGTCTACCTGGGATTCGATTCCTTCATCTCTCAGTGGACAATTCGCCTCACTCGGCTCAGGTTGGTTCGTACTCAAAAGGATTCGTGTCTTATCTCATCAAGGAAAAACAGGCTATTTAAAAAAAAAGAAGAAACAATCATCGACAAAACAATTTTGGATACAATTATTATCGCAAAATTCACCTCTTCATCGAAGAAATCTCCTCTCTCAATCTGCGCCACTCTCTCCATCATGTTGACCGAGTTGTTATTTTTGGACCTCATGACGTCTTTTCTCCGCTTGCTTTTGGTCTTTTTCTTTTTGGAGATGCTGCGTTGCTCAGGCCGAGAGGTTCTGCCGCATTCTTCATTGTCCATGGAACGCGTGCTCGTGTTTAGGTCAGGGTCACTCTGTCGGCAGTGGCTGTTCGTGAGGTCCGAAACGCTTACATCTAGACCAGTATCTTTCGTAGGAATATCATCCTCATCCATGAGTGAAGTATCAAAGTTTGAGAAACCTTGAATGGAACACGACAGCTGTCCACTGCGTTCCGGCTGTCTGCAAGTCCCCATAACCCGTTGTACCTCTCTTCCGTAGGCTTGGTCTGAATCAGACTCGTTGTCGGTTTGGAAAAAGTCCATGGTGCAGAGTACTCAAGTCCGCGTGTGGAGAATCCAGTGATTCAAATAATAGCTCAGGTTGTTCATAATTCTTTTCTTGCTGGGAACTCGAACTACATCGCTGAGTCAAAACTGGAGCTGCAATTCCAAAGGAAAGTTTACATGCTGCATTGCTGTGCATTGAGTTAAGTCCAGATGTCATTTCAAACATATGGTAGATGACGTAAAAAGAGAATTACGACTAAGCTTGACCATCAAAGTGGGTGGGTTTTTTTGTTACGTCATGTTACGCACAGTCACCAGTGTTTAGGGAATGGCCCTAACTGGTGCAGTCACATAAGAATCTGGCATATTTTATTAGCTGTGTGCATTCTGAATGGTCTGTGGACGTCGAGTCCGAGGGACAAAATGATAATTAAAACAATTTTTTTTTAAAGCAAAAAAACCCCTCCCTGTTATTTTTTCTTTCGTTTTAGTGGTGTCTTTGTCTGAATACCATTCGATGCTGTTCTTAATTTTGTTTACCTACAGAAATCTCAGCATGCCTGCTAATCTATACAAAATATTAAAAAAAGAAATTCTTTCAACATCAGCAGGGGTTTTGTTTAAGGTTTTGTTTGTTTTGGTTCTTTTTAGTTTGTTCATAATGATGCACGTCATAGGCAGTTTGCTTTCAATTCGATGAAAATGATAAACCTTGTAAACGTCAGAATGAAAAATTTTGCACATTTCATTGCGGATCTATTTAATGGGGCATTTTCCACTTCTAACCACCGCAACGAACAACTTGAATTTGAGAAGGGCGGAAGTACTTTCAATCGCACACAGGTTTCCTCTATCGTTTGTGTTGTGAAAACTTTCTCATTTTCATACAGCCAAAAAAAAATTCCCCGTGGGACTCCCGGGGTATGCTTGCAAAGGGAGCATTGCAAGAATAGGATCTCTGCCCTCCAACCAGGCATGTCGTAAAAGGCGACTAAGGTGGAACCCTTCCCCCAGGTAGGGGGTTAGACACAGGGCTAACAACCCTGTTCTGTAAAAAAACACGTTTGTTACGGAAACGGCAACACAAGAAATCAACACTACTGGGTGTGACGGCCTTCCAGAATCATAGGAAGATACTCGCATGAATGAGAGTGGTGAAAGCCGAAAGGAAGCCACTGACAGGAAGATGGAAGTCTTAAGCGCCAAAAATAAGACCAAAATAGGATTCTGGAATGTGAGAACCATGTTTGAGACAGGAAAACTAGCGCAAGTTATAGCAGAGATGAGAGC
This sequence comes from Rapana venosa, assembly GCA_028751875.1. Taxonomy (NCBI): domain Eukaryota; kingdom Metazoa; phylum Mollusca; class Gastropoda; order Neogastropoda; family Muricidae; genus Rapana; species Rapana venosa. The sequence goes on from CM054142.1 coordinate 47,591,287, forward strand.
TACAATTTACATATTCTCGGAGTCAGTGAAAGCCGATGGACAGGATCAGGCAAATACAGAGCCAGCACAGGAGAGACAGTGCTGTACAGTGGTAGAGATGACAACCAACACCATGAGGGAGTAGCAATTATCATGAAGAAAGGAATGGAGAAGTGCCTGATGGAGTGGAAACCTATCAACAGCAGGATGATGAAGATAAGAATGAAAGGTAAACATGCTAATACCACAATCATACAGTGCTATGCACGAACCAACGACAGTGGAGAAGAAAGCAAAGATACATTTTATGAACAATTACAGGCTGAAATGGAAAACACACCAAACCATGACATGAGGATAGTGATGGGTGACCTAAATGCAAAAGTCGGAAAAGACAACACAAACCAAGAAAGAGCCATGGGAAAAGAAGGATGTGGCAGCATAAATGACAACGGAGAAAGATTGGTGGAATTCTGCATGACAAACAACCTGGCCATTGGAGGGACATTATTTGCACACCCTAAAGATCCACAAGCTTACCGGGTGGTCCCCCAATGGAAGAGACAAAAACCAGATCGACCACTGATGATCATTGGGACTGGAGGAGATCGCTCCTAGATGTAAAAGTAAGGAGAGGAGCCATGTTGGCAGTGACACCACCTTGTCACTGCAACCCTAAAAGTGAAGCTGAGAAAAAATGGATCTGGGAAACCAAGACAACAACATTTTGAACCAGCCGCCATGGCGCAGTGGTTAGCCCCTTTGGGGTTACGGACTGGAAGGTCGCGGGTTCGATTCCCATAAAAGTCATAGGGATTTTTCGGACTCCGCCGGCTCCTACCCAAGTGAGTGTGCTGTGGGCTCAGTGGAAGACTGGGACCACACAGTCGAGCTTCATCCACTTAACGGATGCGAAATTTGAGAGTGTTGCTCAAAATTTCCCGACCAACACTGCAGGGTCTGAAACTCTCGGGCCTGGTTGACGCCGGGATATTTATGATAGAAAACGTAGTTACAACCCTGTCAAGTAGTCTCAAAGCATATGCACTTCCACAGCAGCATCATTACGTCATCCTCATGTCATTGATCATCATGCATTAAAAAAAAAAAGCCTCTGATTCGGGGGTCCCGGTTTCTCTGGTCTCATGGTGACCTCAGATTCGGTTTTGCCCATACACTTCTGTGCCTGTGGTGAGTTTGTGTCAAAGCCTTTGGGGTTGGAGGTTTGCGGGGGACGGTCGTTGGAGGGGGCGTTGTGGTGGGTTGCCACCTGGGGGGGCAACCTCACTCTGTCTGGCTCCGCGACTGAGCTAATACTGTCGTTAGTAAGGGGCTTAGTAGGTGGTGTCCTGCGTATGTTAGCTCAGAACACCACCAAAGTGACCCAGCAGCAGTGCAGGGCCCCTCTGGCTGGTGGCCCCACGGCGGCCTGATAGTGATGGGCTCCCTGTGGACTTCCGACCCTGAGGAAAAAGACATAACAAATCTGGTGTGGTTGTGGCGGGGAGATTGGAATGAGCGGGGTGGGAACAGTAGGACGGGGGTCGTCAGAAGATGAGGCAGCAAAAAAAAACAAACAAAACAACAACAACATTTTGATGTGGAAAAGCTGCGCAACCCCCAAATAAAGAGTGCTTTCACCCTCCAGCTCAAAAACAAGTTCCAAGCATTGGTTGGGTCTGAAAACACATACCTCCGGACACGACTAATATAAACACCATGTGGAAACAAGTCCCGGACAGCCTACACACAAGCCAGTGAAACGGGCTTAGGAAAAGAGACAGAGGAAGAGAAAAAGGGGGATTACAAGAACCTACAACCATCGGAACAGGAAGAAGAAGAAAAACTTTGAGAAAATCAGAGCGGATAGAGAGAGGTACAAAAAAAGTACAGAGAAGCAAAC
>CM054142.1:47593668-47613668 GCA_028751875.1 Rapana venosa
GCTTCTGTTGCTTTTCGGTTGGTCGCTGTTTCTGCGGCGCTTGTTGTTTCTGGGGCTTGCTGCGATCATTGTAAGCATGGTGACCTCGGGACAAGACCTGCTCGTTTGGCTGCGGGTGAAAGCTCCTGTTTTTCAGCTTGGTATCTAATGGAGAAGGCGGACTGCAAACGCTAGAGTCACCTCCCGACTGTGGCTTAAAGGTGACGCTGCGTTTCCTGCTGACCGTGCCAGGCTGGTCAGTGTTGTGCTGATTGTGGTCAAAGTGACCGCTATTTCTGTCATTGCGATTCTCATGGTTGTTGGACGCCTGTTCATACTCACAGCCATAGTGCTCAATGATGCTGATCCTCTTTGGGGAGGGCGTGGGACTGCACTGCGGCGAGTGGCAATAGCGAATTCGGATGGACGTCCTTGCCTGCATGTCTGGCAGACACTGTTCCAGACGTTCCGTGTTGTGCTCACGAGCTGATTCATGGAAGCCTTTCTTCTCCAGCTCCTTCTTTCTCAGTTTAATGCGCTCTTCAATCTCATCCAATTGTCTCTCCGACAGTTCCTGAGTCAGGAGGCAGCATTCATGAGACCGTTCTGTGAGGGTAGGGGAGTGGGCGCCGTGACAGGGGCAGTGATGTTGTGTCAACCAGTCCCTGATGTCAGGGGAGCAGGTGCAGCGACACGAGCCTCCGCTTCTCCCCTCACAGAAAGGCAGCTCCGCCTGGGTTTCCGCACAGCCATGCACGTGTGTCCTTTCGTTTGTATCTTCACACCCTCCACTTTCATGAGTTTGCTCCATTTCAATTTGAAAGGCCTGACTGTTGTCTTTCCGCACAAACTGAGAAGATGGCAAACGACCTGGCGGAGTGTGCTGCTGCTGCTGCTGGGCAAGACTATTGTCTGAGGATTCTGAACGAGGCAGGCTTCCAGAGAGAGAAGGACACATCTCTTCACTGCCGCTCTGTTCGTTCACAACCTGTGACGTACTGGCCTGTGACATAACACCAGTGTGGCCATCAGCGAAATACTCCTTTGACCTCGCAGACAACAGTTCCTGCGTGTCTTTGCGGGCAGCTGACGGGCCTGCAGCACAGGCAGGGGGGTCGGTGTCCACTGTGGGCTGGTGCTGTGACCGCTTGGCCCCCGCTGACCGGACAGGGAGAGAGCAATAGGAAGGTCGGTTCTTTTCCGTTTCCATGGAGACCAACTGCTCGGAGCCCGGTAGGCGTGGCTGGTATCGGACACAACCCTGTCCCTGGAGTGAGGGCCTCCTTCTTTTTGGACTGGAGTCTGACTGGGCAGCTGATGGCAGTTTTGCACGGACTGCTGCCTGGCTGGAGGGGCCGTGGCCCCGCACTGCTGGTCTGGCGGCATGGAGAATGAATGTTGCCGCTGTACACTCTCTGGGGCCTGACCTTCATTCCCCTGGGCTAGACTCTGGCAAGAGTGATTGCCCACCCACTGCTCATGGTCTGCCTGCTCAACAGAGGTCCGGGAAGCACGTCCACCTACAGGCTTCAGGGAGATTGTAGCTACCGATGTGTAGGTCTGCAGACAAAGCAAAACCACCACTGACAGCCACTAGTATCATGCAGGAGACTTCTCCTCACCAAGACACATTTCTTCACATACTGGTATTGCTGAGGTTTTTACAATGACGACGATGGTGATGACATTTATCATCATCGTCATCACCATCGTCATCACAATCGTGACACATTCATCATCAGCGTCTTCTCAGTTGCTACAGGTGCCTTATGGTATCTTCATTTGGCACTTTGTCTTGTGACATCTCCCTCTACACTTCAGCACGCACACAAACACACACATAGACACGCGCGCGTGCGTTCGCATACATGCATTTAAACACGCTTATTTAAGTAGCAAAGTAATATTGACGTCTACCCTGACAATTTGCAAACATAGCTTATGTAAGCTTTACACTACTTTCAAGAAGTGCAATACACAAGCGCACACACACACACACACACACACACACACACACACACACACACACACACAGTGCTCCTCTTTCACAAAGAAGGAATAAGCGTCACTTTCTACCACGACTGTACCTGTGGCTGGGAGGATTCTCCTTTTAGAGACATGTCTGAGTTCTTGCGCTGGCTAGTACTGCTGCTGGATCTTCCCAGGCTAGCTTTACTGACCACGATTTCAGGCACCCTGATCTCATGCTGTTCACTTGGATCCGAGGTCAACAGGTGTTGCTGGTGACACACACACACACACACACACACCACACGCACAGAGCGCGCGCGCACGCACACGATTTTGATTAGTTTGGTTTGGTGCACCCAGTGTTTCAGCTCATTTGGCTCCATCAAGTTTTGTTCAAGTTTAAGAGTCAGTCGGTCAACAAGCTGTGATACAAGGGGATGATTTTATTCCAAGCAGTCTGCTTTTCTAGCTGAGCAGGTGCAGTGACAGAGGCCCTGGCTGCTTCATAATTCATCAGAAAAAGACAAGTGTAAGGTTTTTTTTGTTTTGCGTAGATGTAAGCAACTCTGTCCAGTCATTTTTTAAAATCTTCATGTCTGTTGTTGTCAGTCTGAAAAGTCTGTCAAATGGTGGAAGTCCAGGCCTAGGCTTCAGAGCATCAGCACACAGTGGAATCTGACCCTACAGTGCACCAGGTCCGTCCTTCAGCTGTCCGAGCATTTCATGCCCTGCCTGCAGTTCCCACAAAGAACAGATGAACCTTTGCCGGAGAGGCAACAGTTTCTGGCCGACATATTTTGCAATGGATGAAGAAGAAAGCTTCTATAGTTAATACATGAAAGGAAATTGTGGTATGCAGGCCATGTGCTACAACAAAGCCCAACATAAAACTGAGCAGGCCTTACAACGATTACCTTTTAACGCAAGACCCAGGCAAAAAGACACGTCCTCTGTCTTGTGTAGCTTCCCCCTCTACTCTCTCTCTCTCCTCACACACACACACACCACACACACACACACCCTGCCCCTTTAACCGGAGCGAGGAAGGACTAAGGTCCTTTTCTATGTGACTGTACCGATGGCTGGGGGGACGCCCTTGTTAGGGGCATGTCTGAAGGCTTGCGCTGGGAAGCACTGCTGGCTTTTCTGAGGCCAGCTTGACTGGTCCTGGAGTGAGGCACCGGCGTCCTGCGCTGTTCTTCTGCCTCCGTGCTCAATACAAATTGCTGGTACACACACACACACACACACACACACACACACACGCACGCACGCACGCACGCACGCACGCACGCACACATTGTGTCAGTTGGGTTTTATGCAGTCATCAGGGAATCGGTCAGTTGATTTGGTGAACAGTGTTTTAGCTCGTCTGCTTCCATGACGTTTTTGTTTACTAAAATGATTGTACTGTGCACGCGTGCGCACAAGCACATAGAGTATTTTCGTTCATTTGGTTCCATAACGTTTTTTGTTATGAAAAATGTGCTGCACACACACACACACACACCTCTACACACACAGAGCTCTTCTGACACACAGAGGGTTGCCTAGCCCCTTTCTACCATTATCAATAACTTGGGAAAACACTCACTTGGGAGACACTGCCGGGATTGGCGAGGCTAGCTCGACTGGCCCCAAACTGAGGGACTGCTGTATCATACTGGTCTTCTGGCTTCGTGCTGAATGAACGTTGCTGGTGCACACACACACACACACACACACACACGCACGCACGCACGCACGCACGCACACACACACACACACACACACACACACACAAAGGGATTGGTGGGAGAGAGACAATACACTCATGAAAAGAGAAAATGAGAAGTAAAATGCAACATGCTTTAGTGTACATCATTTTGAACCAAAGAGATGATTATAACTGATGTTTGCTTGTTTTGTTGTTATGTCAAGTAAGTCTACTTGACTTAAATGGCAATAAAATATTATGAATCTGAATCATGTGGAATGATGAAGGTGGTGGTGGTTGAAAGCAGGGATTGAGAAAAAATATTAGGTGTAACATCATGGGGAAGGTCATGGGTGGAAAGTGAGTTTTGATGCTTGAGATAAAAGTGTCAAGCGGTAGAATTTTGACAAAGGCAGAGAGGGGGCACTCCAGACAGATGGACCTGACACAGGGAAAGAGTGACGCCAACAGTGGTTTGTTTGATCGAGGATGTTCTTATCTGCAGCACAATGGAGGGAACAAGGTGGAGTGTACTGGTGGAGACAGTCACAGAGACAGGAGGGTGCAGCTTGGTGGAGACATTTATGACAATATTATGAAGTCAGATCCTTGCACTGGCTTCTTCGTGGAACCAGAGACGAGATCACAGAAGGGGACTTACATGTCAGACTTGGTCTTTCTGAGAACTAGGTCAGCTGCAGAGTTTTGAATGTGTTGTAGAGAATGGACAGACAGTGCTAGTACACCTGCCAAAAGAGAATTAGTGGTACAAACGGGAAAGAACAACAGGTGTGACAAGATTAGATGGATAATTAGAGGACAGATGTTTACGGATTGCACGAATACGATGTGATTTATATAGCAGACCTGTCAGGTTTGGGTAATGATTTTTTCCATCGTAACATCAACGCTGCTAACAACAAAACCTAGATAAGTTACAGAGCTTGAAAGAGGCAGTGAGGTATTGCCAAATTCTGCTCAAGCTGTTGTGACAGAAAAGAGCATCAATTTGGTTCCTATAAGCATGGCCTTGGTTAATCAGCGCTTGTCCTCTGATTATTCATTTAATCTTGTCACAGATATTGTCTAGTCTATCTTAATTTGTATCAAATCAAATTTTGAGTATATTGGAGATAGAAAGATACACTTATCTAAAGGAAGGGCAGATTTTCAGAAGCATCACTACTTTACAGATGAAAATCATCAACATGAACTGAGCTGATGGCAGTTGATTGCATGGTGATGTGACAGAAGAAGAAAGTAGAGAGTAAAGAGAACAGGGCCCAGAGATGATCCCTGCGAGACTCCATATTCCAATCTGACAGGTTTGGAGTAAATGCTGTTTATAATAACTGCTGGCAGTAATCTGTGAGACAAGAACTCAATTAGGTAACAGGTAGGCCATTTATACAGTGCGTTTTCAAGTTGTCAGTGAAGAATCCAAGGGTCTACAAAAGTGCTGCACATTTACTTTCTCTCTCATCACACACACACACACACCCACACACACACACACACACACACACACACACACACACACACAAAGCTCCTTGACACAAGGAAGGGATGACTAGCCCTTTTATGCCATTACTGATGGCATGGGGGATGTACTTACCTGAGAAACACCGCTGTGCTGGGAAATACTGCCCGCCTTTTGAAGGCTAGTTTGACTGGCCAGTGGATGACCGTTTGCAAATGACTGCTGCTGTGACTGAGGTGACGCTGCCAACTGCTGGTTGCTTTGGCCCCATGGTGAGTAGATGTTGCTGGTGGACAACACTGGCTGGTTAATTTTTGAATAGAAAGTGTGTTGTCTGCAACAACACCCACTGCTGGTTTGAAGAAAGGACGTGTTGCCATATTCTTATAGAGATGGGGCTGTCAAGAGTTTATGTTTGGTCTGTAAGAGCATGGCTTTAGTTTGATAAGCGTTTAGTCATAATCTGTATCATGAAATTTTGAGTAAATTGGAGAAAGTAGGATACATTCATCTAAAGGGAGGGCTGATTTTCAGAAGCATCACTTCTTTATAAATGACAATCAACAGCATGAAATGATGACTGACCTGTTGGCAGTTGATTACATGTAAAAGATCAGACGAGAGAGTAGAGAGAACAGGGCCCAGAGATAATCCCTGTGTGACCCATACTTATTCCAATCTGACAGGTTTGAAGGTCATCTCGATATGTCCCTACCTCCACTTGCCCCTGTCTCCATGTGCCCCCATGTTGTTGAGCATGGTGTGTCTATGTGTATGCCCCTATGTCAGAGTGTCTGGTGGGTCACCATGTTTATATGTTACAGCGTGCAAATGTGAATGTATATTTGTATGTGTGTACCTAACAAGAGAAAAAGAAAATGTAAGTTTTGAAACAATATAGAAGAGGAGTATCACTTGCTTGATGTTTGTATACTGTATGATGGTTTTAGAAAGTTTTTATCTGTTGTTACAAATAAACAAACAAATACCACAAATAATCGCTAACAATAAATGTGAGTAAGTTTTTCGAAGATGAGTATTATCTGTTAAACATGATCAAATTATGTGCATGATTCTTTCTCTAAAAGAGCGAGAGCATGGAGAAATTATATGAATCTAAGAATCAACATTTAAAAAAAAAGAAATATTGGATTCGTTTATGCTATGTGTCTAATAAGTCTCATTCTATGTTTTGTGTCTAATAAGTCTCATTCTATGTTTTGTGTCTAATAAGTCTCATTCTATGTTTTGTGCCTAATAAGTCTCATTGTATGTTTTGTGACTAATAAGTCTCATTCTATGTTTTGTGTCTAATAAGTCTCATTCTATGTTTTGTGTCTAATAAGTCTCATTCTGACTTAATGACAAGAAAGTTTTCTGATTCTGATTCTATGAAGTAAACCAGGTAACAGGTCTGTGACTTGTACAGTTTTTCAAAGTGGGACACACACACACACACCACACACACACACACACACACACACACACACACTACAGAGCTCCTCTGACACAAGGAAGGGATGACTAGCCCTTTTCTGCCATTACTGATGGCATGGGGGATGTACTTACCTGAGACACACCGCTGTGCTGGGAAATACTGCCCGCTTTTTGAAGGCTAGTTTGACTGGCCAGTGGATGACCGTTTGCAATTAACTGCTGCCGTGACTGAGGCGTCATCGCCTCATACTGTTCTGATGATTCCATGCCGACTGGATGTTGCTGATGGACACGTGCAGCGCGCGCGCGCGCACACACACACACACACACACACACACACACACACACACCCGAGGGTGTGAAAAGGAGAGAATATACTTATGCAGGATGATGCGGGCAGTGGTGGTGGTGGTTGAAAGTCTCACCTCACTTTTTGCATCACTGAGTGTGACGTTGGCTGCCACACGACCATGACCTTCTTCCTCCCTTTGCTCTGTCTTTGCTGTACTGCCCTGCTGACTTCATGGATTCTCATGCCACAGGATTCGGTGATGTTGCCAATGAGAGAGCTGGTGGTCTGCCTTTTTTGTTTTTGCCTCGGTGTTGCATTGAAAGACAGTCTTCATGAGAACACCCAAATGACATAGGTTTGAAAGTAGAGACTGATATTAAGTGTAGCAGATCAGGGGAAAGATCCTAGTTCAAAATAAGCGAGTCTTGAAGCTACATAGCAAAGTGTTAAGTTATAATTTTGACTAAAGGAAAAAGTGGATCACTTCATCTATATGGACTTGAGACAGGGAATGAGCGACAGCCAACTGTGGATTGATTGATTCTGGATGTTTGTGTCTGCAGCAGAATGGAAGGAATAAGTTCGTGAGTTTTTCGTCAATAACAATATTGTGATACGTCACAGAGCTGGACAGAGGTCCTGACGTCCTTCCAAACTGTTGAAGTTGTTGTGACAGAGGAAAGCTTCTGTGTGGTCCTTAGGAGTATGGCTTGAGTTTCTTCAGCATATGGATGTAATTTATTTGGGGCACCACATGTTGAATACCTTGGAGACAGTAAGCTATAGGGAAGGCAGAGTTTCAGACGTATCCCTACTTTAAAAATGAGAATCATCAGCAGGAAATGATGACAAACCTGAAACGATTCCTGACCTGATGGCAGTTGATTTCATGTGAGAAAAGATCAGTGTAAAAGAGCAATGCCCAGAACTGATCCCTATGGGACTCCACATTTCAGTCCGACAGGTTTGGAGTCAATGGTGCTTGTGATAACTGTCTGAAAATAATCTGCAGCATATTATAGTGTTGTTTCGAAGGGGAAGTGAAAAATCCAGGGGGCTATAAGGGGTGTGATGCACATTTACTTTTTCTCTCATTTCCTGTGCGCATGCGCACGAACACACACACACACACACACACACACACACACTACAGAGCTCCTCTGACACAAGGAAGGGATGACTAGCCCTTTTCTGCCATTACTGATGGCATGGGGGATGTACTTACCTGAGAAACACCGCTGTGCTGGGAAATACTGCCCGCTTTTTGAAGGCTAGTTTGACTGGCCAGTGGATGACCGTTTGCAAATGACTGCTGCTGTGACTGAGGTGACGCTGCCAACTGCTGGTTGCTTGGCCCCATGGTGAGTAGATGTTGCTGGTGGGCGCGCGCACACACATACACACACACACACACACACACACCACACACACACACACACACACACACGTCAGAGGGGCGGGATTGAGAAAAAGAGAGAATATACTTATGGGGAATGCTGAAGGCAGTCGCGGTGGTGGTTGAAAGTAGGGAGTGATATTAGGTGTAGCATCAGGGGAAATGTCCTAGGTTGAAGATAAAAGTCTTGATGCCTGATTTGACAGTGTCCAGTGTAGGTCTTTTCAAAAGGTAAGAGGCAATTATTCCTGATAGATGCCTGAAACAGGGAAGGAGTGAGATGTGACAGGCTTATATGTTCTCAGGACAGATATCTGCAAATTGCAGGAATGTGCTGGAATTCATGGTAGCAGGACTGACAGTCTGGGTGATGAATTTTTGAATAGAAAGTGTGCAGTCTATAACAACACCTACTGCTGGTCTGAAGAAAGGACGTGTTGCCCCATTCTTATAGAGATATGACTGTCAAGAGATTGTGTTTGGTCTGTATGAGCATCGTTTCAGTTTGATAAGCGTTTAGTCATAATCTGTTTGTATCATGAAATTTTGAGTAAATTGGAGAAAGTAGGATACATTTATCTAAAGGGAGGGCAGATTTTCAGACGCATCACTTCTTTATAGATGACAATCATCAGCATGAAATGATGACTGACCTGATGGCAGTTGATTACATGTAAAAGATCAGACGAGAGAGTAGAGAGAACAGGGCCCAGAGATAATCCCTGTGTGACGCCATAATTATTCCAATCTGACAGGTTTGAAGGTCATCTTGATATAATAATAATAATAAATAATAATAATAATTAATGGTATTTATATAGCGCTATATCTTGCAATTACAAATCAGAGCGCTTGCATTCAATCTACTCCTACACATGCAACCAACAATGATTAACAATATTCTAACAAATTCAAATGTACACACACACAGGTTATACATTTCAGCAGGGTGATGGAATTTTGGCTGTTAAAGGCAGGGACAGACATGAAATGAAACAGGAGGGAAAAATCTTAGGTTTGAAATAGGTATGTTTTGAGGCTGGATTTAAAGCTGTCGTAAGTAGGCTTTTCACGAAGGGAGAGAGGGAGGTCATTCCAGATTGATAGACTAGAAATAGAGAAAGAGCGACGGCCAACAGTGGATTGGTTGAATCTAGGTATTCGTAAGCCCAGGGTATCTGCAGCAGGGCGGAGTGTACACGTGAAGACATTCACAGAGATAGGAGGGTGCTGTTTTGTGTAGGCATTTGTAACAGAGGGTACTGATCTTGTTCTTTACTCTCTGTGGCACAGGCAACCAGTGAAGAGATTGCAGGAGAGGAGTAATAGGGATGACTAGCCCTTTTCTACTATTTACTTTTTCTCTCTCAATAACAGAAGTGCTTAATAGCTTACTCAAATTAAAACAATCAGGATCAAGAGACCTTGAACAATAGATAGTAAAATATTAAAAATCAGTGCACATGCTGTATCTGATACACTAACGTACATTTTTAACTTGTGTATTGGCATGTACAATTTCACTTACAATCTCATTTTAAAATATATGATCTAATTAATGAAAACCAGTCAGGATTTCGTGAAAAACCATTCTTGTCCTACTGCCCAAATACAACTGACCGAATGTTGTCTTTTGAATATCAATAATAGTGAAATTACGGGAGTCCTTTTTTCTAGACTTTGCTAAAGCTTTTGACGTTATAAGCCATTCTCTCTTCATTAAAAAATCAAAATGCTACAGAATTTCCAACCAAGCATTAACATTTTAAGACTCATTTCTCAGTATCGTCAACAGCTTGTTGAAATCGGGCCCAGGAGATCAACCTTATTATCTGTGATATATGGTATACCACAGGGATCAATACTAGGACCACTTCTTCTCTCTATTTATATTGACCTACCTCTGAATAATCATGGGTTCATGTGAAATGTTTGCTGATGATACATCAATTCAATTTAGCAACAGTGATTCTAACCAGCTTGTGAGTGATATGTAGGCAGATATCGATAAATTTATTGAATGGACGGAACTCAATCGTATGTCTTTTAATTCAAACAAAATAAAATGTATGTTTATGATGACTCGGCAAAAAAGACAAAAAACTGCGTTATCCATTCGCGCCAATATTTATCCAAGGACAAAAAGTTGAGGTAGTTTCACACAAAGTACTAGGTGCAGTAATGGACAATGATTTATCTTGGTCAGAACAAATAGCCACTTTAGGAAAACGAATCTCAGTAAGACTATATCAACTTAGAAAAAATAAAACATTTTCTAAACCTACAATCACGAAAAACTGTTATTTCACGCATATATTCCATCTCTTATAAATTATGTTTCAACCTTTTGGGATAGTGCTAGTGAAACAAATCTAAAGCATATAAGCCACCTACATAAAAGAGCTATCAAACTAATCCGATTGAATCCTAATACATTGACCACCAGTAACTACAAAGAATTAGATATTATTCCACTCAAAGACAGTCTGCATTTCAACAAGTGTCTATGTATGTACACTATATTAAACCGGAAAAGCCCCAAAGAAAATTGTGAACAATCTTTCCGTTAATAAAAACAAGCCTACTCATAGATTGTCTTTGCCCAGGCCCCATAATAATCTCTATAAGTCAAGCCTTGCTTATTCGGAAGAACAGTGTGTAATAATCTACCTCTGTCTTTAAAATCAGCTCCTTCGAAACAAACATTTAAGAAACTCTTGAAGAAACAAATGATGGATAAATTGTAAGTCTTACCTTTATACTCGAGATTACATCTGGCTGCTTTGTTGCTATTCCTACCTTACTTATTTTGTATTTTCTTCATTTGTCTGTATGACTTGAACTTATGTTATAACGTCTTGGTTTTGCTTTATCATGTTTTATGAGTCTGGACTTCTATTTTAAAAAATCCTCATATATTTTGCTTTCAACATGTATAAACATTGTCTTTTGAACGCTTTTATATGTCAATTTTCTTGATTGTATGAGGGCAGGATGAAAAAAATTTGTGTTAACTTAATCTTTTACCCTCAATAAAGATCATTTTGACTTGACTTGCTTGACTTGACTTGACTGATGACATGGAAGAGGTACTTACCTGAGAAATACCACTATGCTGGGAAATACTGCCCGCTTTTGAAGGCTAGTTTGACTGGCCAGTGAATAACCGTTTGCAATTGACTGCTGCTGTGACTGAGGAGTCATCGCCTCATACTGTTCTGCTGAGACTTTGCTGACTGGATGTTGCTGATGGACTCGCACACACACACACACAACAACACACACACACACACACACACACACATACAGAGATCCTCTGACACAAGGAAGGGATGACTAGCCCTTTTCTGCCATTACTGATGGCATGGGGGATGTACTTACCTGAGAAACACCGCTGTGCTGGGAAATACTGCCCGCTTTTTGAAGGCTAGTTTGACTGGCCAGTGGATGACCGTTTGCAATTAACTGCTGCTGTGACTGAGGTGACGCTGCCAACTGCTGGTTGCTTTGCCCCATGGTGAGTAGATGTTGCTGATGGACACACACACATATACATACAGGGAACAACTTTATGGAAATATTGTTAATATAGGATCCTATACTGTACTATACTATCCAGTGGTCTTGTACTTTATTGACTGTGGAACAACAAGCTAGAGAGATGTCAGGAGGGGAAGCATACTTTTCCAGTCCTACAACAAGATCTGCTGTAGAGTTAATTATTCGCTGTATGGAAAGGCCACATGATGCTGGTAGACCTGCCAACAAAGAACATTTACAGGAGTCTAATCATGACTGAGTGAGATGTGACAAGCTTAGATGTTCAGAGGACAAATATCGGCAAAGTGCAGGAGTGTGCTGGAATTCATAGTAGTAGGACTGGCAGTCGAGGTGATGAATTTTTGCATAGAAAGAGTGTTGTCTGTAACAACACCGAGATATTTCACAGAAATGGACTGATGGGGAACTAACGTAGTGTCAAATGCTATTGAAGATGTGACTGTCAAGAGTTTACCTTTGGTCTGTATGAGCATGGCCTTAGTTTGATAAGTATTTGTCATAATCTGTTTATATCATCAAGTTTTAAATACACCAAGATACATTTGTCTTAAGAGAAGGCAGATTTTCATGTTTTAAGGGAAGGAAGATAATCAGAAGTATCACTACTTTAAAGGTGAGAATGGTTGGTTACCTATAAAGTAAGATCAGAGCGGTGAGTAAAGGGGCAGGGCCCAGAAATGATCCCTGTGAGATTCCATATTCCAGCTTGACAGGCTTGGATGAAATGTTGTTTGTCTGCCTGCGCTCACACAGAGAGACTGTTTGGCATTAATCTGTGAGATGTGAAATAAAGCAGGTAACTAGAAGACTATTCGTGCAATGTTTTTTTCAAGGTGCGAGTCAGGAATCGAAAGACCTACAAAGTATGCTGCACATTATGCTTTCTCTCTCAGTCCCTGCCTGCGTACACACACTCAAGCACATAAAGCACACACACACACACACACACACACACACACACACACACACACACACACATACACACACACTCTGACACACACAGAACTCCACGACACAAAGAAAGGATGACAAGCCCTTTTCTGCCATTACTGCGAAATATGGGAAATACTTTTTGCAGACTAGTTTGATTGGCCAGTTTACAATTGACTGCTGCCCTGTCTGACGCGTCCTCGCCTCATACTGGTCTTCTGGCTCCATGCTGATTGGATGTTGCTGATGAAAAACACACACACATAAACAACACACAAATAACACAGAGCGGGATAGAAAAATAGTATACTTGTGCAAGATGATGAAGGTAGTGATGGTGGTGGTTAAAAGTAAAGACTAATGATTATCAGGTGCAACACCAAGGGACAGATGTTGGTTTCAAAATAAACGAGTCTTGATGCTTCATACAAAAGTGTTGAGTTTATGATTTTGACAAAGAGGTAGAGAGCGTGGGTCACTTTAGCTGGAGGGACCAAAGAGTGGCAGCCAACAGTGGATAGCTTGATTCTGGATGCCCAGGTCTGCAGCAGAATGGAGGGAATGACATGGAGTGTCAAGGTGAAGGCAGTCAAGGAGACATCTGAGTACCGCTTTGTGGTTTCAGAAAATAGGTCACTAATCTCGTTCTTTATTCTGTGCGGTACAGGAAGCCAGACACGAGATTGCAGGAGGGGGGCCTATGCGATCAGACTTTTTCTTCGTGAGAACAAGACCAGCTGCAGTTTTGTACGTGCTGTAGAGAAAGGACTGATGCTGCTTGTTATCCTGTCGAACGAGACACGAATGGAGTCCAAACGTGAAAGACTGAATGATTGACAAGCTTAGATGGTCATCAAAGGACAAACATCTGCACATTGTAGCGACGTGCTGGCATTCATAGTAGCAGGTCTCGGTGAGGAATTTTTTTATAGTGACTAATTTGTCAGTGAGAACACTGTGATACTTCATAGAGCTGAACAGAGGCGCTGACGTCTTGCCAAATTCTGTTGAAATTGTTGTGACTGAGGAAAGCTTCTGTGAGGTCCCTGTGAGCATGGCTTGAGTTTGTTCAGTATGTGGACATAGGTTATTTGTGCCATGCAGCTTTTACCATCTTGGATACAGTAAGACATATTTGTCTACGGGAAGGCAGATTTTCAGAAGTATCACTACTGTAAAGATGAGAATTATCAGCACGAAATGACGAAGTTGATTACATGTAAAAGAAGATCAGAGTAGCGTGTAAAGAAAGCAAGGCCCAGAACTGATCCCTGTGGGACTCCATATTCCAGCCCGACAGATTTGTACTAAACGTTGTTTGCAATAGCTCCCTGAAAGTAATCTGCAGCATAAGAACGTAACCAGGTAGCAGGTGTGCCATTATTACTTTTTTTTCAAGGGGGAGTAAAGAATTCGGGGTCTAAACAGTGTGCTGCACATATTGCCTACTTTTTCTCTCACACCCTGCGTACGTCCGAGCGCGTGCGCGTGCGCGCGCGCGCGTGCGCACACACACACACACACACACACACACACACACACACACACACACACAGCTCTTCTGACAAGGGAAAGGATAAATAGTCTTTTTCTACCATTATCCTTGACTCGAGAATTGCACTCACTTGGGAATGATTGTTGCCGTGGGAAATACTGCCAGCTTTTCGGAGGCTACTTTGACTGACCAGTGGCTGACCGCTTGGGACTGACTGCAGCCAGGACTGAGGCAAAGTTGCCTCATACTGATCTTCTGGCTCCATGGGGAACGGAAATTGCTGGTACACACACACACACACACACACGCACGCACGCACGCACGCACGCACGCACGCACGCACGCAACACACACACACACACACACACCACAAAACATAGTTTGGGTTAGTTTCGTTCCATACAGTCAGATTTTTAGTTCGTTAGGTTTTGTGACTTCAATGAAAAGATACAAAATAAAGTGGTTCGGGCACGTCACACGAACATCTGGACTGCCAAGACTGTCCTACAGAGAACAGTACAAGGAGGGAGACGAAGAGCCAGACAGAGAAAACGATGGGAAGACAACATCAGAGAGTGGACTGGCCTTGAGTGGAACAAATTGCTGCGGAAAGCAGAGGACCGCGGGGAGTGGAGGAAGCTGGCTGCAAAATCTTCATTAGTGCCCCCATGGTTGAAGGGACTACGGGATAGGTAGGGTGAGGAGGAGGAGGAAGAGGTTTTCTGCGTACTTACCGTTAAGTCTGACGCAGGGCTAGTTTGGTTGCATGCTGTTAGGTTTATATTTATTTATTTTGTTTCGTTCTTTTTACTAATTTTATTCAGCCAAGTGTTACTTTGGATTTCTTATTAGTTTGGTTCTAAACCATTACAGGTTTTGTCCATTTAGTTCGCAGCAGTTAGCAGTGTAATCTAAACGTAAGTCTGCTGCAGGCTGAACGTGTCTGAGTGTTTTGTCTAAGTCGAACGTATTGAAAGCACTCGGGAATTTAAAAAAAGCTTTCATGTACGACTCAAATGATAGAGTGAGGGGTTGGAGAATCTGGTGAGAGTGTTCTTCAGTTCCTCTGCAGTCTTCAACTCAGTGGGATGTGCTGTTTGGAGAGAGAGCTCGAACCTTTTACCGGTCTTCATGAGAATGGCTTTTTTTTGGGTTCAGTCATAATGCTATGCTGGGATTAGACATAATAAAATATAATTTTTGAAGAAGACGTTACTGGTGAGTTTGTAACTATTCTATGATACTATTTGCAAGATATTTGGGGTTTAACAAAGCAATTTTCCCCCTGTTTTATGAATGCTTATAATTTTGTTTTGTAAAAAATAATTTAAAGTCACGAAGTCTGACATCTTTGGTGATTCATACAGAAAACACAGTTTTGATATAAAACATGGCGAACTTATAAGCTCAGAAAACACCACTTGTAATATTTTTACATTAAATAACTGTTAGTTAATTTAAGCAGCGGTACTTTAACCTTGTTTTTTAGTATCCATATTTTTTGCTATACTATCTAAGCTTGTGTGTGTGTGTGTGTGTGTGTGTGTGCGTGTGCGTGTGCGTGCGTGCGTGTGCTGTCATTTTACCTCGCAGAGAAGGAGGCAGGTTGAAGTCATTTTGGTGTGTGAAAACTACACTTTGACAAAATGATTAAAGACACCAAGAGTAAGAAAGTCCCACGAATACGAGATAGCTCAGTGGTCGGAGCACTCGCTTTCCCCCAGCCAAGTTAAGCAGCGTCGAGTGTGGTTACCACTTGGATGGGTGACCGTTTGCGCGCCTTGGCTTCAGTACAGTTCCCCCAGTTCACCCAGCTGTAAATGGGTACCTGTCCTCTTTAGGGTCAGGGAAGGTAAAGCAGCGAGGGAGAGGAGATGGGCGCCGCCCTCAATATGCTGACCCTAGAGAAGTGAGGTCTCTGACGCCTCGCTCCCCTACGACCTTATAGGTTATGGGACACCTTTTTTTACGAATACTGTCAGTTGTTAGACGGCAACGCTAGGGGGTTGAGCCGAACTACAACGGGGTGGGCTTAAAGTAAGCTGTAGCTGATGCCTTTCACTGCAGTATTGTTGTCTGCCTGTGATGTATGTATATAGAATAAAACAATGCTTCAACCATCTGTACGACTTTCAGAGGCTGAACGCCATCAACCAAACGTGAACGTTTGTGACTGGCTGAATTCCCTTGTTGGGCAAGGGGCATTTTTCTCCATAGTGTTGTGACGTTGTCATCGTGTCCTCTGCTAGAGATGGTTGCCCGCGGAGGTCGCTGCTGTGTAGCCTGGGTGAGCGGCACGGGATGATCAAGCGAGCTCTACAAGTTGGCCTAGGGGCCAGCTGTGTTGTGAACTTTCCGTGCTGCTTGCACCCCATTTCTCTTTCCTGCCTTTCTTCACCCCCCCCCTCCCTCCCCGCTCCTGCAGAAGCTGTGACTGCAGATATCTGAATGTGGGTCAGTGCCTTCAGGGTTTACTTCTTTATTTTGTAGTTGTTGCAGCTCTTCGTTGTCGTCGCACGAACGTCATCAACATTATCAACTCCTTTGTCAAAATCACCGTGGTCATTTTCATTGTTGTGTTAGACTGTTCTTTCTGTTTGTTGTATGGAAGTTTACATGACTTAAATATCATAGTTTTTCTTTAAAATTAGAACTTATTAACATTGCATTTCTCTGGGATTCAAGGCCTTTCTACCTGAAATAAAAAGAGAGTGAAAGAGAATTGATAAACTGTTTTAAAGCTTGCCATTACGACAGAACACAAGCATAAACCGGTCTGTGACACTTAGCTGGGCCTGAGCCAGGAGGGCTGCTTGTCACTAGGGCTTTCACCAGCTTGCTTTCGTGATCTCTGCCAGACTTCCACACCGATCAACAAAACTGTGGTGCCAGAGAAATGGCATCTGCCGCTGAGGACGCACAGGGTGATAGCAGCTTTGCACGGACTATATCACTAAGTAAGAGGAATACACAGAGTACACTGATATACACGGAATATCTACTTACCTGTGACTGTTCCTGGAAAGAAGAAGCAGGGTTCATGGGGTCTATGCCTAATGGAACATAGTGACGTGGAGGGGAAGGTCCACCTGAAGATCACGAAGGTCACTCTGACTGCCGTTCAACGCGTGGTACCTGCACACACACACACACACAACACACACACAACACACACACACACACACACACACACCCACGCACGCAAACACACACACACACAGCCAGAATTGCACACACACACACAGAATTGTACACACACACAACACACACAGAATTGCACACACACACACACACACACACACATAGAGAAGTTTATTTGTCCAATATCCCATTGGAAAATAAAAGTTTAACTTGATTTGACCCAGCCATGCAAAAACTTCCACACCCCATTCACCACCACAGAACAAGCTGCCCCCCAACTCCGCCAGTTAGCTTCCAATCACCACCAGGCCCCAGACCATACCGCCATCCCTACCATGTCCCACTCTCTCCACCCTCTTCTTCGCCACAAGGCAGGCATGCTCAATGGGCCTATGTTCAATCCTCCCCAAATCGGGGTTAGTTATGACGTCACCGATAATATCAACAATATCTTTTCTTCACATAAAAAGTTGACCATTGCTCTGGTAAAAATACAGAGTTCACATACGAAGGTTTTGTCGGAGGAAACGGAAAATACGTACACACACTTACATTTAAAAAAATAAATAAAGATGTGGTATTTGGTGGTGACGTCACCCCAAACTCCACTTCACGAGGACTGATCATACATCTCCTAGCTCTACAGTCCCCACCACTTGTTTTACACATCGTGCTGGCGCGTTCCTGTTGCTGGTTTCCGTACCTCTTCCCCAAACCAAGCAACGCCCCCCGCCCGACAAGCAATGAACTTGTCTGTGCTTCCTTCCACGCCCGCCACACACACTCACACACACACCGTCACTATCCCCAAGATCTGTCACACTCCCCACTTCTTTTCAGATTGTCCTCTTACTATTTCTTTGCAAGTGCGTGCACACACACACACACACACAACACACACACACCCACGCACAAACAAACACACCACACACAACACACACAACACAGTCACTATCCCAAGATCGTCACACTCCCCACTACTTGTAATTATCTAATGATTTCTTCCACAATGCTTCTTCCTTCTGCCTGTCTTCCTCCTTTCTCTCTTCTTCCTCTCTCTCTCTCTCTCACTCCCCTCACGTGGCTTGATGAAACGGAAGCACGATAATCCTAAAAAAGTTGCTGTTAGTCAGCTGCTGCAACTTTATTCATCTAGCTTCAAAATGTCAGTTACGCCTTCAGCTCTGTAATAAAATTTAAACGCCCTCACGCACCCTCTGTACGAGTCTGGAAAGTCGCGGGGGGAGAGCGGCAGTGTTGTGTTCGTCTTGCGAATGAAGCCAGCTGACAAGCCAGTGTCAACAGAAATGGCGGACCCAGTGCTGAACCGTAACTCCCGTGTTCAGTACTATCGCAAGAAAACCCCCTTGTCAAGACGTCGCGATGTTCAAAGAAGTAGACAACACCAAGAAAGACAGGCAAGTCGACAATGTGACAATAACAGTGTCTTGGAAGAGCCGGTCTTGTGTAACATTGATCCCTGCTCGATGTGGAAACAGAAGGAAAACAAACAGTGTGTACACAGAACTATGTGTCAGCAGTGAATTGAATGCTCAGCCACACCAGATTCACTTGTTCTACTGTGTGATCCAGCAACAGACAACAAGATTGGTGTGTCTTCTGAGGCGTCTGATGTGCAGGAAGAGCTGACAGTTGGCTGCACAGTGGATGACTCTGATATGATACTGGTATTGTGAAACAGTATGTGTCTACTCTAACTGACAAACGTGTACAGCGTCGATTAAGGGACAGCAAGAGAAACACACAGTTTCGAAAGGTGGTGGTACATAGTTCGGTTGATCAAAACTTGTGATGTGTGAATCAGATGACATCATCCTGGAATACTCTTGGAATGGAGATCCTGGCGAGGAATCTAAGTGGTGTGTTCTGGTACATCAAGCAAGAAGAGGAAAACATGTTGCCAGAAGAACGTGTCAGGCTTGCCAGACTTCGTAAGGGAAACAGTGTACTAACACACAACACACAGAGACAGTGGGTGGCGAGTGCTGGCAGGAGTTACATATCTTTGGGACTGATCCGGTCTTACATGGACTGACTTCGCTGGCGTTAGACTGGGAAAAGGAAGGCTGGTTTGAAATTGAGACACTTGAGACACAGACAATAATGTATCGAATCTTGATGTACTACCACACTGCATGGTTTCATGTCATTGTTAATCGCGTCGCGTTCGATATCGTTGTTACCGCGCCGCAGCCCTATATGGCTTGATCGCTAAATAGCAATAAAATTGTGTCAATTGTGTCAATTGTCTCTCTCTCTCTCTCTCTCTCTCTCTCTCACACACACACACACACACACACACACAGATGCTTGATGAAAAAAAGCAAATGCACTGCTTATTCAATGTACCATCTGAAATAAAAGTTTGACTTTGACTGACACATGGTCACCAGCACTATTACCTACACCTCAACCACACCAGGCATGTACATTCACCCCAAGCTCTATAGATGTATCCACTTTAGCCCCCACCGCTCCCCACCTGTAGATACTGAGCAGCACCTCCCGCCCCCCGGCCCTGAAGTAGTTCTTGTGGGGCTCCAGTGGCCCCACGATGTCTCGGGGGAGATTTTAGATGAAGCGCACCCCAGGCCTCACCTC
>CM054142.1:47618668-47641168 GCA_028751875.1 Rapana venosa
TTGTAAAGTAACAAATCAAAGCGCTCAGATGACATTTTTTTTGTATGCGGTTTAAAAAAAAATTGTCATCTGTTCCCACCGGCACACAATGGCCTACTCTTTCGAACAGCGGAACATGATTTAACGTGTACGCAAGATGTTCTGCATGCGTTCGCACACGGGGCTTCGGTTTATAGTCTCATCCGGATACTTAGGGATGTGTTGATATCTTGTCAATGTTCATGAATACCCACGTACGTAAGATGTGCTCGAAGAAGTATAGACCCCAGTCTTCACTGCACACCTATAATACTGATCGTTAACACCGATGTCAAACCAGAGATATCTGTTCTCACTGCCTGCATTCCCTACACTGACGAATGTCAATGCCTTTGGCGATCTATGCCCATGTTGTAACTGGACCCCTGCATTGTATATTGCCCTGCACCCGAGCTTCGATGGTATTGTTTTGTGCATGGTATAATACTTTATGTCGCAGCAGACACATTTAAGCGAATATTCGATAGTGCGTCCCGGTGCCATAGAACCGTATTGTTCATGATGACTTTTTTTCGATGCGATTTTTCTATAGTTTTTCCCCCGAAAGATCGATGGGCCTTGCGCAGGCAAGCAATGGTTATTCTAGTTCTAGCTGCACTACACGACAGATGGTTATTATCTCTGATGAAATTTCATTTGGAATGATTTTTATCCAAACTATTCTATGAGCACATTGACGTGACCATGAAAACTCGTTTAATACGATTTTTACACAGCGACCTATAAAACGTTTTATCATAATGGTCAGAAAGTAATGTTGGGACTGTATAATAATGTTCCATCAGTGCCACTCGATAGGTTTGGGGGACAAATCATTGTATTCCTAAAGGCTGATTTTTTTCCAATGATTGGTTTGAAAAAAATCATAGATATGTTATAGAGCAAGTGGGCGCACCTGTGTGTGGGCGTGGGTGTGTGTGCGCGCGCGCGCGTGCGTGCTTGCACGTACTTCTTGGACTTTGACCTCGGCTTACCGTAGCCAGGCATGAAAATAGAGGAGAAATGAAAACATGGACAATGTGAATCCAGAGGACTAAGGAATGTAGAGGTGAGGATGATGATAACACTGGCATTCTAGTTCTGGCTGTGCTACGTGACGAGATTGTCCTTTCAGCTTTCTAAGAAAATGATGCAAGCCTGAGAAGCACCAACGCTGCAATACTTGGGAGACGAGTGGTCATCATAATTATATAGGCTAACCAACCATATGGTATATCGGAAATCGAGTGACTCCCAGCTGTGGTTCTTAAGGAGCATCAACGTACGAAGCTGTCACTGGGGGCTGACTCGAGCAGAAACACACACACTGTTCGATGTTACTGATAACATGCCTGTACTACAGGCATCTACTATGTCTACCTGGGATTCGATTCCTTCATCTCTCAGTGGACAATTCGCCTCACTCGGCTCAGGTTGGTTCGTATTCAAAAGGATTCGTGTCTTATCCCATCAAGGAAAAACAGGCTATTTAAAAAAAAAGAAGAAACAATCATCGACAAAACAATTTTGGATACAATTATTATCGCAAAATTCACCTCTTCATCGAAGAAATCTCCTCTCTCAATCTGCGCCACTCTCTCCATCATGTTGACCGAGTTGTTATTTTTGGACCTCATGACGTCTTTTCTCCGCTTGCTTTTGGTCTTTTTCTTTTTGGAGATGCTGCGTTGCTCAGGCCGAGAGGTTCTGCCGCATTCTTCATTGTCCATGGAACGCGTGCTCGTGTTTAGGTCAGGGTCACTCTGTCGGCAGTGGCTGTTCGTGAGGTCCGAAACGCTTACATCTAGACCAGTATCTTTCGTAGGAATATCATCCTCATCCATGAGTGAAGTATCAAAGTTTGAGAAACCTTGAATGGAACACGACAGCTGTCCACTGCGTTCCGGCTGTCTGCAAGTCCCCATAACCCGTTGTACCTCTCTTCCGTAGGCTTGGTCTGAATCAGACTCGTTGTCGGTTTGGAAAAAGTCCATGGTGCAGAGTACTCAAGTCCGCGTGTGGAGAATCCAGTGATTCAAATAATAGCTCAGGTTGTTCATAATTCTTTTCTTGCTGGGAACTCGAACTACATCGCTGAGTCAAAACTGGAGCTGCAATTCCAAAGGAAAGTTTACATGCTGCATTGCTGTGCATTGAGTTAAGTCCAGATGTCATTTCAAACATATGGTAGATGACGTAAAAAGAGAATTACGACTAAGCTTGACCATCAAAGTGGGTGGGTTTTTTTGTTACGTCATGTTACGCACAGTCACCAGTGTTTAGGGAATGGCCCTAACTGGTGCAGTCACATAAGAATCTGGCATATTTTATTAGCTGTGTGCATTCTGAATGGTCTGTGGACGTCGAGTCCGAGGGACAAAATGATAATTAAAACAATTTTTTTTTAAAGCAAAAAAACCCTCCCTGTTATTTTTTCTTTCGTTTTAGTGGTGTCTTTGTCTGAATACCATTCGATGCTGTTCTTAATTTTGTTTACCTACAGAAATCTCAGCATGCCTGCTAATCTATACAAAATATTAAAAAAAGAAATTCTTTCAACATCAGCAGGGGTTTTGTTTAAGGTTTTGTTTGTTTTGGTTCTTTTTAGTTTGTTCATAATGATGCACGTCATAGGCAGTTTGCTTTCAGTTCGATGAAAATGATAAACCTTGTAAACGTCAGAAAGAAAAATTTTGCACATTTCATTGCGGATCTATTTAATGGGGCATTTTCCGCTTCTAACCACCGCAACGAACAACTTGAATTTGAGAAGGGCGGAAGTACTTTCAATCGCACACAGGTTTCCTCTATCGTTTGTGTTGTGAAAACTTTCTCATTTTCATACAGCCAAAAAAAAAGTCCCCGTGGGACTCCCGGGGTATGCTTGCAAAGGGAGCATTGCAAGAATAGGATCTCTGCCCTCCAACCAGGCATGTCGTAAAAGGCGACTAAGGTAGGGGGAGGTAGGGGGTTAGACACAGGGCTAACAACCCTGTTCTGTAAAAAAACACGTTTGTTACGGAAACGGCAACACAAGAAATCAACACTACTGGGTGTGACGGCCTTCCAGAATCATAGGAAGATACTCGCATGAATGAGAGTGGTGAAAGCCGAAAGGAAGCCACTGACAGGAAGATGGAAGTCTTAAGCGCCAAAAATAAGACCAAAATAGGATTCTGGAATGTGAGAACCATGTTTGAGACAGGAAAACTAGCGCAAGTTACAGCAGAGATGAGAGCTACAATTTACATATTCTCGGAGTCAGTGAAAGCCGATGGACAGGATCAGGCAAATACAGAGCCAGCACAGGAGAGACAGTGCTGTACAGTGGTAGAGATGACAACCAACACCATGAGGGAGTAGCAATTATCATGAAGAAAGGAATGGAGAAGTGCCTGATGGAGTGGAAACCTATCAACAGCAGGATGATGAAGATAAGAATGAAAGGTAAACATGCTAATACCACAATCATACAGTGCTATGCACCAACCAACGACAGTGGAGAAGAAAGCAAAGATACATTTTATGAACAATTACAGGCTGAAATGGAAAACACACCAAACCATGACATGAGGATAGTGATGGGTGACCTAAATGCAAAAGTCGGAAAAGACAACACAAACCAAGAAAGAGCCATGGGAAAAGAAGGATGTGGCAGCATAAATGACAACGGAGAAAGATTGGTGGAATTCTGCATGACAAACAACCTGGCCATTGGAGGGACATTATTTGCACACCCTGAGATCCACAAGCTTACCTGGTGGTCCCCCAATGGAAGAGACAAAAACCAGATCGACCACCTGATGATCATTGGGACATGGAGGAGATCGCTCCTAGATGTAAAAGTAAGGAGAGGAGCCATGTTGGCAGTGATCACCACCTTGTCACTGCAACCCTAAAAGTGAAGCTGAGAAAAAATGGATCTGGGAAACCAAGACAACAACATTTTGAACCAGCCGCCATGGCGCAGTGGTTAGCGCCTTGGGTTACGGACTGGAAGGTCGCGGGTTCGATTCCCATAAAAGTCATAGGGATTTTTCGGACTCCGGCCGGCTCCTACCCAGAGTGAGTGTGCTGTGGGCTCAGTGGGAAGACTGGGACCACACAGTCGAGCTTCATCCACTTAACGGATGCGAGTTTGAGAGTGTTGCTCAAATTGCCTGACCAACACTGCAGGTGTCTGTATCTCTCGGGCCTGGTTGACGCCGGGATATATTATGATAGTAAGCGTAGAGTACAACCCTGTCAAGTAGTCTCAAAGCATATGCACTTCCACAGCAGCATCATTACGTCATCCTCATTGTCATTGATCATCATGCATTAAAAAAAAAAAGCCTCTGATTCGGTGGTCCCGGTTTCTCTGGTCTCATGGTGACCTCAGATTCGGTTTGCCCATACACTTCTGTGCCTGTGGTGAGTTTGTGTCAAAGCCTTTGGGGTTGGAGGTTTGCGGGGGACGGTCGTTGGAGGGACGTTGTGGTGGTTGCCACCTGGGGTGGGCAACTCACTCTGTCTGGCTCCGCGACTGAGCTAATACTGTCGTTAGTAAGGGGCTTAGTAGGTGGTGTCCTGCGTATGTTAGCTCAGAACACCACCAAAGTGACCCAGCAGCAGTGCAGGGCCCCTCTGGCTGGTGGCCCCACGGCGGCCTGATAGTGATGGGCTCCCTGTGGACTTCCGACCCTGAGGATAAGACATAACAAATCTGGGTGTGGTTGTGGCGGGGAGATTGGAATGAGCGGCGTGGGAACAGTAGGACGGGGGTCGTCAGAAGATGAGGCAGCAAAAAAAAACAAACAACAACAACAACAACATTTTGATGTGGAAAAGCTGCGCAACACCAAAGTAAAGAGTGCTTTCACCCTCCAGCTCAAAAACAAGTTCCAAGCATTGGTGGATACTGAAAACTACATACCTCCGGACACGACTAATATAAACACCATGTGGAAACAAGTCAGGACAGCCTACACACAAGCCAGTGAAACGTGCTTAGGACAGAGACAGAGGAAGAGAAAAAGGTGGATTACAGCAGACACCTAGCAAGCCATCGAGAACAGGAGAGAACTGAAGAAGAAAATCTTAGAGACAAAGTCAGAGCGGATGAGAGAGAGGTACAAACAACAGTACAGAGAAGCAAACCAAACTGTGAAGAGAATGACAAGAACAGACAAGCGTACCTACATGGATGATATTGCAAGACAAGCAGAGGAGGCCGCGCAAAGGGAGAGCAAGGACAGGTGTATAAGATCACCAAGACTGTCAGTGGCAAGTACCGGGGCAATACCGAAACACCAATCCTAGATAAACAAGGCCAAATACTTACCACAGAAGCAGAACAAGATACAAGATGGGCAGAACATTC
This sequence comes from Rapana venosa, assembly GCA_028751875.1. NCBI lineage: Eukaryota > Metazoa > Mollusca > Gastropoda > Neogastropoda > Muricidae > Rapana > Rapana venosa. The sequence continues at coordinate 47,624,049 of CM054142.1, forward strand.
AGCGAAGTTTCTCACAGACCACCACCAACTGAAGAGGCAGATTTACAAATCCTGATGCCGATCTCAATGTGAACAGCACACCACCAAAGAAGGAAAAGATTATAGCAGCAATCAGCTCTCTCAAGAATGGAAAAAGCCCCTGGCCAGGACAACCTCAACGCAGAACTTTTCAAGGCAGATCCAGAGTTTGCATCTAAAGTTCTACAGCCACTCTTTGCAGCTATATGGGAGGAGAAACAGCTACCAGCAGATTGGACAGGAGGAGTCATCGTGAAGATCCCAAAGAAAGGAGCCCTGAACAATTGTAACAACTGGAGAGGAATCACTCTGCTATCTGTTCCTAGCAAGATTCTGGCAAAGATCATCATCGGACGAATCTCAGAGGCAGTGGACCAACAACTCAGAAAGGAACAGGCAGGTTTTCGACCAGGAAGAAGATGCATAGATCAAATCTTCACCCTGCGCAACATCATCGAACAGTGCACGGAATGGCAGAGACAGCTGTAGATCAACTTCGTAGATTTTGAAAAAGCCTTTGACAGCATTCATCGAGAAAGTGTATGGCGCATACTCCGAGCATATGGAATTCCACAAGAGATTATCCAAGTCATTAAGAGCTTCTACAACAACTTTACGTGCAGAGTAGGAAACAGCAAAACCAGTTTCAGTGTACAAACCGGCGTCAGACAAGGCTGCCCCATGTCAGCACTACTCTTAAACCTGACAATTGATTGGGTGATGAGACAGACAACAGCTGACCAGTCACGGGGCATCAGATGGACCCCCTTCTCAACGCTTGTAGACCTAGATTTTGCCGACGATCTGGCACTGCTCTCACATACCCACCATCACATTCAAGAGAAGACATCCCGTCTCAGCACTTTCGCACAGCAAGTAGGCCTGAAAATCAGTCAGAAGAAGACAGAGGTGATGACACTGAACGTTCAGAACCCCTCACCGGTCACAGTGAATGGAGAAGATTTACCAACTGAAGAGTTCACGTATCTCGGGAGCACTGTTAGGCATGACGGCGAAGCAGGCAGCGACATCAAGAACCGGATTAGCAAAGCAAGAAATGCTTATAGAAATCTGAACAATGTGTGGAAATCGTCCCAGTACAGCACAAGAACCAAACTAAAACTATACCAGAGCTGTGTACTTCCCACCCTTTTGTACGGCTCGGAGTGCTCGAGGATGACTGAGAGTGACCTCGACAAACTATCCACATTCCACACGAAGAATCTCAGAAGAATCTTGGGCATCTTCTGGCCTGAGACCATCTCCAACCAAGAACTTTTTGCCCGTTGCAACCAAGAAAGCATGGACAACATCATCATGCATAGGCGATGGGGATGGATAGGGCATATCTGCCGTCGGGAACAGGGAAACATCGCCCGAACAGCCCTCCACTGGACACCAGAGGGAAAACGCAAACGAGGACGACCCAAGAACACTTGGCGTCGGACTGTCGAAACAGAGCTGAAGACCTTCCAACATACCTGGGGAACCATTCGGAAGCTGGTCCAGGACAGACAGGAGTGGAGAACATTTGTTGCTGCCCTACGTGCCAATAAGGCACAAAGGCATTGATGATGATACAGCAAAAATGTTTTGTAGAACAAAAATCGTGTTAAGATATACCACAGAACGTAGATTTTAGATTCGATCGTTTAGATCTATTTTTAGATGAAATTGTTTAGGTCAACACCAGAGCTCGACTGGCACAACTAGGCTTTAAAAAGTTTTACACTAGAAAAAAAAAAAGAAATAACAGCACACGAATTTTTGCATCCTGGATTTGAGAAATCATAATTTGCTGATAATAATCATCGTGATAAGACTATTATCAGGCAGGAATGGGATGGAGGGAGAAGAGAGAGTTTTGGTCAAAGCCAACACTTAGTGGCATGATAGCCAGATTTTTCTCTCACAACAGCATGATATGTCAACACCTTAATCATAAAATGTCAACACTTTAATCATACAGGGCATTCTTGCTATTCACCGTTTTCCATGAACCGTTCTAGATAGGCCCAATCTTCCTCGCGAAGGTGTCTGTAACTTTACACACCCTGTCTCTTTTCTTCTTATTCACTAAAGACATCGAAGGATCTCATGGAATTCATGGCTGCGATGATAATTGCAATTCAATACGCAGCATCTGTTTTGCATTTTTAACGGCATAGCCTAGTGTCTGCATAATCCCTAGCCCTACTCCGTGTCTACTTACCATTAATATATTATAGGCCTAATGCGCCATCTGCCGGCGCGATAAGAGGAGACAAGTTTCAGTAGGTCAGGCCTATATAATAACAGTCCATTGGAATAGGTAGGGTGGGGTAGGGGAGGTAGTGAACAGGGTGGTTAGAATTTAGGCCTAATGAAAATTTGACAAACGATTTCCCAGTGTTCCCGTTTATCAGAAATTGGCAAGTGTGTGTTCTGTGTTCACCAGGATGCCTGACAACTGAATGACGTCATGTTGTAGATCTAGGATCGCAGCGTTTCTAATGGGATCTAAGCAAAGACCGTAGGCAAATGAGCGGAAATGATGAAGAGAATTTCTTATTATTCCATAAACAAAAATGGACCAGATGGTGAAATAAGTATGCAATTAAAATGACACACATCCTTATGACTAATTATGCTTTTTGTTTTTGTCGTTTTGGTTTGGTTCTGTTTTGTTTGATCCATTACTTTTGTTTTGTTTGTCTTTTATATGTGCAATATAGACCAAAATTGACTCTAAGAAATAAGAGAAAGGACATTTTTAGCCGAAGACGCTGCTCCGTAAATAGGCTCACCTACAATGGGAAATATGAAGATATATATTTTTTTTACTGACCTAAGCCGTGCATCATTAATATTTTAGGTTTCCTTAGGGTTGGTAATGACTCTGGTAAACTTCTTGTTATCGAAGAGAGAGAGAGAGAGAGAGAGAGAGAGAGAGAGAGGAGAGAGAGAGAGAGAGAGAGAGAGAGAGAGAGAGAAATGTGGCCATGACCGACATGATAGCGACATGAGCATAACGGTTGCTATGACAACGTCAGTCTGCGTAGTTGACATAGCGCACTGATTAATGGTTCAGAGAGCTTCAATAATGAATGCAAAGCCCAGTGCTAATGAAATGGATATCTATAGCCCGGGTGATTTCATTGCCCCAGTTATCAAACTTTGACGTCATCCATATTTTCCGTCATATCTTATTCCAATATTGGTAACGTTGCTTTCCGCCTCGCCGACGAAAACAGCTGTAGAAGACTGTCACCGCCTAATTAATCCACCAGAATAGAAAAAAACCACCCATTTTAAAAGTAGGCCAGGCCTGTCTGTCTAGTCAAATGGCTAACACCATCAGACTTATGCAGATATTTCATTTGAACTATTTCGTTGTTGTTGCCTAGACTGAAAGCAACGTTACCAATATTGGAATATGACGGAAAATATGCATGACTATAATGCATGATGTATATATGTATGTACACACGCACATAAATATATATTTATATATATATCTATATACAGAAGAGAAATATAGAAGACCATATATATCATGAATAAGAGAAGAGAGGGGGAGGAGAGGGAGGAGGATGAAGGGCAATCAAGTGCCCATACAACATATCATGGAGACAGATAAGAATGTAGGAACTAGTAAACTATTCATAATATTCATATGTCACACACTACCATCATACAATATATAACATACAAATATATATATATATATTATATATATATATATATATATATATATATATATATATATATATATATATGACACACACCCTTCCCACCCACATAGAAAATCCAAGCAAAGCTGAAAAATAAAAATTTCACCTTGAAGTGATGGAAAATGGGAATAATAATGACGAAAAAACCCTTTCAAGGAACCAGCGAACGAGCAAAACAAAAGAAAAATAAGACAACAAGACAACAATCCAGTACTATGGAACAACAACACGCAATGATAGGCACGCGATGTCACTTTACTTTTCGTGGTTTGCCTTGTTCGAATGTAGGCTTTTTAAAATAATGGAAACAAGCATTTATTTCTATGATAGTTTCTTTTTGAAGTAGAGAGAAAACTGCATTGTATACTACAATACAGTGGCTTGAGATAAGATGAAGCATTCCTTACAAGCAAGTAGAACAGGCTACATACATGCAGTGAAATGATTTCCTGCTTCGAACACACGTACACGCGCGCGCGCGTGCATTTGTTACAAAATTCAGCAAGAATGTTAAGTGCTTATGCGGAGATTATATTTTCAATGCTCATATCATACTTGACTGCCATGATTTAAAACCATATTTGCCTCTCATTTCTAAGACTTCTATTGAAGAAGTTTTCAAAGATGTAGATAATCATAATGTTTGTATATTGCTAAAGGTTTGCAGTCAAGTCCCATAGGACATTTGTTATAATTATTGAAGTTTTGTTTGTTTCTGTTTTTCTCTAATCATTACTTGTTTATGTTGTTTAGCACGTTCTGTTTGTCATTTTGATGTCTATACACACACAAGCACACACGCATGCACACACATACACACACACGCACACACACACACACACACACACACACACACACACACACACACACACACACACACACACACTTACACTTTCCAAATTATTCCTTTTGATCGTCTGGTATCACTTAAAGTCTATCTATCTATCTGTCCGTGTGTGTTGGTGTGTGTGTGTGTTCGTGACATTTTATTTGAAAACCAATATGAAATATAGTTTTTGTGTCTTTGATATATTTGATGTGTATCAATCTGCCTGTCAGTATTGTAATTGCCCTTCATGGGATGATTAAAGTGTTTTTGACTTTGACTTTGACTTGACTTTGACTGTCCCGTAGTCTGCCGACCGTGGGGGCACCCTCAAAGACTCAACAACCAGTTCTCTCCATTCCTCTCTCTGTTCTGCCTTTCTCAGGGTTTTGTTGAGTTCTAGGCCTGTCCATTCGCTGATGTTATCCTCCCAGCTCTTCCTTGGTCTGCCTCTTCTTCTTCCTCCTTGGACAGTGCCTTGCAAAACTGTCTTTGCAAGTCCTTTGGATCTTGTGACATGCCCATACCATTTAAGTTTACGTTTTTTCACGATCGTTAGAAGGTTCTCATAGGGTCCAATGGTTTGCTGGATTCTGTTATGCACGCTTTCGTTGCTTATGTGGTCTTTGTAGGAGATGCCAAGGAGTCTCCGAAAGCATCTCATCTCCACAGCCTGTACTCTTCTCTCCAAATCTGCAGTCAGGGTCCATGATTCACAGGCCTACAGAATATGGATATGACAAGGGAGCGCATTAGTCTGATCTTGGAGATAAGTGAGATATTTTTATCTCTCCAGATGGTGTTTAGTTTTGACAAAGCTGTTATTGTCTGTGCAGTCCTGCATACTACTTCTGGCTTGGATCCCTGGTTGATACAATGGCTCCCAGGTACTTGAAGCTTTGAACTGTTTCTAGCTTCTGGTCATTAACCCTGATATCAGTGCTAATGCCGTTGGTTTTATTAGTCTCAGTTTGGTCTTCTCTGCACTGATTTCCATGCCGTATGTTTTGGAGGCCTTATTCAAGTGTTCTGTTAGGCTGGCAAGCTCTTTTTCTGATCCTGCTATTCCATCAATGTCATCTGCGAAGCGGAGGTTTGTGATCGTTCTGCCACAATGCTGACTGATCCTTCATGATGTTCCCGTGCATCAGCCATGATTCTCTCAAGGAAGATGTTGAAAAGAGTGGGTGAGAGTAGACAGCCCTGCCTTACTCCAACTGTTGTTCGAAACCATTTCTCCAATGTTGTTATTGTAGTACAACTGCACTGGTGGCCTCACTGTACAGCTGTTTGATGACTTGATCAGGTTTGCATTGATGCTGTACAAATTCATGGTTGCCCACAAAGCTGCATGCCACACCCTGTCAAATGCCTTCTTAAAATCGATAAATCGTGGTAAAGGTCTTGTTGATGTTGAAGGTACCGCTCACATAGTATTCTGAGGTTGAATATCTGTTCTGTTGTGCTGCGCCCTGCTCTGAAACCTGCTTGTTTTCCCCAGCATGATGGTCTCTGCTTGTGGCTTCAGTCTATTCAATATTATCTGCAACATGACCTTGCTTGGGTGGCATATGAGGCTGATTGTGCGGTAATTAATGGCATTGTTTGTAGATTTCCTTTCTTGGGGAGGGTGATGATGAGTGACTGTGTCCATGGTGTTGGCCATTTTCCTGTCTGCCAGATCTTGTTGCAGATTCTTAGTAGGGCGCTGATCATGGCTTCCCCTCCAGCTTGGACCAACTCAGCTGGAATGTTGTCAGCCCCTGCTGACTTTCCCTTTTTCAGCGATCTGACTGCTGTTTCCACTTCTTCTCGGAGGATAGGGTGACTGTGTCTTTGCTTGCGGGTACATTAAGGACTTCTGGATCTCCTGGGGTTCTATAGTTATACAGGTCGGAGCAGTATTCTATCCATCTGTTCAGAATATCCTGGTCGTCAGTGAGACACTTCCCATTTTTGTCTTGGATTGTTAAACTTTTCTCTGTTTTGTGCTAGTCAGGTCTTTCACCAGCTGATATGCTTTCTTGCTGTTGTTTTTCTTGATGTTCTCTTCAATATCTTGGCACTGTTCACCGATCCATTTCTCTTTTGCCTCCGTCATGGACTTCCTGATTCTTTTGTTGACTGCCCTATATTGTTTGCTCTTTCTTTTGTTTCATTTTTCTTTTTCTTCAACTCTTACGCTTGTCGCATAGTTGTAGGTGTTAGGTGTGACCATGGTTTTTTGACTGGTCGGTGTTTCCCAAAGAAGCTCGCTTGCTATTTCAGTCACTGCTGTATTGAAACTATTCGTCAGTGTATCTATGTCTGAGTCTTTCACAGTGAGTGGCTCCCAACTTTCCACTATCCTTGCTTGAAGATTCTAATATCTCTGGGTCCTTCAGCTTCTCGAGGTCAAATTTGATCCTGATGTTGTTCCGCTTGTGGATTTTCTTTAGACGTAGTCGGAAAGTTCATCAAAAAGATCATGATCACTCACTAGGGCCTGCTCCTGGAAAACTTCGTGTCGTGCGATGTTAACGCTAGACTGAAACCGTCTTTCCACCATGGGTGAATCTATTTGGTTGTGGTTGTTCTCCATTTGGGCTATGCCATGTCCAAATTTTCTGGATTTCTTGTGGGGGCAAGTGTATTCACTAGCTGGAGGTGGTTGTTACTGGCAAAACTCGGAAAAGTCTCAAGCCTCTTTCATTTGATTGGTTATTACAATGTGCCACAAACGCCCTCCCAATTTTTCCTGCATCTTCTCCTACCTTGGCGTTCCAGTACCCTGCACAACGAGGATGTCTTTCTTGGGAGTTTGTTTCCCGAACCTCTTGTAGCTGGTCATAAAATTCTTCTATGGCTTCATCTGTGCAGTCGGATGTGGGGGGCGTATCCCTTTGTACAAACAGTTATGTTAAAGGGGGTTGCTCTCGGCGGATGGTAATAAGTCTGCTGGACACAGGCTGACCGCTCATGACGGTTTACGGTGTCTTTGTGAACGAGAAACCCCACGCCCGTGTTCATGTTTATCCAGTTTTCCCCTGTAGTGTTATTTGTGGTCTTCCCGGTCGTTGTTTCTCCCCATGTTTTTCCACCTGACTTCGCAGAGCCCAGGATCTGCCATTGATTTCGGGGCATCTCATGTGTCAGTTCTTCCCTTTGCCCGCAGCTCTTAGTGTCCGTACATTCCATGTGCAATGATGGTGTTGTTTCTGGCACGAATTTGCTGTGTTTTACTCAGTAGCATACTTTCGACCTCTGTCTGTGAGCAACAGAAGGCGCGGTCCTTGGTAACCCGGGCGACGACCAATCCGGTATGGAAATTCTGGCTGTCTTTATCATGGGTGTGTCTTGGGCAAATCAAACCTGGCGGAGCCCATCCCTCTCCAGGTCGGATTTTTTGATTGGGTTTACTCCCCACATGTGGCAGGTGGTACTGGGTTACATGGTTACCAGTAGCAGAGGGAGTCTTAAAGTGGAAAGACGTTAAAACTAAAGACTACTACTACTACTACTACTACTACCCCTACTATTACTACTATTTTTTTCCGTCAGCGCCTGGGTTTTATCACAGTTCTTGATTAAACCATTGATGCTGGGGGCAACAGCAAAGTGAGAGGCTATATGATCAGTGGCTTTCTTTCCCACCCATGGAATGCCACTTTACAGCTTAGTCTTTAGTGATCGACTATGACTCTCTGACTAGGAGGCTTGACTTGCACAGTTCTTATGTGCTGCAGCCCTGGGGGCTAGTTGGCCTTTGGAGAGCATCTCCAACGCTGACTGTCCTTATGCCCACTTGACCGAGAGAGTGGGGATGTACTGTGCGCAAGGCATCCCCACTATAATCAAATTTCTGCCCAATTTCCGAAACAGCAGCTACCTCCTCTGCTGTTTTGGAGGTCATCGTCGGACACGACGGACAAAAAGAACTACTACTACACTTAAAGTGGAAAGACGTTAAAACAAAAGACTACTACTACTACTACACTTGAAGTGGAAAGACGTTAAAACTAAAGACTACTACTACTACTACTACTACTACTACTACACACACACACACACACACACACACACACACACACACACTCAGCGCGAAATTTGAAGCCCCTTTCCAGTTTCCCCCCTCCTCTTCCATCCTTATCATCCCTCCTTTTTGTCTCTGTGTCTGGGTCCATGAAGTTGTAGGCTCAAATTTCAGCTGCAGCGGCTGGCTGTTTTAAGCTCTTCCAGGTAAATATAAAAGCACAGATCTTACTGTTTGCGTTGTAATGCACCTCGTGTACACAAGTATACATAAGATCAAAATAAATGTGCACGTTAAAGGTACTATAATTCATGGCAGCGCAGGATGGGTTTCGGAAACAAACTACCCAGTGTGTACCTTGTACATGAAGAGGGATGGGCGCGGCCAGGTTCAACTTGCTGAAAAGACGGCCTGAAAAATGTAGTGCAGTGGCCCAACATGTGGTTGGGAGGGGGAGAGGGGAAAGAGAGAGAGAGAACTCTGAACTCTGAAATAAGAGAGAGTGAGAGAGAGAGAGAGACAAGAGAGAGACAGACGAGAGAGAGAGAGAGAGAGAGAGAGAGAGAGAGAGAGAGAGAGAGAGAGAGAGAGAGAGAGAGAGAGAGCGAGACCTAAGGAAAACATTGAAACACTAAACACTTTCAAAACTAATCGAAAGACTTACTTGTACCCAAAAAGCTTCAAGGTGCAAGTACAAATTTAGAGATTGTTTATGTAGGTCGTGGTAAAACTCCTCAGTGTGTGTGTGTGTGGTGTGTGTGTGTGTGTGTGTTTGTGGTGTGTGTGTGTGTGTGTGTGTGTGTGTGTGTGTTGCGTGCGTGTTTGCATATGAATTTGTATAATTTAAGCTATTATTACCTGCGTGCCTGTGTTGGGCGTATCATGTGGTTTGAGCCTACTTTACGAGGGCATTGCACAAGGGCGGACTATGGCGTTTTGTATGTGGTTTGTTTGGTGTTTTTTTGGTGGGGTACTGCAGTGAAGCCCACGTCAGTGACATGTTTTAGGTTTATTTCTAGATCGTTTGAAATTGCAAACACTGCAATTCGTTTTTTTTTCTCTTTTACATATTTCGTATATATCGGACTGATTCAAGTGACTGATCCTTTTGTGGTTTTGTTCCAAGTTGGTTTGGTTCTAAGTTGTTAGTTAAAAATGGTAATTGAAGCTACTTTTCATTGACATTCTATCTGTCGTTGTTATCTGAGTTATAAAAGAACAAGCTCGCTCTCTCTTTCTCTCTCCCCCCCCTCTCTCTCCCTCTCCCTCCCCGTTCTCACCCTCCCTCTCACTCCCTGCTACCCTCTCTCTCCCCAGCTCTCTCATCCGTATAATTCAGGCGGTGTCGCCCAGAATACGTTATGTAACTGCCCCGCTGTCCAGGAGTTTGTGCTGAATATTTTATACAATGCTTTTGACAGGTTCGTGCTAGCCCTGGAGAAATCGATCTGCCAAAGAATACAGATGGTCTTTTCTCCCCACCCCCTACACACACACACACACACACACACACACACACACACACACACACACACACACAACACCGCACAATATTAGCGTGCACACACACCAGTATGCGCTCACATTCGCCTCGTCCAGCCCTCTTCACTCCCCTGTTCACAGCGGCCCCCCCCCCCCCCCCCCTCAACCTGTTTACCCCTCCTCCCTCCTCACACACACACACACACACACACACACACAACACACACACACAACACACACACTTCCCGAATTTGTTTTGAAAGCAATGTTGTTTCTGCCTCTGCTTCGTCGAAAGCTCAAACAGCAACTATCGTTGCCTGTCATAATTATATGAGCGAAAACGTGCTGCTCTGCCGTTAAGCGCCTGAAAAGTCAGGTTCAGCGCATCCGACTTCGGCATGGGAGAGAACTCGTATCTTTTGTCTTTCTGGGGGGAAAAAAGCAGCACAAAGCACTAAGAAGGCAGGAAATAGACAAGAAACAGGGGACATGAAGAAAAGGAACTAGACAGAAACAAAGGGAGGGATAGAAAAGGGGGACTTCGTGGCACAGGTTTTTCAGGTGGGGATGCTATTTCTACTGACAGGTCACCGGCATAACCACGGGGTATATTGTTGCTGAAATATGTCCAAGAGAAACTTTGGCGAGAAAGTCATAGAAGAAAGTAACTGCGCATTCCTTTTCCTCTCTAGGTTTTTGTTTGTTTGTTTGTATTTTTTGTTTTTGCTGCTTAGAACAATATTTACCGATAATCCTTACGAAAGATGTATAAACTATTTACGGCGTTAGTCTCCAATTTCTGTTGTTAACAGCAAGGGAAAACCTGGAAGGGGATAGGTAAGCGTTGCTAAGATGTTTTTGTTGTTGTTTATCGTTAACTGTAGCAGTGTAATCATTAATTTGTTGACTCCCATCAACAAACAACACATAATAATAATAATAATAATAAATGGAACTTATATAGCGCTCACCCGACAAATAGCCGGCATCCGGCATATAGCAGGAAAATCGATCCATGTGCTCATGGGGGGACGGGATAGCCTAGTGGTTAGAACATTGCGCTCGCAATCTGATGACCCGGGTTCGATTCCCGTTCAAGGGGAAATTTTCCCCTGGAGTTAACATCAGTGCAGACTCCACTCTCCCCAAAAGTCCTTCGGGTGAGACTATTAACCGAGGCCCCGTGTGCGAACGCACGCAGAACATCTTGCGCACACGTTAAGTCCTGTTTCGCTTTTCGTAAGAGTAGGCCATTGTGTGCCGGTGGGAACAGATGACAATTACAAAATCGCATATGTACGGGGACTGGATGTAAAAAAACACATAAGTGCTTATTCCATTATCCTCGATATAAAAGAATAAAAGAATAAAACAAAACAAAACAAACACTAGTGAAGACAGATGACGCACAGTGCTCCGGAACATAACTGACAATGAGTGGACACAAACAGGCCAAGGACGCAGACGAAACAGCACACAACATGCGCGCTAAGTTGCCAAACAGGTCTCAGACGTTACCAAAACAGCGTCAGGTGTACTGAAGGTGAAGGATGGCCTGCCTGTGTCCAGAAATGAGGTTAGGCTTTGTGTGCCACAGACCGTGCATTTCATGAGAGGCTGTTGTCAGCTGCATTAGGTCCTTCTTCAGAAATTGTCCTGGCACTTATGGCTTTTCAGAAGAGACCCGAAAAAATACTTTTGATTAAAAAGCCGACCAGCCAGCCAACCAACCAAACAGTTCCAAACTGATCCCAACCAAACGGTAATTATCTTGAAGGTTTAATGGCAATGGCATTGCCGAAAGACGGCAAAGTCTGAGTAGGGAGATATTTTGTCGTCTGGATCGGTGCATCCTTTATGAGTCACTCCGAATACATGGGTCGATTTTCAGAAATGAAGTCTTCTACAGAATCAAAGGACAAACACTGCTTTGACGACATGAAAATCGAAGACTGTGCTTCCAAAAGCAAAGTGGTATTGTAGAGTGTGACAGTGGGTGGCCTCACTGTGGCCCAGTGTCTAACCTACAACTCCTCAGAAAGTTGTTGTTCAGGGGATGTGATAGAAAGCTTGGGTGTTACTGTGTAATGAGTGCCTCTTAATGACATGTTTCTGTTCTCCTAAAACACATGCACGAACACGCGCAAACGCACGCACACCCCCCCCCCCCCCCCCGCACATACACACCAACTGACAAAATATGCTTAAAATGAGACAGACATCCCCATATCCCCTAAATCTGTTCATTTTGGAATATGCATTATCATTTTTTCACTTTCAACTATTAATTCAGATAGCATATTTGGAAACTTATCAGGTCCATGTCACAAATGTGGAGGAATCGTGTTAAGTTACGCGCGCGCGCGCGCGCACACACACACACACACACACACACCACACACACACACACACACAACAACACCACACACACAACACACACACACACACACACACAATCGTCTAATATCACTTTAAGTGAACAGACGTAAAATTGAAGACACACATACACACAGAGGATGAGTCTTTTCTTTTGCGTTTTGATGATTTCTCTTACAATTTGACTCGAAAAACATCAAGAATAACCGAGACACATGTTATAAGTAAAGGAAGATGCAAACAACTCAAAAGCAAAAATAAAACAAATCTCCAGAAGAGAGAGAGAGAGAGAAGAGAGAGAAGAGGAGGAGAAGAACTTGAGAGAGAGAGAGAGAGAGAGAGAGAGAGAGAGAGAGAGAGAGAGAGAGAGAGAGAGAGAGAGAGAGAGAGAGAGAGAGAGAGAGAGAGAGAGAAGAAGAAGAAGAAGAAGAAGAAGAACTTGTGATTTAAAAAATCTGGGAGGGGGAGGGCGGGTGGGTGGCGGATAGGATTTAACCGATTTCCTGCTGTCAAAGAGCATTACAGACATGCGCAGATCAGAAGGACGGACGAGAAAAGAATGGGCAAAAACTGCTGCCGGAAAAAGCAACCGGAACGAACTTGTGTCGTGTTCCTTTGATGTAACAACCAAGCTCCTTTTGATCCAAAGTGTATTTGAGCCAGTCGCCTTTTGTCTGCTTTTTGTTGTTGGTGTTGTTCTTTTCAGACCACAGGAGAGAGATCATTGTTTCGGCTTTGTTTCTTCCGATAACTTTTTCCTGCTTGTTTCTGAGAGGAGATAACATTCGGTCAGAATTGTGAGGATTTCATTATTGATGATGAGGATGATGATTGTAGTGATGATGAGGAACATGGCGACGATACAGGAAATGATAGAGCAATAATCTGATGTTTTGGTTTAAATAAGGTTTATTCATTAATAAGCATGAAACAAGCATACCCTAATGAACATAATCAGCATAGCAGCAACAAGCAAGTAGCTTATGTTGTGCTCAAGTGCAATATCAACATTCATATACTTACTTACTTAGGCCCATCACTCCCCCTGGAGCATAGGCCGCCGACAACAGTCCGCCAGAGTCCTCTGTCCTGGGCTATTCTCTCCAGCTGTCTCCAGGTATATCCCATCTTTCTGGTTTCTGCCTCAAGGTCGCGTCGCCAGGTGTTTCTTCGCCTTCCTCTTTTTCGTTTTCCCTGGGGGTTCCATGATATGGCGACTGATAATCAATACACTGACCAAAAGAGGTAAACGGAAAAAGTGACCTAGCAGAATAATAACAGCATCAACATGTACAGATAATGAAATAGCTAATGATTCCCCAAATGACATTTTTATAGCATAAATAGGCAATCGTTTGAAAAAATTACAGAATCCAATACTATTCAACTCATCCAGAAGATAAGCTCATGAAAAAGTAAATGATGAAAAAAAGACTAACCACAAGACAGACACAAACAACAAGCTGCAGGATGAAATGAAAGAACAAAACAACCAGCCAACCAACCAACCAACCAACCAACCAACCAACCAAAAAAACAAACAAACAAACGGAGAAACAGATCAGGCAGCTGACACACGAACAGTCAAAACATCAAAACAAGCAAACCAGCAGTCTTATAACAGACAAAAACCAGATCTGATTTTTTCAGTTCGCAGTAATGGTTATTTTTTTGTTTAGGGAAGGACAGAGGGAGAGAGAGAGGGGGAGATAGATAGATAGATAGATAGATAGATAGAGAGAGAGAGAGAGAGAGAGAGAGAGAGAGAGAGAGAGAGAGACTTTAAATTAAAAAAAAGTACTGAATCTTTATATTAATTCTAAGCATGTTCCTGTTCCCTACAGTCCACATTTCTCATTCTTCCCCTCCTCTGTCGCTCTTTGTTTGTCCGGTCTTCTAACATCATCAGTCCAATCCCTTCAACGTATACAAAATTCTGCAGCTCGCCTAGTCCTCAGAAAGAAAAAAAACTTGAACACACAACTTATCTCTTACAATCTCTCCACTGGCTGCCTGAACAACAGAGAGTACATTGTAAGATCAGTACCCTCTGTTACAAGTGTCTTCACAAAACAGCTCCCTCTACCTCTGTGAATGTCTTCACCTGTACACTCTCTCTCGTTCCCTCCGCTCTGCTGCAGATAACTTGTGCTTACGAATACCGAGATTAAACCAATCCGCCGTTGGCCGTCGCTCTTTCTCTGTTTCTAGTGCGGTGATCTGGAATGACCTCCCTCTTTCCCTTCGCCAAAAGACTACTTCTTCAAGTGTCCGGTCTGGTCCTGCAGACATCGACGATCATGGCTCTCCATTCTTCCCTGTTCTCGGTCCCTCTCATGAGCTCATTGTTGGTGCCCTCTTTATTCGTTGCGAATTTGTTTTAAACTGTCTGTGAATTTTGTGGTTGTCTTCCTCTGCTCTTGTTTCCACATATTTTGCCACTCCATAACAGTTTCTCTAGTCCGTCAGCCCTGATTATATGGCCGAAAAATTTGAGCTGTCTTTCTCTGATGGTGTTGAGAAGGGATCTCTTGTACCCAGCCATTTCCATTACTTCTGCATTTGTTTTTTCTTTTTGTCCATGAGACTTTCATGATTCTCCGGATGAACCACATCTCCACTGCTTCTAGTCGCTGTTCTGTGTCCTTGGCTAGGGTCCAGCACTCACATCCGTACAGAAGAATGGACCATACGTAGGCTCTCACAACATGGATCTTTGTCTTGAGGCTTATCTTACTGTTGGTAAAAATGCATTTCATGTTGTTAAAAGTTGCCTTAGATTGACCGATTCTCTTCTTGATTTCTGTGTCACACTTGCCGTCCGGGGTGATAGTACAACCAAGGTATTTAAAGGTGTTTACTTGTCTGATTCTCTCTCCTTTACAGGCTATGTTGCATTGTGGTATAACAGCTTTTTTCGAGATCACCATGCATTCTGTCTTCCTTGCATTGAGCTGTAATCCTTTCTTTTCGCTTTCGTCTGTTACTGTTGTTAAAATCTTTTGCAGTTTTTCTTCAGAGTCGGCGATAAGGACTGTGTCATCTGCATATCTCAGGTTGTTGATGTTGTGGCCACCTACACTAATTCCCTCATGATTCTCAATATTTCGTAGAATTATTTCACTATATATATATTAAATAAATCAGGCGAGAACACGCAGCCCTGCCTCACACCCCTGCAGATTGGTCTATATTGACTGATGTCATTGTCGACTCTACTGGCTGCCTCCTGTTCCCAATATATGTTTCTGAGGACTTGAAAATCTTTCCCGTCGATGTATAGCCCTGCCAGAATATCAAACAAGTCCATCTACATTGCGATCCCTAAGAAACCGGGCACAGCTGAATGTGACCAACATCGTACAATCAGCCTGATGAGTCGCCTCACCAAAGTTCTTTTACGAATACTCATGAAGAGAATGAGAAATAAAATACTCCCAGAAATATCAGAAACGCAATTTGGATTCATGGCAGACAAAGGCACCAGAAATGCAATTTTCGCATTGAAAACTCTCATGGAAAGATCCATCGAGGTCCGGAAAGACCTGTACCTCTGCTTCATTGACTACTCAAAAGCGTTCGACAAAGTACGACACTCCGACTTGTTTGATATTCTGGCAGGGCTATACATCGACGGGAAAAGACTACTTACGACACTTTTAAATCCAGCCTCAAGACATACCTATTTCAAACTTAAGACTTTCCCCTCCTGTTTCATCTCATATCTGTCCTTGCCTTCGACAGCCGAAATCCCCACCACCCTGCCAAAGTGTGCAACCTTTGTGTGTGTGAGTGTGTACGCGCGCGCGCGTGCGTGCGTGTATGTACATTTGAATTTGTTAACATTGTTAATTGTTATTTGTTGTATGTGTAAGAATGTGTTGAATGCAAGCGATTTGTTTTTACAAAATATAGCGTTATATAAATTCCATTATTTTATCATCATCATCATCATCATCATCTTCATCACCTGTCTGTCTGTCTCGCCCTCTCTCGCTCTTTGTGTAGATCTGTGTAGTCTCCTGCCTGTCTGCCTGCCTGCCTGCCTGTGTGTGTGTGTGTGTGTGTGTGTGTGTGTGTGTGTGTGTGTGTGTGTGTGTGTGTGTGTGAAGACCCACGTTTTCTTTGAAGTTCTCCGTTTACTGGCTTCTTCTGTGTGTGTCTGTATTTGCCTCTGACGCTTTCATATTCTCTCTGTCTGTCTGTCTGTCTGTGTCTGTCTGTCTCTCATATCACTCTCTCTCTCTCTCACACACACATATCATCCCTCTTTCCGATGCGTGCGCGCTCTTTGTGGTGTGTGTGTGTGTGTGTGGTGTGTGTGTGGTGTGTGTGTGTGTGTGTGTGTGTGTGTGTGTGTGTGTGTAAGATCAAGTTTCTGTCGTTCAAAGAAGAGCATTAGTTTTCTTTGGCATATTTGACACCCATTTTTGAGAGAGAGAGAGAGAAGAGAGAGAGAGAGAGAGAGAGAGAGAGAGAGAGAGACAGAGAGAGAGAGAGAGAGAGTTAATACTTAATAAATGAATGAGTGTATCAAGAGTAATCAGAGAAAAAAGTCTGTGCTTAAGAAAAGATGTGGTTTTCTTCGCTACAATATGATTAAGCTGATAGGAGGAAGCCGCTGAATTCACAATAAATGATATCGTTCATGAATATATGAATAAACAGAAAAAACAGGGACGAAATTGAATCC
>CM054142.1:47646168-47648668 GCA_028751875.1 Rapana venosa
TTGACTTGGTCTCTGTTATAAGACATAAACCCTCCTGTTTTGTGTGTGTGTGTGTGTGTGTGTGTGTGTGTGTGTGTGTGTGTGTGTGTGTGTGTGTGTGTGTGTTATGTGATATCACTGTCTCTGAAACAGGAGTCTGTTTCCTTTCTTCTTCTTCTTCTTCTTCGTCGTCGTCGTCGTCGTCGAACGCTCGGATAGCAACTATTGTTTGTATATGAGCGAAAATGCGTCACACTGCATTAAGCGCCTGACAAGTCATGCCCAGCGCATCCGACTTTCGGTATAAATTATCTTTTAAGTCTTTCTGAAAAAAAAGCAGAAAAAAGACAAAAAGGTGGCGACAGGAAGAACAGGATCAAAGCAGAAACAGAGATATAGAAAAGAGGAAATTTCTAGCATATAATTTCCGCAATGTGGGGATGTTTTTTTTAATACTAACAGACCCCCCCCCCCCCTCCTTCCGGCATTCTCACGGGGGCTATAATTCCTGAGTAATGATTCGTGCAGGAATGCCTGCATGTAGTGTTACTTGTTTCAAAGCGTTACAAGAGGGGGAGGGGGCAAGATAGCCTAATGGTTAGAGTGTTGAGCTTGCGATCGATGACACAGGTTCGAGTCACCACCAGGATCTCCGTTGGAGGTGATTTTTCCCCCTGGAGTTGACATCAGTACTAACTCTACTCCCCCGAAGAACATATTGCGCACACACGTTAAAACCCGTTCTACCTTTCGGAAGATATTGTGTGCCGGGAAGAACGGACGACAAAGCTCATCAGTATACTTTCCACAGAGTAGTCTTCTTGATGGATGCCCTGTCTGTGGTGCAGGCCCTGAAGTCCAACAGAGATACAGGCCTGAACGACCTCTCCTCCACTCTTGCCTCGCTTTGCAGGAGTTGAGGAGAGGTGGTTTGAGGTGCATCCCCTCCCATCACAATGTGCTTGGCAACGCAACTGCTGACTGCCCGGCACAGGAAGGTGCAGGGGGACAGGCCTGTCCCGGGTTTCTGAAGCCGAGGCCATCCTGCAGGCCCAGCAGCAAGCAAAGCGGACACACAAACAACATGCACACTTCAACAGGTCGGGCAACTTCTACCTGCTGACGACACAGGAGCAGTCTGGTGTATATTCGAACTCAGTACAGGGCCCCCGTACCCTGAGATGTATACAAAACCCCACGTAGGTCACAGGGAGCATTTCCCCTGAAAGAAAGGCACCAGACAACAGACCCGTGCTTATCCAGTCCTCCCCCGCTACATGAGGGCACTCTGAAAAGAGGATCGGGCCTGACGACCCATACCCCCCCAAGGCCAAAAAAGCCCTGTGGAAAACATGGAGGACCGCAGCGTAAAAGCGTCTTTTCACAGAGACTGAGCAAACCCACTTGAGGGAAAAAAAAACCCAACGTTGAAAAGAAAAAAAAGAAAAAGTCCTTTCCGTTTTTCCCTCATTTTTTTTGTTTAGTTGGGTTTCTTGAAAGGGAAAACCAACTCGTTTAAACCAATAATCCTGTAAAAAGGGAAAATTTAAAAGGGAAAGGAATCCCATAACCCATAAGGTCGAGGGGAGCGAAAGGGGCCCGAGGGCCTCCCCTTCTCTAGGGGCCCTCCCTATTGAGGGCGGGGCCCATCCCTCTCCCCGCTTTCTTTACCTTCCTGACCCTAAAGAGGGCAGGGACCCATTTAAAAGCTGGGTTTAACGGGGGAACTGTATTTAAGCCAAGGCGCCCCAAAGGGCACCCATCCAACGGAAAACCCCGCCGAAAGCTGCTTAACTTTGGGTAGGGGAAAAACGGTGCTCCGAAACCAAATGGCAAACCCCTTTCCCCCTATAATCCCCTGAAAAAATGGAAAAAAAATTAAAAATTAGGACAGCGGTTTTGTTTAAAGCGTGCGGGTAAAATGGAAAAAAAACGAGTGAGGTTGAGATATTTTTAAAAATTTGAATAAACGTGAGCTTTAAAAAAGTGATTTACATCTTGTCAAATTACAATAAAAAACAGTAGCCCCATCACTGCCACGGTAGTAGTAGCCCGCAGAAACAAATTAATGACGACTACATCATCATAATCATCCTCCCATTAACAACACGCCCAAAAGCAACGAAAAACAACAACATTAACCAAAAGCGACAACAACCTCCTATCGATCTGGACAAGGCCCAAAGGCAAAGGGTGGAGGCGCCACCCCCGCGTCATCATCCCCCCCTTACCGCCTCCCCCCTCCCCCCCCCCCCCCCCCCCCCCCCCCCCCAAACCGGGAAAAGGGCTTTCACGTTCGGGGTTTTTATGAAACAACGCCATTCCCCCCGCATTTATTTGATCGATTTGCCGTGGTGGCATGGGTAATAAACCCCGCACGGGGAGACGCCCGGGAGTGGGTGAAGCAGGCAGGACAGCATTTAGGATCCGTCCCGGGCCTTCAACAGTCAGTCAGCAGTCGGCAGGGACACACAGGGTGGGGAGGGAAAGGGCACTTGTGTGAGTGAGACCGACAACCGCT
>CM054142.1:47651626-47664126 GCA_028751875.1 Rapana venosa
GTAAGAGTAGGCCATTGTGTGCCGGTGGGAACAGATGACAATTACAAAATCGCATATGTACGGGGACTGGATGTAAAAAAACACATAAGTGCTTATTCCATTATCCTCGATATAAAAGAATAAAAGAATAAAACAAAACAAAACAAACACTAGTGAAGACAGATGACGCACAGTGCTCCGGAACATAACTGACAATGAGTGGACACAAACAGGCCAAGGACGCAGACGAAACAGCACACAACATGCGCGCTAAGTTGCCAAACAGGTCTCAGACGTTACCAAAACAGCGTCAGGTGTACTGAAGGTGAAGGATGGCCTGCCTGTGTCCAGAAATGAGGTTAGGCTTTGTGTGCCACAGACCGTGCATTTCATGAGAGGCTGTTGTCAGCTGCATTAGGTCCTTCTTCAGAAATTGTCCTGGCACTTATGGCTTTTCAGAAGAGACCCGAAAAAATACTTTTGATTAAAAAGCCGACCAGCCAGCCAACCAACCAAACAGTTCCAAACTGATCCCAACCAAACGGTAATTATCTTGAAGGTTTAATGGCAATGGCATTGCCGAAAGACGGCAAAGTCTGAGTAGGGAGATATTTTGTCGTCTGGATCGGTGCATCCTTTATGAGTCACTCCGAATACATGGGTCGATTTTCAGAAATGAAGTCCTCTACAGAATCAAAGGACAAACACTGCTTTGACGACATGAAAATCGAAGACTGTGCTTCCAAAAGCAAAGTGGTATTGTAGAGTGTGACAGTGGGTGGCCTCACTGTGGCCCAGTGTCTAACCTACAACTCCTCAGAAAGTTGTTGTTCAGGGGATGTGATAGAAAGCTTGGGTGTTACTGTGTAATGAGTGCTTCTTAATGACATGTTTCTTTTGTTCTCCTAAAACACATGCACGAACACGCGCAAACGCACGCACCCCCCCCCCCCCCCCCCCCCGCACATACACACCAACTGACAAAATATGCTTAAAATGAGACAGACATCCCCATATCCCCTAAATCTGTTCATTTTGGAATATGCATTATCATTTTTTCACTTTCAACTATTAATTCAGATAGCATATTTGGAAACTTATCAGGTCCATGTCACAAATGTGGAGGAATCGTGTTAAGTTACGCGCGCCGCGCCGCACACACACACACACACACACACACACACACACACACACACACACACACACACACACACACACACACACACACACACACACAATCGTCTAATATCACTTTAAGTGAACAGACGTAAAATTGAAGACACACATACACACAGAGGATGAGTCTTTTCTTTTGCGTTTTGATGATTTATCTTACAATTTGACTCGAAAAACATCAAGAATAAACCGAGGCACATGTTATAAGTAAAGGAAGATGCAAACAACTCAAAAGCAAAAATATAAACAAATCTCCAGAAGAGAGAGAGAGAGAGAGAAGAGAGAGAGAGAGAGGAGAGAAGAGACGAGAGAGAGAGAGAGGAGAGAAGAATGAGAGAGAGAGAGAGAGAGAGAGAGAGAGAGAGAGAGAGAGAGAGAGAGAGAGAGAGAGAGAGAGAGAGAGAGAAGAAGAAGAAGAAGAAGAAGAGAACTTGTGATTTAAAAAATCTGGGAGGGGGAGGGCGGGTGGGTGGTGGATAGGATTTAACCGATTTCCTGCTGTCAAAGAGCATTACAGACATGCGCAGATCAGAAGGACGGACGAGAAAAGAATGGGCAAAAACTGCTGCCGGAAAAAGCAACCGGAACGAACTTGTGTCGTGTTCCTTGATGTAACAACCAAGCCCTTTTGATCCAAAGTGTATTTGAGCCAGTCGCCTTTTGTCTGCTTTTTGTTGTTGGTGTTGTTCTTTTCAGACCACAGGAGAGAGATCATTGTTTCGGCTTTGTTTCTTCCGATAACTTTTTCCTGCTTGTTTCTGAGAGGAGATAACATTCGGTCAGAATTGTGAGGATTTCATTATTGATGATGAGGATGATGATTGTAGTGATGATGAGGAACATGGCGACGATACAGGAAATGATAGAGCAATAATCTGATGTTTTGGTTTAAATAAGGTTTATTCATTAATAAGCATGAAACAAGCATACCCTAATGAACATAATCAGCATAGCAGCAACAAGCAAGTAGCTTATGTTGTGCTCAAGTGCAATATCAACATTCATATACTTACTTACTTAGGCCCATCACTCCCCCTGGAGCATAGGCCGCCGACAACAGTCCGCCAGAGTCCTCTGTCCTGGGCTATTCTCTCCAGCTGTCTCCAGGTATATCCCATCTTTCTGGTTTCTGCCTCAAGGTCGCGTCGCCAGGTGTTTCTTCGCCTTCCTCTTTTTCGTTTTCCCTGGGGGTTCCATGATATGGCGACTGATAATCAATACACTGACCAAAAGAGGTAAACGGAAAAAGTGACTTAGCAGAATAATAACAGCATC
Source organism: Rapana venosa (assembly GCA_028751875.1). NCBI lineage: Eukaryota > Metazoa > Mollusca > Gastropoda > Neogastropoda > Muricidae > Rapana > Rapana venosa. The sequence goes on from CM054142.1 coordinate 47,654,057, forward strand.
AACATGTACAGATAATGAAATAGCTAATGATTCCCCAAATGACATTTTTATAGCATAAATAGGCAATCGTTTGAAAAAATTACAGAATCCAATACTATTCAATTCATCCAGAAGATAAGCTCATGAAAAAGTAAATGATGAAAAAAAGACTAACCACAAGACAGACACAAACAACAAGCTGCAGGATGAAATGAAAGAACAAAACAACCAGCCAACCAACCAACCAACCAACCAACCAACCAAACAAACAAACAAACAAACAAACAAACGGAGAAACAGATCAGGCAGCTGACACACGAACAGTCAAAACATCAAAACAAGCAAACCAGCAGTCTTATAACAGACAAAAACCAGATCTGATTTTTTCAGTTCGCAGTAATGGTTATTTTTTTGTTTAGGGAAGGACAGAGGGAGAGAGAGAGGGGGAGATAGATAGATAGATGATAGATAGATAGATAGATAGATAGAGAGAGAGAGAGAGAGAGAGAGAGAGAGAGAGAGAGAGAGAGAGAGAGAAGAGAGAGAAGAGAGAGAGAGAGACTTTAAATTAAAAAAAAGTACTGAATCTTTATATTAATTCTAAGCATGTTCCTGTTCCCTACAGTCCACATTTCTCATTCTTCCCCTCCTCTGTCGCTCTTTGTTTGTCCGGTCTTCTAACATCATCAGTCCAATCCCTTCAACGTATACAAAATTCTGCAGCTCGCCTAGTCCTCAGAAAGAAAAAAAACTTGAACACACAACTTATCTCTTACAATCTCTCCACTGGCTGCCTGAACAACAGAGAGTACATTGTAAGATCAGTACCCTCTGTTACAAGTGTCTTCACAAAACAGCTCCCTCTACCTCTGTGAATGTCTTCACCTGTACACTCTCTCTCGTTCCCTCCGCTCTGCTGCAGATAACTTGTGCTTACGAATACCGAGATTCAACCAATCCGCCGTTGGCCGTCGCTCTTTCTCTGTTTCTAGTGCGGTGATCTGGAATGACCTCCCTCTTTCCCTTCGCCAAAAGACTACTTCTTCAAGTGTCCGGTCTGGTCCTGCAGACATCGACGATCATGGCTCTCCATTCTTCCCTGTTCTCGGTCCCTCTCATGAGCTCATTGTTGGTGCCCTCTTTATTCGTTGCGAATTTGTTTAAACTGTCTGTGAATTTTGTGGTTGTCTTCCTCTGCTCTTGTTTCCACATATTTTGCCACTCCATAACAGTTTCTCTAGCCCGTCAGCCCTGATTATATGGCCGAAAAATTTGAGCTGTCTTTCTCTGATGGTGTTGAGAAGGGATCTCTTGTACCAGCCATTTCCATTACTTCTGCCTTTGTTTTTCTTTTTGTCCACGAGACTTTCATGATTCTCCGGATGAACCACATCTCCACTGCTTCTAGTCGCTGTTCTGTGTCCTTGGCTAGGGTCCAGCACTCACATCCGTACAGAAGAATGGACCATACGTAGGCTCTCACAACATGGATCTTTGTCTTGAGGCTTATCTTACTGTTGGTAAAAATGCATTTCATGTTGTTAAAAGTTGCCTTAGATTGATCGATTCTCTTCTTGATTTCTGTGTCACACTTGCCGTCCGGGGTGATAGTACAACCAAGGTATTTAAAGGTGTTTACTTGTCTGATTCTCTCTCCTTTACAGGCTATGTTGCATTGTGGTATAACAGCTTTTTTCGAGATCACCATGCATTCTGTCTTCCTTGCATTGAGCTGTAATCCTTTCTTTTCGCTTTCGTCTGTTACTGTTGTTAAAATCTTTTGCAGTTTTTCTTCAGAGTCGGCGATAAGGACTGTGTCATCTGCATATCTCAGGTTGTTGATGTTGTGGCCACGTACACTAATTCCCTCATGATTCTCAATATTTCGTAGAATTATTTCACTATATATATTAAATAAATCAGGTGAGAACACGCAGCCCTGCCTCACACCCCTGCAGATTGGTCTATATTGACTGATGTCATTGTCGACTCTACTGGCTGCCTCCTGTTCCCAATATATGTTTCTGAGGACTTGAAAATCTTTCCCGTCGATGTATAGCCCTGCCAGAATATCAAACAAGTCCATCTACATTGCGATCCCTAAGAAACCGGGCACAGCTGAATGTGACCAACATCGTACAATCAGCCTGATGAGTCACCTCACCAAAGTTCTTTTACGAATACTCATGAAGAGAATGAGAAATAAAATACTCCCAGAAATATCAGAAACGCAATTTGGATTCATGGCAGACAAAGGCACCAGAAATGCAATTTTCGCATTGAAAACTCTCATGGAAAGATCCATCGAGGTCCGGAAAGACCTGTACCTCTGCTTCATTGACTACTCAAAAGCGTTCGACAAAGTACGACACTCCGACTTGTTTGATATTCTGGCAGGGCTATACATCGACGGGAAAAGACTACTTACGACACTTTTAAATCCAGCCTCAAGACATACCTATTTCAAACTTAAGACTTTCCCCTCCTGTTTCATCTCATATCTGTCCTTGCCTTCGACAGCCGAAATACCCACCACCCTGCCAAAGTGTGCAACCTTTGTGTGTGTGTGAGTGTGTACGCGCGCGCGCGTGCGTGCGTGTATGTACATTTGAATTTGTTAACATTGTTAATTGTTATTTGTTGTATGTGTAAGAATGTGTTGAATGCAAGCGATTTGTTTTTACAAAATATAGCGTTATATAAATTCCATTATTTTATCATCATCATCATCATCATCATCTTCATCACCTGTCTGTCTGTCTCGCCCTCTCTCGCTCTTTGTGTAGATCTGTGTATGTCTGCCTGCCTGTCTGCCTGCCTGCCTGCCTGTGTGTGTGTGTGTGGTGTGTGTGTGTGTGTGTGTGTGTGTGTGTGTGTGTGTGTGTGTGTGAAGACCCACGTTTTCTTTGAAGTTCTCCGTTTACTGGCTTCTTCTGTGTGTGTCTGTATTTGCCTCTGACGCTTTCATATTCTCTCTGTCTGTCTGTCTGTCTGTGTCTGTCTGTCTCTCATATCATCTCTCTCTCTCTCACACACACATATCATCCCTCTTTCCGATGCGTGCGCGCTCTTTGTGGTGTGTGTGTGTGTGTGTGTGTGTGTGTGTGTGTGTGTGTGTGTGTGTGTGTGTGTGTGTGTGTGTGTGTAAGATCAAGTTTCTGTCGTTCAAAGAAGAGCATTAGTTTTCTTTGGCATATTTGACACCCATTTTTGAGAGAGAGAGAGAGAGAGAGAGAGAGAGAGAGAGAGAGAGAGAGAGAGAGAGAGAGAGAGAGAGAGAGAGAGAGTTAATACTTAATAAATGAATGAGTGTATCAAGAGTAATCAGAGAAAAAAGTCTGTGCTTAAGAAAAGATGTGGTTTTCTTCGCTACAATATGATTAAGCTGATAGGAGGAAGCCGCTGAATTTCACAATAAATGATATCGTTCATGAATATATGAATAAACAGAAAAAACAGGGACGAAATTGAATCCATGCAAAAAGGTATCGACAAAAAATAATGTTTAGATTCTGTGGTTGTGAATACATAAATAGATAACATACAAAATTACAAATAAGTCCACGCGAAAAGCTTTAAGCTGTAGAGGAATTCTCTAGTTCAATATGCATGCACACAGAATCTCGGTGTTTGAGTGCAAATTTTATTTAAAGCCATGGAAGTGGGTGAGATAGGACACACGCCTCGATATCCTTGAGGTGGGGAAGTGTTATTGAACTGTTATTTTATTCTGATGTTTTGCATGTAAGCGGCGTGTCAGCGGTGTTAGCATGTTCTGTAATCATAGATGTGTGCACAGACAGAGGGTGTATAATATGTAATAAAATTTGCTAGGTATGTGATTGGGAGTGTGAATTGTTCGAAAATAGTTTCTGCAAACTTTATGTAAATTACTAGCATGGGTCAGTCCTACCATTTCTCTCTCGTGGTCATGCCAGAGGCCTGTCAGTATGAATGGCATCCCCACCCTCTGGAAATGATGTGCAAGGAATTCCCTCTCTTCTATCGCTCTCTTTGTTTCCGACTTGTTCCTGTTCTTCCTGTCACCTCCTTCTTGTCTTTCCTCTGCCTTCTTTGTCGATTCTCCTGCCTTTTTGCCAGAAATACTTAAAGCAACAATTCTCTCCCATGCCGAAGTCGAATGCGCTGGGCCTGACGTGTCAGGCACTTAACGGCAGCGCAACGCATTTTCGTTCATATGACAGACAGCAATAGTTGCTGTCTGAGCGTTCGACGATAACGAAGAAGAAGCCTACAAGCACTGGTAGTTTTTACTACATAATGTATTATATAGTCTACCAATCGGGGAAATTACTGGTAGATTTATCAACTCTTACCGCCTTGATAAACACTGGTAGTTAATTTGGTAGTCTTCGTTTTCTGCGGTAACTGTCATCTTTGACAACTGGCGTTTGAAAGCTACTCAAATAACATAAGCGTCAACAGGATAAAAGACGAATTATGGGATTGTACAGACTAGCCTAAAATTTGCGTTTGCAAAGTGTATGCTGCTAAAATAGACTGTCTGACAAACAAGGTAACATTGATGGTATATTGATGGTAGGGCTACACTTTAAACATTGAAAATAACACTGGGAAGAGCAGGGGAGATAACAAAAAGTTAGTACGTATGGTCCAGGCCAAAAGCTTTGTCGATTGATGCAAGCAAAGTGCCAAGGTCTGTATTAACATGTTCTGACAAATCAGGTTGAGATTGCCTTCGTCTTTATATAGCACTCTTAGCACAACAACCTGTACTATGATCTTACTATGATTCTCAGGTGTGAGACAGAGTGCGTATTCTGTGTAACCCCCTGAGTGTTAAGCTGGGGAACGGCTTACAACGGTAACATTGTATAAAATTATAGCAGAGCGAGAGAGTGACTCTTGTTTCTATCAGAAAGACAAGGCGTAGGAGATCCCTCGACTGCAATCTGTTAGTGTCATCATCCATAATAACAAATGCCGTTTTCAAAGACGCTATATTGATTGTAGTCATGATCGGTGTCATCGTCGTCTTCTATCGCCATTGGCTTTATACTTACTGCAATGCTCGCCATTTGTAAACCTGGTCGTTGACAGGCAGGTGTCAGACGTGTGATAAGAGTGTTGCCCTTTGTAGCGCCAACGAGTGTTGTTGGCGAGAGGGTTTTCCCCACGTGTGTGCATGGTCATGCAGCTGGGTGTAACGCAGACGTCGGGTTGGATGTATCGGGACAGTTGAATCCGTCTGTGCCCCCGTGTTCTGCGGGTGCTTGTGGCTGTACTGGGGATGTGGGTGGAGTGCCCTGTCCTCCCACCATCACTTTAAAAAAAAAGATTGAAGTCGTGCATATGCGTGAGCGCGCGCGCGCGCGCGCACACACACACACACACAAACACACACACACACACACACCACCCACGTACGCACGCAGGAACACACAACATGCATACCATCTTTCTCTCATGACTTCCCCTTTTTGTTTTTCCTGTCTGCTGTCTGTCTCTCTCTCACACACACACAGACACACCACAAGCACGCACACACGCGTGCACGCAAGTATACAATCTCTTTTCTCAAACACACACCACGCACACACACACACACACGCCACACACACACACACACATACACACACACATGCTGCTTTTTCCGCTCGCTAGCATGCAAACACCCACGTTCGCAGACACACAAATACACACACACACATACACAAATCGTTTCTTGTTTGTTTGGTCACCGCTTCCGTGACTCCCTTCCTGCAATAGAAAACCACACATCACACTAAACCACCACACCAACACACACACAACACACACACACACACACACACACACACACACAACACATCACACATCACCACACTAACACACCACACACACACACACACACACACACACACACACACACACACTAACACACACACACACACACACACACACACACACACACACAACACACACACACACACAAACACACACACAGAGTACCAGTCTCCTCCCCTTCCCCTTAAAAGCAAACAACACAACAAAACCAAATGAGAAATAGCAGCCCAACCCTAAAAAGCAGGTTTAACCTTTTCGGCACAGAACAGTCAGGAAGTTGCACAAAGCCCAGTGCATTCATTCACAACATGCCGTACAGTACAGTACAGTGCAGTGCAGTACCTTGTTCAACCTGACGCTTGAAGCTTGCCGTGCTTTGTGTTTTTGAATTTAACCTTTTTCTTTTGTAAAAGGGGGGTGGAGGGTGGTTGGGCATGTTCAATCCCATGAAAACAGGCTAGTGTGATGTCACCTACCACAGTACACTTTTAAGGGGGTGGGGGGATTAAATGCTCCTCCCTTCCATCTCGGACAAAAGCTAACATCCATGACCTCTTCGTTTTTACTTGAGCAGTAAACAGCCTTTTCCGGGCACAGGAAAAGAGAAAACGTGGGTGGAGAGGGATAATTTCCATCAGGTTCAACTAGCTCAAGAAACATGGCCTGAAAAGGTTCAGTACATGGTGCACCAATGACTCCTCAGAGAGAGAGAGAGAGATAAAGGTGTCCATAACCTATAAGGTGGTAGGGAAGCCAGGCGTAAGAGACCTCACTTCTCTAGGGGCCAGCGTATTGAGGGCGGTGCCCATCTCCTCTCCCTCGCTGCTTTACCTTCCCTGACCCTAAAGAGGGCAGGTACTCATTTACAGCTGGGTGAACTGGGGGAAACTACTGAAGCCAAGGCGTGCAAACGATCACCCATCCAAGTGGTAACCACGCTCGAGGCTGCTTAACTTGGCTGGGGGAAAGCGAGTGCTCCGACCACTGAGCTATCCTGTCCCTTAGAGAGAGAGAGAGAGAGAGAGAGAGAGAGAGAGAGAGAGACAGAGAGAGAGAGAGAGAGGGAGGGGAGCTGGAAAAAAGGCCTTACAAGTGACGTCACTACTAACTCCGCCTCAAGAGGACTGAACATACACCTTTTCCTCTAGTGATGCACTGTGCACACGCTGGCCATTTTAATTTCAGTGCATGCAAGATTTTTACGAGGTGGCGATTTTCTGCCTGACAGCGTCACGGCCTTTAGTGAGGGGACGTGGAGTTAGACTGGAAGTGCTACATGAGGCCGTGGATTTGTGCCTCACGTGCACGCCACAGAGAGAGAGAGAGAAGAGAGAGAGAGAAGAGAGAGAGAGAGAGAGAGAGAGAGAGAGAGAGAGAGAGAGAGAAGAGAGAGGAGAGAGAGAGAGAGAGAGAGAGAGAGAGAGAGAGAGAACAGACAGACAGGAGGGGGGGGGGGGATACCGAAACACAAGCAACAGGCGGCGGGTTTCTTCTGTGTGTGTGTGTATTTAATATGCATCAGCCTTGGGCCACTAATATATCCGGTATGGGGCGAGTTGGAATATATTGAATTTAAAAGGTCCTTTGTATTGATGCATGTATAGATATCACATCAACAATATGACAGAGTAGGCGACCAAGGAACTTAAAAGTGGAATGTTTTTCTTTGAAAACCAACTATTGGCAAGATCTTTTTTCCAACCCCCCAAAATGTTCGTTATACTCTCTGCAAAAATCAACAGTGTTGCAATCTTAGGAATACTTGATTCAGTTTTCAAGTAACCAGTGCAGTTTTGATGAAACGTTTGTAACTAACAAAGGGTTATACCTTCAATGTCAGCCTTTAGGTTGAAATGCCTTACACAGTTTGTACAGTACAGGTCTAGCGTTAAATCAGCTCCAAACAGAAAGTCAGTTGGACAAACCGTGCAACAGAGAAGATGAGAGAGAGAGAGAGAGAGAGAGAGAGAGAGAGAGAGAGAGAGAGAGAGAGAGAGAGAGAGAGAGAGTGTATGGGTGTGAGGAGTGGGGTGGTGGGGAGGAGAGTCATTTGCTGACAACGGGCTATCAAGATCGCTTGCAGGCAACTTGGCTTGTGTGGCAATTTTCTCCAGATCAGTTGTGTGTGTGTGTGTGTGTGTGTGTGTGTGTGTGTGTGTGTGTGTGAGTGAGTGAGTGAGAGAGAGAGAGAGAGAGAGAGAGAGAGAGCGTGGGGGGTGGGGGGGGGGAAGGGGAAGATGTGAGGGGGCGGGGGGGAGGGGAGTGGTGGGGGTGTCGGAAGCCGTTGGGAAAGATGTTGCCCTCAACACGGCAGCCCCGATATGTCAGGCCATGTTATTCCCCATCCTCTGTCACGGTCTTAGGGCCAGTACAGGCAGAAGAAAGTTGTTGCCAGTTTTCAACATGGAATGCCTGGAGCGCCAGCTTCGCTCTCAGCGTCAAATGAAATGTTAGCCGGGATTATTACGTCTTGGGCTTCTTCGACAAAAGACCTTGACTTTTTGGCTGCCGCCAGAGGGATCTGTTTCGTTCTTTGTTCAGAAAAAATGTGTGTGTGTGTGTGTGTGTGTGTGTGTGTGTGTGTTTAAATTCAGTAGAAATTTGCATTTATCCTCTCCCCTTCCGCACCCCTCCCTCCCCACTCCCCCCTGCAACAACAAAAACTGCTGTCTGTCTTCTGCGCATTGAAAACATCAGTTTGACTTGGTCTCTGTTATAAGACATAAACCCTCCTGTTTGTGTGTGTGTGTGTGTGTGTGTGTGTGTGTGTGTGTGTGTGTTATGTGATATCACTGTCTCTGAAACAGGAGTCTGTTTCCTTTCTTCTTCTTCTTCTTCTTCTTCTTCGTCGTCGTCGTCGTCGTCGTCGTCGAACGCTCGGATAGCAACTATTGTTTGTATATGAGCGAAAATGCGTCACACTGCATTAAGCGCCTAAGTCATGCCCAGCGCATCCGACTTTCGGTATAAATTATCTTTTAAGTCTTTCTGAAAAAAAAGCAGAAAAAAGACAAAAAGGTGGCGACAGGAAGAACAGGATCAAAGCAGAAACAGAGATAGAAAAGAGGAAATTTCTAGCATATACTTTCCGCAATGTGGGGATGGTTTTTTTAATACTAACAGACCCCCCCCCCCCCCCCTCCTTCCGGCATTCTCACGGGGGCTATAATTCCTGAGTAATGATTCGTGCAGGAATGCCTGCATGTAGTGTTACTTTGTTTCAAAGCGTTACAAGAGGGGGAGGGGGGCAAGATAGCCTAATGGTTAGAGTGTTGAGCTTGCGATCTGATGACACAGGTTCGAGTCACCACCAGGATCTCCGTTGGAGGTTATTTTTCCCCCTGGAGTTGACATCAGTACTAACTCTACTCCCCCGAAGAACATATTGCGCACACGTTAAAACCCGTTCTACCTTTCGGAAGATATTGTGTGCCGGGAAGAACGGACGACAAAGCTCATCAGTATACTTTCCACAGAGTAGTCTTCTTGATGGATGCCCTGTCTGTGGTGCAGGCCCTGAAGTCCAACAGAGATACAGGCCTGAACGACCTCTCCTCCACTCTTGCCTCGCTTTGCAGGAGTTGAGGAGAGGTGGTTTGAGGTGCATCCCCTCCCATCACAATGTGCTTGGCAACGCAACTGCTGACTGCCCGGCACAGGAAGGTGCAGGTGGACAGGCCTGTCGGCTTTCTGAAGCCGAGGCCATCCTGCAGGCCCAGCAGCAAAGCAAGCGGACACACAAACAACATGCACACTTCAACAGAGTCGGACAACTTCTACCTGCTGACGACACAGGAGCAGGTCTGTGTGTATATTCGAACTCAGTACAGGCCCCAGTACCATGATGATGTATACAAAACTCCACGTAGGTCACATGGAGCAGTTCCCCTGCAAGACAGGCAGCCAGACAACAGACCCTGTGCTGTATACAGTCCTGCCCGCTACATGAGGTAGCACTCTGAAGAGGATCTGGCCTGACTGACCCATACCACCCCAGTGGCCAAGAAGCTCTGTGGAGACATGGAGGACCTGCAGCGTACAGCTGTCTTTGTCACAGAGACTGAGCTACCCACTTGACGGAACAAAAAACAACGTTGAAAAGAAAAAAAAGAAAAAGTCCTACCTGTTTCTCGTCATTGTTTTGTTTAGTTGGGTTGTCTTGAAAGGGAAAACCAACTCGTTTGATCCAATAATCGCTGTAAGGTAAAGGTAAAAGGTAAAGGAGTCCCATAACCTATAAGGTCGTAGGGGAGCGAGGCGTCAGAGACCTCACTTCTCTAGGG
>CM054142.1:47669126-47676626 GCA_028751875.1 Rapana venosa
TATCTATCTATCTATCTATCTATCTATCTATCAGATAAGATGACAAAATTTACAAAATCGCATACACACGGGGACTGGATGTAAAAAGCACATGAGTGCTTATTCCATTATCCTCGATATAAAAGAATAAATATCTATCTATCTATCTACTATCTATCTATCTATCTATCTATCTATCTATCTATCTATCTAGTGCAGCAAAATGCATGACAGCGCAGCGTATAGCATAAACGGGACAGAATAGCTTAGTGGGTAGAGCGTTGCGCATTGCGCTCGCTGTTGGCCGACCCGTGTTCAAATCCCGTTCATAAGGATTCTCCTCCCACCCCCCCTTCCATGGTGTTAACATCAATGCCGATTCCACAACCGCCAAAAGTCCTTCAGATGAGACTATAAGCCGAGGTCCCTGTGCACACGTACAAGAACATCTCGCGCGCACGTTAAAACATGTTCCACTTTTCGAAAGAGTAGGCCATTGTGTGCCGGTGCACGGATAAGATTTACAAAAGCACATGCACACGGGGATTGGATGTAAAAAAGCAAATGGGTGCTTATTTCATTATCCTCGAAATGCCCCTCCCCCGTCAACACAGTATTGTGCAGAACGTTCAGTACGATACAGTACAGCGTAGTGTAGTACGGTACAATGCAGTGACGGCTGTAGATTGCAGTATAGTGTAACAGATCAAAGTAAAGAACAATACAGTACAGTGCAATACAGCTCAGTTCAGTTCAGTACAGTTGGAACGCTACAAAACAGTAAGTACATCAAAACAGTACCCCATCACACACACACACACACACACACACACACACACACACACACACACACACACACACACACACGAAGCAGCAATCAACAAAACAAAAGGAACAACAAAATAAACTTTAAAAAAAATACCCAGATATGTGTTAGAATTCCAGCCATAACGAACGACAAGAGTCCACTTTTGTCACTAGATTAATTTATTCAGTCACAATAACAGTAGATAATCCATTTATGCAGAACACATGAGAAAGAAGAAAACAGAAACAAAAACAGCAGTTACTGTCAAGACGACTTGGCTATCACTAAGTGCACACCATATATACGTCATAAATAAATAATCAAAACTATGACGTAACATTAATCTGACATAAGCTGTTCGATTACATTCAACACCCCCACTTAATCGATACAACTTAAAGTCCTAATATGTCTACACTATCAACATTTAGTTCATGCATAGTTTCAGCAATTAATAAGGCATAGTCATGTCACACCCTATCCAATCATTGTCTTTATTTAACCAAACAGAAAAGATCTGAATTTCAACAACTGAGTTTTCAATGATGGTTTGGTCATTATATCAGCAATCATGTTTTCAGTTGGACAATACTTGAGAACGACTTTGCCACGCTTGACCTCATTTCTGATGAAATGGTATTTAATGTCAATGTGCTTCGATCTTTGCCTATTCGCTGGGTTGTGTGCAAGAACAATGGCTCCTTGGTTGTCTTCATAGATCAAAGACCCTTGACCTTGACCTTGGTTAATACCCATGTCCTTCAGAAACTGATTCAGGTACAAACTTTCTTGTACTGCTAATGCTAAAGCAATATATTCAGCTTCGCAAGTAGACAATGCAACAACAGGTTGCTTCTTCGATTTCCAAGAAATCGGTGGACCGTTTTCATTCAGGGAGAAACAATACCCTGAAGTACTGCGCCTATCATCAGCATTAGACGCCCAATCCGCATCACTATATCCTATGAGTTTTAATCCTGTGGTACTTTTCTTGTAACACAACTCATAGTCTATTGTGCCTTTGAGATATCGCAACACATGCTTGGCTGCGACCCAGTGACCTTGAAGTGGATTAGAGAGATGCTGAGATAACATGGTAATCACCCAGCAGATATCTGGCCTTGTTGTAATCATGACATAGATCAGGCACCCTACAATTTCACGATATTTGCGGTGATCAACAGGTTCAGTGTTTTCGTACTCCATCTTCTGTTCTGATGGGGTACCCCTAGGTTTACATTCAGACATGTCATATCTTTCAAGCAGTTTTTGAATGTAACGCCTTTGGTGCATCCTAACACATCCATCCTTTTGCTCAAAATCAATGCCTAGGAAATACGACAACTTTCCCATGTCTTTCATTTTGAACCTATCAGAGAACATTTTCTTCGTTTTGCACAAGAGGTCATTATTGTTTGCACCAACAATAATATCATCAACCCACACAAGAATGACAGTCATGCCATCGTCTGTCTGTTTTGTGTACACACAATTATCAGAGGGACTTTGAATGAACTCATTTTCAGCCAGAAAATTGTGCAGCAACTGGTTCCAATTCCTACCTGATTGCTTTAACCCGTACAAGGATTTTTTTAATTTGTACACAAGTTTTTCACCTTTTTGACCTTTGATTTCATAACCTTCAGGTTGATCCATGTAAATTTCACAATCAATGTCAGCATTGAGGTAAGCAGTTTTGACATCCATCTGATGTAAAATCAAATCGTTTTCAGCCGCAATTTGCATCAGAGTACGTACTGAAGTCATATTAGCAGTAGGTGCAAAAGTATCGGTATAATCAACACCTTCTTTCTGACTGAAACCTTTTGCGACATATCTAGCTTTGTAGGACTTTGAACCAGTCGCACTCTCTTTGATTGTGTAAACCCATTTTCCCCCCACTGTTTGCCTACCCTCCGGAAGAGCCATCAGAGTGTAAGTGTTATTTTCCTTCAAAGAGTTAATTTCATCATCCATTGCCTGTTTCCAGCAATGAGAATCCTCTGAGCCCACTGCTTCCTGATAACTTTTTGGAAACGAGGACATCTTATAACAATAATCCATGTTTGTCATAACTTGATCATCATCATCATCAAACTGCGTTTCATAATCTTTCAAGTGGTTAGGGGTTTTCTCTGCCTTCTCGGATACCTGTGACCTTGATTTTCTTTAACCAAAGGTTCATTTTTAGGCATATTACATAGAGTATTTCTGTGACCTTGACCTACAGTACACTCTGACTGCTCTTCAGGTATGGGTTGACTGACAGAAGGAGGTCTCATCATCATCATCACACCACCATCATCTAAAGAGTTCTCTGTCTGTGTACCCTGGTCATTCACATCAACTCTGTCTGGCTTATCTGACACAAAATGCACAACACGACATTTCATCACTTTGCCACTTTCAGGGTAATACACAAGGTATGCAGGACTGTAACCATCATATCCTACAAAGATACCCTTAGCGCATCGTGAATCAAGTTTGCGCTTGAGCTGGGAATATGCATAGCACTCTGTTCCAAAAATTCTCATGTTTGAGATGTTTGGTTTTCGACCAGTCAAACCTTGATATGGAGTTTGATTTATCCTGGCATTGTAACATCGGTTACGATTGTACACAGCAGTGTGCACAGCATATGGCCACATCTCTTTTGGAAGGTTCTTTTGAATCAGCATGCATCTTCCCATCTCAAAAATAGTGCGCCATTTCCTCTCAGCTGCCCCGTTTTGGTGTGGGGAGTAAGGAGCTGAGGTTTCATGCCTTATCTGATTTTTCCTGAGGATTTCCTTAAACTCCCTTGAGGTAAACTCAGAACCGTTATCAGATCTAATGGTTTTTACCTTGCCAAAAGGTGCAGAATCAGCCAGAAACTTTTCTGTGGCTTTGATCGTTTCACTTTTGCATGTCATGAAATACACAAATGACGCATCAGAATAATCATCTGTGAATGTGATGGCATACTTGAAACCTTCATGGGATGCTGGTGTGACCGGTCCAGCAAGATCAGTGTGCACTAACTTTAGAGGACAAGTTGCACGAGTGCGTGTTGTTTTACTGATTTTGTTTGTCATTTTGCCCATTACACATGTTTCACAATCATGCTTACCTTTGTCTGTAATTTTCATGCCATCAACAACACCTTCTAGCCTTAACACATCAGAAAAATTACAGTGACCTAGAATTTTATGCCAGACATTCAAATCCTGTGTTAAACTAACATTATCAACATCACATTCCTCTGAGACAGTCTTGAGGTAATACAATCTACCTTGTTTTTCGATTTTAAATTTGGCTTCACCTTCATACACAAGGCTTGCTGTTTCAGGTTCAAATATCACACTCGCACCTTTGTTTGTCGCTGCCTGAACAGAGAATATGTTCTGTGGAAAAGTAGGTACATACAATGCATCATTCAGAGTAAGACTGACTAGATTTCCACTGATATCTTTGACAGTTACATGTGCGGTACCTCTTTGCTTTGCTAGATTGTTTTTGTTTTCACCATTCGCAAGTTCGATGAAATGGTCTTCTGGTTTGAAAGAATTTTCAAACGAGGTGAACAAAGTCTTGTCATTGAGTAGATGGCTTGTAGCACCACAATCAACTAGTAACTTTGTATGGTTTCTTATCTCCTGTCTGCTCCCTTCGTTCATCTTGAAGATAAAAGAATGTTCTGGATCTGGATTAGTGGAGTCAGGATTGTCGCTCACAGTGTTGACTCCCTCCTTTACCCCTTTACCGCTAGTCTTGCTTTTACGACGGCAAGTTTGGTCAGTGTGTGATGCATTTTTGCAATGACTACACCACATTTTCTTCTTCTTGCAATCACGTTGAAGATGTCCGTAAGTTCCACATTTGAAGCATTGACGTAATTCACGATTGCTGTCAAACGATTTGTGCTTTATTTTCAGAAGTGAATCTTCACCCATGGCTGCTGACACTCGAGACTTCTCCGTCTCCTCAAAGCTGCGGAGAGAAACTTTAAATTTGCTGAAGTCATGTTTCTCTTGGGACTGAGTGACAACAGTGACAAATGACTGGAACGATTCTGGTAACCCCTTCAGAACCATCGCTATTAACAAACTATCACTCACTGTCTCTCCAGCACTTCTCAGGGCGATTGCAGCTGCTTCTGCACGGATGATGTAATCTGTCACTGTCTCTGATGGTTTCATCTGCAGGCTTGTCAGTTCGGTGTAAAGACTGATAATTCTCGGTGTAGACGAACCTGCATAATGTTGCCGAAGAATTCTCAGAGCTTTTCGTCCATCGTCTGCTGCATCATGCATTACAAGTGACAAACTCTTGTCGTCTATGAGCTGAACAAGTTCAGCAAAAGCTTCTTCATTTTTATCTACATCAATTTCTTCACCATCGTCTGCCAGGATCACATCTTTTAGCTTACGAAGTTTCATATAAGCTAAGAATTTCACCTCCCAGTGATCATAATGTCTCTCGTCGCCGTCGAAAAACAGTTTGCCTCGTGTACTGGGCCCATAACCTGTTAGAATTCCAGCCATAACGAACGACAAGAGTCCACTTTTGTCACTAGATTAATTTATTCAGTCACAATAACAGTAGATAATCCATTTATGCAGAACACATGAGAAAGAAGAAAACAAAAACAAAAACAGCAGTTACTGTCAAGACGACTTGGCTATCACTAAGTGCACACCATATATACGTCATAAATAAATAATCAAAACTATGAGGTAACATTAATCTGACATAAGCTGTTCGATTACATTCAACAATATGTATACCCTCTAAAAACACAGCAAACAAAACAAACAAAACCCCCACTACCACCACCACCACCAAGGCAAATGCAAGCCATATAAAACCATAAAGGTAAGAATAAGTTTCAACCAAAATTCAAAATTATATAGGGGAGGAAATGCAGTGACAATAGTAATAATCCAAGTATTACTGTGATAGTCAAAGGAAAAAAGAAAATGAAAGAGAGAGAGAGTTGCTGTTGCAGACTCTTCAATATTTCTGTATGAAAATTCCCAAAAGAAGCAACTAAAAGCGAAACAATGCAAAACTGCATTAAGTGGAAAGCATCCATTGTAAATGGAACTTGAAATTGAGAATTTTGATACCTTAATAGCTATTGCGATGAAACGGTTTATAAAAGGATCAAACTTTAAAAAACCAATTCCACGCAGACATATTAGGCATAGAAATTTGAACCTTAAAGGAATATTTAAAGAAAAGCCATTTATATTTCTCTGGACCTAGCTCTCAACTTTCTAACAAACAAAATCAGCAGACGAAATCACTCTCCACCCCCAAACAAGCAAACGACACCACCCCCTCCACCACAAACAAGCCTTCATCTCCAGCCCCAAAGGACCGATGAAGAACAGCACCCCCCCCCCCCCCCCCCCGTCCCCCGGTAAAAAAGACCACACAAAAAAGAAGAGAAAAAGTAAACTCCAATCCCCTTAAGGAAAAGCTTCAAACAAGTCCAACCATTGTCAACAGAAATAGAGTGGTACAGGCACGGGAACAGAGGATTATAATTGCTATCTTGATAGATTCTGATATATTCGAGTTAAAAAAAAAATGTGGAAACGATTTCTCTGCACGCAAATAGATTATGTGCCATCTTCCTTCACTTGATCATACAACTAGGTGAAATCTTCCCACTTTATCGCTGAATCGTGCAAAAAGCGCCCGATTATTTATTTATTTATTTATTATCATTAAAAAAAAATTATAAATCGGTCTCCCGTTTTTCACACAAACGTACTCACGATTCAGCCTTGCCACAGTATTTTGTGTGTTTTGGTTTTTGCCTATTTGAATACATACTTTAGCATTCCATGTACAACACAAAATCAGTTCAACCTCAAAATTCTTTGAGGAGATTTCTACACTAAAAATGGGGGTTTTGTACGTTTGCCTCCAGCGTTCCATCATATCCCGTGCTTGCCTTTCCCCGAAATGACGTGCTGACAATAGCGCCGTGATGACGCATTGAACGGTGGTGACGTGCACTGCATGCACCTCACCAGTGTGTGTGATAAGAACACATGGAATGAATAGTGTAGTTCAGTTTACTTCGCAGTCTGTGTCACTCGTTTTCGGTTTAATACATAGTTTTTCTCGAGATATATCCCACACACTTTTTTTCTTTTTAAACTTGTGTGCGATATTGTAGATACGGTACTTGAAGCATTATTGTTTTGTCACTTATCAGAAGTCACTTAAAACTCTGACCCCAAAACTTTGAATAATTGCCTGCAGTCTTGCCTCTCGTTATCCCCTGATCTCTGTTGTTGTTTTCCCCACCCGCACTTGTGAATCACTTTGACATTCTTCTTTTCTGTTGACTCTTTTTTGTTTTTGTTGTCTAAAATCTTTCCCTGTTTTTTGTGTTGTAATACCCCCAAAGTTTAGTGATCAAAATCCTTTGACTCAAAATCATCACTTAACCAGTTATTTCTGCTGATATCCATCAGGATCGACAAGGAGCGAAACATCTGTTGTCTGTTTGTTGACATAAAGTGAAATGATTCTTGCAGTTTTAAAAATCGAAGCTAAATTGTAACAAGTCAGTCTCATTCCACTCAGCTTTGCTAGGTACAGAATGTTCGCCCTCTTGTATTGTCTGTAAGGCTCGACGTTTTGGCCTGAATCAAGGTGTGTATATTGTCTGGTTATTTTGTCTGACTGATACGCTTACACTGATACACGAGCAC
>CM054142.1:47686626-47689126 GCA_028751875.1 Rapana venosa
GAAAAGAAGAACAGAAACCTTCATCAATCAAGCAACGTCTCCACTCTGGCCGTCTCCTGGCACGTTGGTACTTTCCTCTTCGGCGTTTGCCCAAGGACCTGCCCGGCCAAAGAGCGAGAAGGGAGGTAATTGAGTAAAGGGCAATCAGCGCTATGGACCTGTCGGCTGTAACCGTCTTCTGCTGCGTGCTGCTGGCCTGTCTGCTCTGCCTGGCGGAAGGTAAGGCACTGACTGACTGACTGGGCTGTTCGTGATGCTGGCCCTCTGTCTGTCTGTCTGTCCCTGTCTGTCTGTCCGCCTGTCTGTCTGTCTGACTGTGTCTCTATCCTTATATGTTTCTTGATCTGTCTATTTGCTTTGGTCGTCATTATTTTATTGGGCTTTACGTTTGTACTGGCGTCTTTCTTGTCTGTATGAATCTGTTTCTTGGTCTGTATATTATGTACGTTGATCTTAACGGTTGTGTTTGTACTAGAGTCTGTCTTTCTGTCTGTCGTCTGTGTGTGTGTGTGTGTGTGTGTGTGTGTGTGTGTGTGTGTGTGTTTGTCTATGTGTGCGTTGATCTCCAGTTCTTTTCAATATAGGGATATATGCTTGTATTAGAGCCACTCTCGCTATATCTGTCTGTAGGTAAAAAGAAAAAAAAGTGTTTATCTCTTTGTATATTTATATTGGTCTTCAATATTTTGGTGTTTGTACTGAAGCCAGTCTGTTTCTATTTTCCTGTGTCAGTCTGTTTCTGTTTTCCTCTGTCAGTCTTTCTGTTTCCCTCTGTCCGTCTGTTTCTATTTTCCTGTGTCAGTCTGTCTCTGTTTTCCTGTGTCAGTCTGTTTCTGATTTACTGTGCCAGTCTGTTTCTGTTTTGCTGTGTTAGTCTGTTTCTGTTTTGCTGTGTTAGTCTGTCTCTCTTTTCCGGTGTCAGTCTGTCTCTGTTTTCCTGTGTTAGTCTGTTTCTGTTTTCCTGTGTTAGGCTGTCTCTGTTTTCCTGTGTCAGTCTGTTTCTGTTTTCCTGTTAGGCTGTTTCTGTTTTCCTGTGTTAGTCTGTTTCTGTTTTCCTGTGTCAGTCTGTTTCTGTTTTCTGTTAGGCTGTCTCTGTTTCCTGTGTTAGGCTGTCTCTGTTTTCCTGTGTCAGTCTGTTTCTGTTTTCCTGTTAGGCTGTCTCTGTTTTCTGTGTTAGTCTGTTTCTGTTTTCCTGTGTCAGTCTGTCTCTGTTTTCCTGTGTTAGTCTGTTTCTGTTTTCCTGTGTTAGGCTGTCTCGTTTTCCTGTGTCAGTCTGTTTCTGTTTTCCTGTTAGGCTGTTTCTGTTTTCCTGTGTTAGGCTGTCTCTGTTTTCCTGTGTTAGGCTGTTTCTGTTTTCCTGTGTTAGTCTGTTTCTGTTTTCCTGTTAGGCTGTTTCTGTTTTCCTGTGTTAGTCTGTTTCTGTTTTCCTGTTAGGCTGTCTCTGTTTTCCTGTGTCAGTCTGTCTCTGTTTTCCTGTGTCAGCCTGTTTCTGCTCTGTATGCTCGTATTGATCTCATTATTTGTTGGGCTTTACGTTTCTCCCGGAGGCAGTCAATCTCTACATTTGTTTATGTATATCTATGTTGTTGTTTTTACATTTCTTTTTATAAAGTGTATTTAATAATGACGGACGCTACAGCCGAGTTCGACTTCAATCCCATGGGTCCATGAAGTCGTAGGTTCGAATCTTGCCTGCGTCTGGTGAATTAAGGGTGGGGATGTTTACCATCTCCCAGGTCAACTTCAAGTGCAGACCTGCCAGTGCCTCAATTCCCTTCGTGTATATACATATACAGACGATCAAATATGCACGTTAAAGATCCCGTAATTCATGTCAGCGTTCCGAAACACGAACATACTAAGCATACATTCCCGAAGTCGGAAAGCGGCTACCTTCATGGCGAGCGAAAACGGTCGAATACGCAAAATCTCATCATTGGTGAACCTCAGGGCTCTAGCCAAGAAACGAACATTTAAAAAAAGAAATAATGTCTGTGTCTATCATAGCATTGACTATGTGTATGTTAGTGCTGTGTGTCATTAACTTCTGTATGTGTATCTGGGAATGTCTTTGTATCTCTGTATGTCTGTTTCTTTATATATCTATGCATTGTATACGTCTGTCTCTCCTCTCCATCACTCTTTGTCTGTCTGTCTGTCTCATTGTCACAGACACAGAGACACTCAGAAACAGACAGACAGACAGACAGACACAGACACACACACACACACACACACACACACACCCAAACCCTGCACGACGCACGCACGCACGCACGCACGCACGCACGCAGCACCACGCACGCACGACACATACAGAGAGATTAATTGATGGATAATCTTTATTCCCAAGGGTAACAAGAGAGAGAGAGAGAAGAGAGAGAGAGAGAGAGAGAGAGAGAGAGATGAGAGAGGAGGGAGAGAGAGAGAGAGAGGAGGGGAGAGATTATGCGTGTCTGAAAGTTGGCTGTGTATGTGTGTAACTCAGTCTGTATTGTGT
>CM054142.1:47694126-47706626 GCA_028751875.1 Rapana venosa
TGCTAGGAACCTTTCTGCAAAGAATGCATGGTGTTTTTTTTATAGGGAAGCTTGTTTGGAAACATTAGTTAAAAGGAACGAATTAAAAGTAAGGTACTGAGACTGAGATAAGGGATTAATCAGGAATTAATGATGGCTCTACCCGTAAGGAAAGTTGAAGGATCACGAAGTTAGACGAAAGACAGGAGAATGGCATTTGATAGAAACAAAATAGCTGGCTTATGAATCCTTAGGAAATGAAGCCTGAACCAAGGTACCGAAACTGATAATAAAACTGATAGTGAATTGGACAGAGTGCTGATCGAGGATAATCATTAGAAAAAAAGCCCAGTGTGCACATAGCTTGTTTATTTTTTTGCGTGTCTCCCTCGGATTTCTTAATCACAGAAGATTCTTAAAACTTCAGTAACCAAACTCAGATAAGTGTTATTACGTAACAGATTTCCCCCTAATTTCTTCCACCTGATTAATTTGATTTTGTAAGGTTGTATGCTTGAAAATGAAAATGAAAACAACTACCTCATGAACTGCTTCTAACGTGTATGACTAGGGGGGTGGGGGCAGTCATCGAGTAAAACAAAAATAATTATATAGTTATATCACACAACACATCAGACAGAATACAGATATGAAGATTGTGAATGCACATGCATAGAGTATCTGGATTTCGGGAAGGGTCAGTTTGGACCTTTGGAAAGCACTTCACACTGGGAATTAGCAGCGTTACTGGCATTCAGCGTTGTGTTTGAAAAACCGGATTCATTCTGTGTTTCATATGCCGAACTGCATCAGACCATTTTCCACTGTGTTTGGCAAACATTTGCCTCCCTCCCTTTTTCCCGAACCCCCGATGACTTTTTTGTATGCAAGTGAAAAATGCACGATAAACACTAGGGAACCGATTCTTAGTAATCGTATTAGACATTATATGCGATATTGTGGGTTAGAGGTGAAAAAAGAAATGTTACAGCAATGTCAGTGATAAATCAAGATATAAACGTGGCGACATATACAGGCATCACTGTTCATTGTGATTTTTATTTGAAGCAGCATGTCGGGAACTGTCTGAAAACATGTCATGTTGGACCTTTTTCGTCCCAAGTTCCTGACCTGCAAATCAGATTCCACCCCCCCCCCCCTCCCAAAAAAAAAAGTCCCTACTTGATTTGTGGCCTGAAAGTGGCTAATTTACACTTGAACTCTGTGTAATTAAGTTCTTCAACTTCTCATTTGAAGGGACACGACCTGGAAAAATCACTTAACGGGGAGGAAGCTTTTTGAATAGTTATTAAGTCTAAACCTGTATCCGTTTAATAAAGAAAAGAAGAGAAGCAAATGAAGCGCTTTGAACATCCGATATTCATTCAATGCCACGAAGACTTCACAGCAAGTAGGCGAGCCTCTCCGGCAATGTCTGAAACACTGGACACATGCTAAGATACTGAAGTCATCTACAGACAATGGATAGTGTATTAAAGAGGACTATCATGATTGTGAAATTAGAAGAATGGTAAGGGTTAAAAGGGACCACAGGAGACGGCAGGTGTAGAAAAGAAATGTGTTGGAAAAGCACCGAACATTTGTTTCCAAAGACAGTTCAGCATTGCTGGGGGCCAGGACATATACCGACTGCCCAGTATAGCTTGGATGACTGTGGACTTCTGCAGATACTGCTAGAATTGAAACAAGTTTGGATAGATAAGAGAAGGTGTTTTCTGAAGTCAGTGATTGAGTTTTACCGGCTGTCGTCCGCAGTTCTGCCCGATAGCTTTGATGTGTGACTTGAACAATGATTAATTCATCAGACTTTTGAAGCGTGAGGAAAAAGTTTCTTGTGGAACGGTGAAGATAAGGAGGTTGTTCGTCCGTATTACTCAAGCCATTCACGAATGACGGAGGAGTATGGAAGTGACAAACAGTTTGCCTGTTCAAACCAGTATTACCAGTAGAGCCTTTGAGGTAACAGCCCTATAGGCTTATCAGAAACCCCTCTGGCACAATCCAGCAAAACCCAGCCCCCCCCCCCAAGAAAACAATAAACAAACCAACAAAACACCCCAACAAATCCAAACCCCAAACAACAAAAGACTCCCCCAAACCCAACAATAAAAAAGCCATCAACAGCAGCAGGACTAGCAATAGCAGGATTAGTAGTAATATCATCATCATCATCATCATCATCATCATCATCATCATCATCATCATCATCATCTCCAGCAGCAGCAGTAGCAGCAGTCGTAGTCGTAGTAATAGAAGTAGCTGCAGCAGTAAATGCAGCACTATAACAAGAGGGGAAAAAAGCAGCTTACTGAAGTTTGGGGTTGAAATGATACGACAGTGGAGGGTTCTTCCTTGCTCAGGAGCAGGAAACTCCTGGATATTGTCCAGCATATTCTTAAAAATGGTTACGTTGTCAAGTTTGGATTGACTGCATAAAGTAGTAGTATACCAGTATGCCTACCTGTAGTTATGAACGTACACAAATTTTATCCGTTTAAAAATAACTTTCAACCAAAGTTGTTTAACAAGTAGTCCTTTTATATATTCAGATCATAAGTCATTCTGCGGCTGTTTAATTGCGAAAAAGGAAAGGATTTTGATAAAATAATTGTTTACCCAAACCGCACACAAACCGAATTTGCAAGAAAATGCAAAAACTAACGCCCCCCCACCCCCCAAGCCAAAAAAAAGTACCTATAAAAACAACTTGGACATCCTTTTGATATTTCATGTATTGTGAATTAATTTGAAGTTTCGATCGGCTGTGTTACGAAAATTGCTCGGAACTGTCACACGCGCATTAATACTGAAAGGTTTTAGAATCACCATTCATCCCAAATTGTGTTTTAGAAAGGATTGCAGCAAGTTCAAAGAAAAGTGTGTGTGTATGCGCACGCGCTGGCATTTTGCACGTGCCCGTGCCCACACATGTACGTGCCGCATTGCCTGTGTACGTGCCTGCTCGTGCGTAGACTTGCTCTCGTAGTTCCCTGTCTGCACGATCGCGTATACTCTGACCCAAAAGAGGACCAAAATACCTTTATCGGGCCATCACATTGCGCAATCGACCTGACGTGTTCCAGTGGTTCCCACCTAAAGCTTTTTCTGCGTAATACCAAGGAAGAGACGGCTGACCTTTAAATTGTGATCGAAACCGAATTTGGTTTAGGTGAAGTATAAAAGAAGAAAAGTTCTAGGCTGTGTGTATGTGTGTGTGTGTGTGTGTGTGTGTGTGTGTGACAGAGAGAGAGAGAGAGAGAGAGAGAGAGAGAGAGAGAGAGAGAGAGAGAGAGAGACAGACAGACAGACAGACAGACAGGGGAGGAAGGGAAGGAGGAGACCAGGGGAAACTGTGTCTAGACCTGGCAAGTTTGTCTACATCTAAACTTTACAAACCTTAACAAGAGAGAGAGAGAGAGAGAGAGAGAGAGAGAGAGAGAGAGAGAGAGAGAGAGAGAGAGAGGAGAGAGAGAGAGAGAGAGAGATTGACTTTGACTTGACGAGGTAGAACAGTGTCTAAACCTTGAATGTTTGCCTTCATCCATTCTTTACAAACCACTCGGCAACTTCTGTTAGAGGGAAGGAGGGAGATAGTGAGTGAGTAAGAGAAAGAGAGAATCAACTCTCTTCTTTTATTTCGAGGATAATGAATAAGTACTCATGCATTTTTTTACATCCAGTCCCCGCCCTTATCAGGTATACACAACAAAAACAACAACAAGACAGCAACAACAGAAAGAAAAGAAAAGAAAAAACCAGAGACAGTGAGAATCAAATCAAATCAAATCATATTCTTTTATTTCGAAGATAATGAAATAAGTACTCACATACTTTTTTACATCCAGTCTCCGATCCTATCATGGATACATCACAAAAACCACCACCACCAAAAAGACAACAAAATCACAGACAGACAGACAGACAGACAGACAGAGAGAGACAGAAAGAAGAGACAGGCAGAGAGACAGAGAGGGATAAAGGAAGTTGGAAGAGAGGAGTGAGAATTAGGCGTAAACTCGGCACGTCTCCTTACCAGGCCTCCACGGCACCATCCATTTTGTGTCGTTTAATTAATCTATCCTAAGCACGCAGGCAGGACATGCGTGTCTCATTAGGCTTCAGCCGTCAGACTGCTTCATTATTAGCCTTATCTTCTCCCAGCACTGGCTTCTTTTCCTTCTTTGCCTTTTCTCTCTCTCTCTCTTCTTTCCTGTAGCCTTTGGGAGTAGGACACACAAGGTGTAGAGAGGTGGCTACGATTGTCACGTGCTTTGCATTGAGCGCGCGCGCGCGTGTGTGTGCGCGCGCGCGCGTGTATATTTTTGTTTTTGTTTGTTTTTGTTGTTGTTTATTCTTTGTTGTTGTTTTTACATAAGTTGCACTTCACGAAGCAAAAAACTGCAGATAATACTAAGTGGATGAGAAAGCTTGCTGGCCCTGGTGACAAAAAAAATCACTTACTGTAATGAGTGTGTACCTTGATAGACAGTATCGTTAAAACATCACAAGAAGAAAACAACAACAACAACAACAAAATACAATCGAACAAACACCCCCCTCTCCCCCTAACAAACAAAAGCTGAAAGAAAAGCTGTTGAACACCAGTTGGAGACAGATCTATTGCATTGTACCGTATATTACTGTACTGTATTGTGTTTGTGTTGTGGTTGTATCGTACTGCATGGTATTGTGCCATATTCTCTTGTGTTGCATTTACTGGTTTGTGTTTTTCAGGAACTAAATTTCGTCAGTGAAACCGTCACTCTCGAATGAAACTTAAAAAGAGACCAGCTAACAATTGCATTGTATGGTATTGTTACATTATTTTCAGATATTAAGTTTCAGTTAGAAACCAGTCCCTACTTACCAGATTGAATTGAAAACGTATCCAGTTTACAATTGCATCGTGTTGTTATGTGTTGTAGCTCAGGAATTAAGTTTCATCATGGTGACCGTCATTTCCAAATTAAATTCCGTCACCCAATTCACATTTGTCTTACATTGCATCGGGGCTTGTGTCGTGGCATATCAGATTTCACGATTTAGATTTTGAGGAGAAAACCATCACTCCCAAATTAAATTTGAAAAGGTACACAATGTACAATATTATATTTTTTATATAGTAATGTATTTTATTACGTTGCATTGTGTTGTATGATCTCACCAGAGTAATTCTCTGGGGGACTATTGAGGAAAAAAGACGAAGACATAGGAGTAGATTAACAAAAAGAAAGAAAAAACCGGTAGAAAGACAACATTTTTGAATGGACAGGGAAACTATTATCAGAAATTCTGGCTTGTCACTCAGCAGACATAAACAGGAATTTGTAGAACAACAACACAGTGCAGCAGTGTCCTGAGAAATCCTGATGAAGTTAAGGGCAGAAAAGGAGGAAGAGGAGAAGAAGAAACAGAAGAAGAAGAAGACAGTGACGACGAGGAAGAAGTAGTTGCAGATTTAGCAGTAACAGAATAATGATAAAAGTAGTAGTAGCAGCAGCAGTAGCAGCAGCAGCAGCAGCAGCAGCAGCGCAGCAGCAGCAGCAGCAGCAGCAGCAGCAGCAGCAGCAGCAGCAGCAGAGAGGATTTAATATCGGATTATAGCAAATCACTATATTAGCTGACCTCTTAGTATTCATTAAGCTCAACCAGTGGCTTAAAACTCACATGATTAGACATTTAGCATTTTATATGCTGGATTACCTGAATTACTGATTACCTTACCCAGGAGGGACCGGATAGCCTGGTGGTTACAGTGATATATTCGTGATCTGGTGACCCGGGTTCGATTCTCGTTCAAGAGGATCTTTCCTCTGGAGTTAACTTCAGTGCCAACTCCACTACCCCCAAAAGTCTTTCGCAAGAGACTATAACCGAGGTCCCGTGTACGAATGCATGCAGAACATCTTGCGCACACGTTAAAACCTGTTCTGCGGAAGAGTAGACCATTGTGTGCCGGTGGGAACGGATGATAAAATTTACCAAACTGCATACAGACGGGGACTGGATGGAAAAAAGCACATGAGCGCTTATTCCATTATCCTCGAAATAAAAGAATAAAAACAAAATTAACATAATCAGAAATCAAAACTTTGATTCCCTGGATTACCTTAAATGTAAAGAATTATAAGTTATAACCTGTGTTCACTGTGTTACCCAAAAGTGTATAGCACCTTGTATAGCGACTTGGCTTACGTATAGGCACTCGACTGAACGCATCTCCCTCTTTGTGTGCAACAGATCATAACTACTGAGTGCGCACACAGACAGTACCGGGGGAGAATAGCACCCCTAGTGATGGACTCCATTGTATTGATTCGTCTGACCCTTGTCATTCTGTCCGCCGTGTGTTCACTTCCGGCGGTTCGCCCTCTGAGTGCCGGTGCCAAGAAGCAACACGTGATTGGCATCCACTACAGCTGTGCGATTCCTCTGGGTATTGTGTGATACAATGGTGATTAACGAAGACTGTCTGGGGGTGGGGTGGGGGGTGGATCGAACGGACTTGTTTCTTCTTGTCAGAAAAATCCGTGGACATGAACTTGCAAGAATGAATGAGGGTGCAACAAGGAGAAGAGGGATGGCGCTTGTGTTTATTTGCTTCATTAACCCTTGCCGTGTCTGCGTTCTATATTCGGCAGATCAATTCCGCTGTTTTGTGTGTCTGACGTTGAAATGAAGCTAGCATAGCCGATAATATGATGATATGCGAGTTCTTTGGTAAACTAATGGCCACAGCTTTCGAAGGATCAGGAATAAATTGGACGTTAGCCAATGAATGCTTACTTAATTTTTATAACGTCTGCTTTCATATTTCGCAAAATAGTGTAGTTGTTGCGCATGTTTTAAAATGGATGGGAGATGATCAGTAGGGTCGGGGGTAACTTCTCTAAAGCGTAAGTTACTGTCATAACCACTGTTACAAGAAACAGTCAGATTATTTCATATTCATTTGAATTCTCACCTTTTTGTGCCGCATCTCATTGTTCTAATAATTATTGTTGTGAAGGACGTTGAGGCAAACACACGTTCGACATGCACATACACACACACACACACACACACACACACCACACACACACACACCACACACACACACACACGCGCACACACACCACACACACACACACACACACACACACACACACACACACACACACACACACACACACACACACACACACACACACATCATCCTTCGGATGAGACTATAAACCGAAGTCCCGTGTGCGAACGCACGCAGAACATCTTGCGCACACGTTAAATCCTGTTCCTCTTTTCGTAAGTATAGGCCATTGTGTGCCGGTGGGAACAGATGGCAGAATTCACAAATCCGCGTACACACGGGGACTGGATGTAAAAAAAGCACTTAAGTGCTTATTCCATTATCCTCGATATAAAAGAAAAGAAAGAACACACGCACGCACGCACGCACGCACCATTTGAAATAAACAGAAAACATTTAGCCAGCGTCAGAACATGATCATCATACACTTATATTAAACATATTCATCTGAGAGCCCTGTCAGTGTTAGGAGACAGTGGAACGCAGCTGCTAGCTCCACTCTGTGGAATTGGTACATGGAAGACGGATCAAACTGCCGCTATTGATTTTGTAAACAACTCATGAAAAGCTTGATGCAGTTCAATGTGCTTAATTGTCTTAGGAGTATCAGTAAAATTCGTTGAAAAATTAAAGGTGAATGTTAAACTGCAGGCCAGATACTGCTTGTGAGAAATAAAGAAAATGGTTGCAACACGACGGTGCATTTAAAACAGATGTTAAGTTTTCTTCTTGTTGCTCTTCTTCCCGCTGCTGTTGATATTGTTTAGTTCGCACACAAGGTCGTATGGTGTTGGGATATACGTACCATGGAATGATTATACCAAGCTGCTGACAGACTCACACTGCATCCCATAGATGGCCACCGATCTAAACTGTTTCAGTCTGCAATGTTGACAGTGGGAGACGGCCAGTAGTGATGCAAGTCTGGTTGCTTTTTCAGCACTGCCGGCTAACCATTAGCCGGCTACTTGCACAGCGCTGGTCCACTAGGGAACCATTGGAGATACCTGTATTGGTATACATGGAGCGATAGTCGATCCCCAAATGGAACACCGCTGGGGAAGTATCCAGGATCCTTTATGGCTAAACGTGAAATTATTGCCGGTCTTTTGGAACACCACTGGGAACTTCTCCGAGATCGTATACTGGTATATGTCGACATTATTACCTTTCGTCAGGACAGTCTGGGCTTTATATAGGACGCTATAAAATCTGTATTTACTGAGGGATTAGGAGTATTTTTGTCTTTATCTCAGGCAGTATTCAACCTTTGTCCATTTCCTCCCTAAGTTTATCAGTTCATCAGATTGCCCAAGTAGGGTGGCGTGGACGTGATGCAGAGCTTAGTACAGTATGAATCATAAAGAACCGCCTATTAAACGTTCCTGTGTTAGTTTTGGCGCTCTTAGTTTTCCGAAATAAACTATATTCTTGGAAGTTTCTGCATTATCTATAACATTTGCCGAGGGGGAGTTCTCTGACTGGACTAGACATCAGGTTGACCCGTAAGTATGGTGCTGAAAGCTAAATTCAAAGCAGGCCATTCCAGTCGAGGAGAGTATATGTATTTTTTAAAGGATTAATGAGCTAAAGGAGTGTATAGCTTTAACAGCTAAGTATAGCGTATGTCTGTAGACGGATTAATAAAACTTCAAATAATGTCATCACACCACAACAGCGAAGGTTGAATTGAATAGCGCTAAGTTTTCAGCGAGCACAGCGAATCAGGGGTCTCAGGAGATCCGAGAGTTACACACTCGTTTTATTGAAAACTGCTTCCGGTGAATTTCTGCCTGCTGTTCAGAGGGAAGCAGCCAGCCACGTTTCCATGCCAACTTATTCCCATGTGTGTTTTTGTTAATGCATTTGTTTGAATCAAATTGTTGTTTTTTTTTAATGGATGTTGCTTTCCTTCTTGTTGCTGTTGTCTTCCTCACCCTCTCCTCTTGTTTGTTATGTGTTAGCATTATATAGGAATGACTGTTTTCCTGGTTCAAAATGATTGCGTTTGTATCGTACATGCTACAGCCAGGATAAAGCGTGTTTATCCACTGACCTGCAGCACCAGTAACGCCTGAAACACCTAACATCAGCTGGGGGCGTACTGGTGGATGACTGGAGGAAAGGGGGTGGGGAAACAGGCTGACTGAGGACAATTCTAAACGTAAACTATGAAGTAGCAGTGACTGTAAGAGATATTGTGCTCAAGATTGAAATAAGCCCCATTTTTTTTCCTTTAAATCAATAGATTATCATTTATGATGGCTTGTCCTGTTTTTCAGATTTGCTTTCACTGATATCAAAGTAAACAAAGCTTTGTTAACAAAGATTTGTCTCGTCCCTGAAGTTTAGTCTGTCACCTAGGATAGACAAATAAACCCCTACTTGTCCTAGGAGACTAAAACAACGTAAAGAACCAGCCGCCATGGCGCAGTGGTTAGCGCCTTGGGTTACGGACTGGAAGGTCGCGGGTTCGATTCCCATAAGAGTCATAGGGATTTTTCGGACTCCGGCCGGCTCCTACCCAGAGTGAGTGTGCTGTGGGCTCAGTGGGAAGACTGGGACCACACAGTCGAGCTTCATCCACTTAACGGATGCGAGTTTGAGAGTGTTGCTCAAATTACCTGACCAACACTGCAGGTGTCTGTATCTCTCGGGCCCGGTTGACGCCGGGATATATTATGATAGTAAGCGTAGAGTACAACCCTGTCAAGTAGTCTCAAAGCATATGCACTTCCACAGCAGCATCATTACGTCATCCTCATTGTCACTGATCATCATGCATTAAAAAAAAAATTGCCTCTGATTCGGTGGTCCCGGTTTCTCTGGTCTCATGGTGACCTCAGATTCGGTTTGCCCATACACTTCTGTGCCTGTGGCGAGTTTGTGTCAAAGCCTTTGGGGTTGGAGGTTCGCGGGGGACGGTCGTTGGAGGGACGTTGTGGTGGTTGCCACCTCGAGTGGGCAACTCACTCAGTCTGGCTCCGCGACTGAGCTAATACTGTCGTTAGTAGGGGGCTTAGTAGGTGGTGTCCTGCGTATGTTAGCTCAGAACAGGCACCACTGAACACCACCAAAGTGACCCAGCAGCAGTGCAGGGCCCCTCTGGCTGGTGGCCCCACGGCGGCCTGATAGTGATGGGCTCCCTGTGGACTTCCGACCCTGAGGATGAGACACAGTGAATCTGGGTGTGGCTGTGGTGGGGAGATGGATATGAGCGGTGTGGGAGCAGTAGGACGGGGGGTCGTCAGAAGATGAGGCAGCAAAAAATAAAAAATAAAAAATAAAACAACGTAAAGCACACAACGTTTATTTTTGCAGTGGGGTAAATCTAACCACACTTATGAAAACTTCATCCAAGGTAAACACTGAACATCAATTAAAATCAGATCTTGCTTAGTCCAATACCAGCTCCCTATTCAAAATTCTTAAATTCACGGGATATGCCAGATTTCAAAACCAAACGAAGTTCAAAACCTCAAATACTTTTTAATATACCACAATCAGCCTGCAAACAACTTCATTTAGAATTTATGAAAAATAATAGTTCAAACTCTTATAAAAATCTACAACCAATTTTAACTCAAATCGAAGTATTTCCCTTGTAAGTAAACTGTAAAAGTACAATAACAGTAATTTCCCCAAACATAATCTTTCTAAAAATAATAGCTGCCAACATCAACTCCCTCATCTCTGACGTTCCATCGCCTTAACCTGCTATTGCGGACCACTCACTCACCGCCATACCCCCGGCCCTTGTCCCAAGCCCCAAAGCCTCATGGAAGCTCCCCCAAGACAGCCTCCCTAATCCCGGCACTTTCCCTGTCCTTGCACCCTGGCTGATCCGCGGATGAAGGAGATGGATCTAATAGGGCCTGAACCCTTTGGGCCCGGTGGTTGCCACCATAGGCTGTCACTTGAACTGCACTTGAAGGGAAGGTATCTGTCCCGTTTTGCCAGTGATCGATTTTTTTTCTCATGACAAATACCTTCTTCTCTTGCTGGCTCCCTCTTGTCCCTTTTCCGTTCGTGCCCGACCTCCTGGTGGAGTAGAAGTGTGTAGCAGGAGAGGACCTCGCTTCATATTGATTTGTTCCAGTTTCTCTGTCTCTGGCCTGCCTGTCTCTCTCTCTGTCTGTGTGCCTGCCTGTGCCTGACATTGTCTCCGTGCCTGACAATTCTGTCTCCGTGCCTGACAATTCTGTCTCTGAGCCTGACAGTTCTGTGTGCATGACATTCTGTCTCGGGGCCTGACAATTCTGTCTCCGTGCCTGACAGTTCTGTGTGCATGACATTCTGTCTCGGGGCCTGATATTCTGTCTCCGTGCCTAACATTACGTCTGTGTATCTCGCAGTTTGTCTTGTCTTTTAGTCTGCCCCCCCCCCCCCCCCCCCACCACCCGTGTTTCCCCTATTTATAGTTGCGCGCAGGCGTATGTGTGATACATGCAGATACGCACGTGCATGTGCGCGCGCTTGGCTTCCTGCCCTTGTTCGTCAAAGTCCGTACCTTCAGTTTATATTTGAAGTGTTTTGTCTTTTGCTATGGAGCACTCTGTTGCTACTCATGTCAGTGCAGGATTTCAGTGTTTGATTCAGCCCTCTTTACTCCCCTCACCCCCCCCCCCCCCCATCCCTCAACACTTTACCCTAGAGACGTCATACAATATTATGACATAATGCCAGCTGGAACATTTTGAAGGTTGGTAAATAATGTTGGAAACATAGCAGGTTTGAAAAAAAAGGGAATGTAGTCAAAATAAATTACACTGACGTCTCATTGGAAGTTTATTCCATTTTCTCTACTTGTGTCGGCTTTGATTTTTGCTTACTTAAAAATAGAAATGGCTGTAGTTTGTTGTTGTAACTAAAGGAGCATCGTTTGATAATGTTATGCACAGACGCAAAAGATGTATAGTGTCATTTTATTTTTATGTCATTGCTAATGAGAGCTCTTTAAAGTAGTTAAAAAGCCATTTCAGATGTAACTGATACGCTTGCAATGAAAATGTTGATAAATTTTAGGCTTCTTAAATCCTTTGCATGCATGATGAGAGTAGGTCTTGTATTTATGTATGTATGTATGTATGTATGTATGTATGTATGTATGTATGTATGTATGTATGTATGTATGTATGTATGTATGCATGCATGTATTATGTATGTATGTATGTGTGTATGTGTGTGTGTGTGAATTGATCAATCGGTCGAACAACTGTGTGTGTGAGTGTGTGTGTGTGTGCGTGTTAATTCTTTTTTCTATTCATTCTTTTATTTTGAAGATAATGGAATAAGGACTTATGTGCTTTTTTACATCCAGTCCCCGTGTGTATGCAGTTTTGTAATTGTCATCTGTTCCCACCGGCACACAATGGTTTACTCTCCCGAAAAGCGGAACGGGTTTTAACGTGTGTGCAAGATATTCTGCAATGTG
>CM054142.1:47709126-47716626 GCA_028751875.1 Rapana venosa
CACACAGACGTACGTATGCATGAATGAATTTCAGGCAGTATTGTTGTCGAGCGTGTGACGTAATGCATAGACAGGGTAAGCTAATACTTGCCTTAGAAGCCTGCTTGTCCCAGTCCCTGGCCTGTAATGCTGATCCTAAACCCGCTTCTCGCCTTTTAGTTAGCCTGCCCAACAAATTGTACCGTGTAAGCTACTTACGCACTCACTCCAGTCGGGACCATTTTCATCCCCTTTGCAGATGTACCAGCTCTTCCGTACACCAGTGCCTAAGCCCCCCTTTCCCTCGCCTCATTACAGCCTGTCGTTTTTCACGAGGAAAACGGTGTCTTGATCCTTGCATAATTTACGTGCAAAGGGATGCTGAAGTATGGAATCGGTAATGGATTCAGCAGAGTCCTTCACTCCAACAGAGCTGCTGTACGTCTTCCTCCGGCCTTTCCTCTGAGGAACGGTGTCAAAAGTGAAGCTTTGAACTTTTGTAAAATGGAAGGGGGTCGGTTTTAATCTTGGTGTTCATTATATATCTACTTATGAATATTTAATACACAAACTGAGACTCGAGTCTTGGAAAACAAACTATACATTGTGCATTGGTTCTGATCTACTGATCATACATCATTTGTGTTTGAATGTCCACTTACTTGCCGAAAGTCGGAACAAGAGCGCGGACTTTATTACTAAGTTCAGTAATTGTTAAGGACGTTTTGTACGGCAGAAATGTTAACCTTGTTGAGATTAGTCATGTAGATGTGAAATCTGCTATTAGTATGGTATCGTAATCCCTGTTGGTGTGTGTGTGTGTGTGTGTGTGTGTGTGTGTGTGTGTGTGTGTGTGTGTGTGTGTGTGTGTGTTTATGAGGTGTGTGCTTGCGTGCGTGTGTATGTGAGTGTGATTGATTGATTGAGTGAGTGTGAGTGAATGAATGCGGACGTGTCCTTGGATATTATATCTGACTGCCGTATACAAAATATCATTTCTCTCCTACGCCTGGGTTATGGAGTTCTTGCAGTGGAGTATTGGCTGAGGTAGCTGCTTCAACGAGCACGTCTTAATTTGGTGGTGAGGGTTGGGGGGGGGGGGGACCATGTCCTCAACCCAAGTAGTTAATCTCACTCTCTCCTTTACCGTAGTATCCCAACCAAATGTAAGAAAAAAAACACTTTTTGCTTCTTGACAAAACCTTTGATTCTTCCTGATGAAAAAACGCACCTCTGTGTTTTGGACGTTTACACGAAGATGACACCTAACATGATTGATTTTGACAGAAACACCAACTCTTCTTGAAAGATTCCCTCTTTAGCTGTGAACTGTGTAGGAGTTCCGATGCCCGCTTCTTTCCACAAAAGTCAACATTTTGTGTGTGAATATATGTTTTCGTGCTAGGCTGAAACGACCATTACTGTTTATCATCGCCTGGTTTTCATCAAAAAGAGCGTCGCTAACTACTTAGTATTGTTGATAGCAGAATTCTTAGCATTGTTGACAGCCAAAGCATTCTGTCGGTTCCTTCTGCTGTTTGTAGCGTGGCACAGTAGAAAAGAAAGAGTGATCGACAGGCGTGAGATTCGGCAAACGATACACTTCTACCCGAGCATGAAATGGAATGCCAACCGGTTATGTACGATTCTCTGCGTGAAGGGCTTTGTCTGATATTGGGAAACGGGGAATAATGATGATAAACGATCAGTTGGCAGCATTGTCAGGACTGATGCGATCGGGCTTCCTCCTGCTTCTTTGCAAAAGATTGTTTTGGTGCTTGCGAAAAATATAGGGAGCTGAAAGAGTTAATACTTGATGAACATTGATATATATATATATATATATAGTTTGTTTTATTTATTCATAGAAAGTTTTACATTCTTTTTTCCAGTAGTTTGTTTGTCAACAATGGATCGTAGATAGGTTGGGGTTTTTCTGTTTACACACGTTAAAATATTTTTGTGAAAACGTGTGTGTGTTGGAGGTTGATGGATTGAATGGATTGACAATTGATATCACTGACAGTACCTAGGATGTACTCACGCGACCTTTTACCTGTTTAATATCTTTTTCTGCATATAGAACATGCACTTTGTTCACACCAAAGTCTCCATTAAACAGATTGCAAGAACAGACAGAACGTTTACTTTTCTCATCAGTAGGCTGCGTGTGCCACGTACTTGACAAACGACCAGCTTGAAACCATTCACTGTGGCATTGTTTGCAGATTAACTCCTGACGGAGCTCTGCTGCCGACAGCCCTTTGATCTGACAGCCTCCCTCATTTGTCTTCTTTGCCCAGTGGTTGGCAGGATCGTTGTAGCGTTATAACTGGCTTACGGTCCCTCACTTTCCCCCGGTTTTTCTGCTTTAATTGATAAAAAATAGAGTAGCTATAATCCCTATTCAGCGGAAGGGCTGGATAAAAAAAAAAGTAGGTTAATACTGATCAGTACCCTTGGCAATAAAAATGATGATGATGATGATGTTGATGATGACGACGGTGGTGGTGGTGATGATGATGATAATAATGATTGCAAAATATATCATCATCATTGCAAAATATGTCGTCATCGTCGTCGTCGTCGTCACCACCGGCACCACCATCACCATCATCATCATCATCATCATCATCATCATCATCATCATCGTCTTGCGGGAATCATTTTCCCCTGACAGCAGATGGGGGCTAACGTACCTTGGATTCGAATGCTTCTGCAATGTTCTGTCTTTCTGAACAAGCAGATCAACGAACACCAGCTGTCATTGATGGACTTTTTGTACTTTGAACCAGCTTCATAATATTGTTCAACCGTGAATCGTCTTCTGAGGTTTGGAAAGTATTCTGAAATCATTGCTCTAAAAGAAAGAATACTGGCTATATTTGTTCCTTCCCTGGAATCGGTATATTCCGTTCTTTTTTTGTCCCCCACATTACATAATCACACAGACAGAAGCGGACAAGAAGATACACACACAATCACACCTTCCTTCATACATATCATTCATTATGCTGGCCTCTTTCTGTCTGATTTTCACAGAGAATGAGATGAAGGTGATAGTGGTGGTTTCATGTCCTTCAGATTTGCTCTGCCTGTCCTGCTTTTGTCTGTCTTTCTCTTTTCGTCTTTGAGTGTCTTCTTGTGAAGCTTTCTGTAAACCCAAGTGTATCTTCTCATTGCTTTCAGTGTCAGTCCCCCCTCCCTCTTTCTCTGTCTGTCTGTCTGTCTCTGTCTGTCTGGATGGCTGTCTTTCTCTCTCTCTCTCACTCACTCTCTCTCTCTCTCACTCTCTCTGCACACTACCCTTTCTTCCATTTTTCGCCCTCTCTCTGTATCTTCTTTTCTCTCACGTCACCACAGTCTTCTTCTTTTGAACAGAACATTACATTGATCTGTTATGTATTTCCTTAGCTTGAAGACTTCCAGCATAGAACTGTGTCAGACTCTCGCTCTCGCTAGAAAAAAACCAGCCAGTTTAGACAGTCCTGCTTTCGTTTCGTTTGTTTGACATTATTGGAAACATTTCTTTAAAGTGCTTTCTTAGAAAAATAATATGGTAGTCAGTTATTTCCATCTCTCTCTCTCCCCTCCTCTCTCTTTGCGATAAATTGTGGTTCTTGTTCATGAGTATGTGTAAACCCCCTTTCAGAAAGGGGCCATGGCCTGAAATCTGAATAAACTATTCGAAATCTATCTCTATCCCCCCCCCCCCTCTCTCTCTCTCTCTGTGACAAATCTGCACAGTCTCTATGCCCCATGTGTGGCGCGCATACTGAAGATGAAATGCATTTTTTTTTTTTAAATTGTAATTCGTACGATCACATCCGTCAGAAATGCCTCATATTTAATGAAGAAATCTCAAGAATTAGAGATATAGTTAACATTCTCTTGATCGAAGATGAAGAATTTCTAAAATCACTTGCAAAATTTCTCTCCCTTGCTGCACTGCAGTTAACTGATAGACCTTTTCAATGTAACACTATTTTGTTTTCCATATTTGTGGAATACTAACTCCGTTGGCTAAATTGCCTTATTTGAATGTGAGGGTCGGGTGGTCGATTTGTCCTACACTTGCTGATTTGCAGGGAACATGACACTGGTGTGTGTGTGTGTTGTGTGTGTGTGTGTGTGGTGTGTGTGTGTGTGTGTTGTGTATGTGTGTTTGTGTGTGTGTGTGTGTGCGTGCGTGCGTGTGTGCAAGCTTGTGATAACAATTAATGCATGATAACAAGTAATGCATTCGGTTGAATGAAGTTATTGGAGATTCCTTTTCCTCTTTCGGTTTTCATTATTTCCTTGTCGCAAAAAGCATATTGTTTAAATTGTGTTCATACTGTGCTCCTCGCCAAAAAGACTGTATTGTTAATGGCAATAAATTACTTTCAGTGTTCAGTGTTCTCTCCTGGACGTCTCTCTCTCTCTCTGTCTTTGCCTGCGTGTGAGCCTACCTGCCTGTTTGTCTGTCTGTCCGTAGATCTGAACACTTTAAGGAGTCATTAGGGTGCTGCACTCAGTCTTCTGAGACTGTACCTCTTGAACAAGTTGAATGTGGTGGAGCCCATTTCTCTGCACACTTACTGCCAGTCCGAAATCAGGGAAATGATCCAGGCCATCAATAATGTATCACTACTTTTCTTCTCTCTCTCTCTCTCTCTCTCTCTCTCTCTCTCTCTCTCTCTCTCTCTCTCTCTCTCTCTCTCTCTCCTCTCTCTCTCTCTCTCTCTCTCTCTCTGCGCGCGCGCGTGCCTGGGTGACTCATGATACTCGTTTGATAGATTCCCCCAAAAGAGCAAGAGCATACGAAAAAACAACCAACAACCAAGAAGAAACGAAAATCGTCATTTTGTCCGAAAGATGGCCTGTGTCCTTGTCTGGCAAATGAAGCAGATGACGATGATTCACCGCGACTCTCTTTGAGATGGATTTCTTGGTCAGGAGCTAGGCTAACTGTTCCTCCACTGTTTGCCGATCTCATGTCTGTTGGCCCATCACACTCAGTTTTCCAATTTGAGTGATTAGCGCTGTAGTTTCAAGTTATGGTTGGCCACATTTTTCCTTGCTAGAAGATCATGATGAGTATGAGGCAAAGCGTTTTCTGAAAGTATGATGTTATTTACTTTCTTCTTGTATCATGGGGACGGGATAGCTCAGTGGTCGGAGCACTCGCTTCCCCCCCCCCCCCCCCCCCCCCCCCCAACCAAGTTAAGAAGCGTCGAGCGTGGTTACCACTTGGATGGGTGACCGTTTGCGCGCCTTTGAGGGGGAGTGGAGTGACCGTTTTCACGCCTTGGCAGTCCCCCAGTTCACCCAGCTGTAAATGGGTACCTGCCTCTTTAGGGTCAGGGAAGGTAAAGCAGCGAGGGAGAGGAGATGGGTGCCGCCTCGCTTCCCTAAGACCTTATAGGTTATGGGACACCCTTTACCCCCTTTACCCTTCTATCATTATCAAATACTTGAGAGACAACACTGAATATCACTTTTAGCGCCATGGTTTACAGAGGAAAATGGTCAACTAGACTTTTTACGCTACTTAAAAATCTGTGGTCAAACTACAGGAGTTTGAAGGAATATTACACTGCTCCACAAGTGCAAGTCAAGTTTACTCGCTTACGCGGAACGAGATCAATTTATTTGCTAGTTGCTGTCTGAGCGTTCGACGAAGAAGAAGATTTATATGCTCAATTTGAAATAAGAGTTTGTGTTGATTCAGTGCTGCTGCAATCACTTGTATATCTTTAAATTTAAGAAAGAAGAAAAGTTTGAAGACTACACAGAAACACCCCCTCCATCAACTTTTCTGTTTTAAGTTTTGGTATTTGAGTCGGTGAGGTTTTGTTTTGTCGTGACAAACGGCGATGAATTGTCCAGCTGTACTTCTTTTCTTCT
The DNA here is from genome assembly GCA_028751875.1 of Rapana venosa. Classification (NCBI taxonomy): domain Eukaryota; kingdom Metazoa; phylum Mollusca; class Gastropoda; order Neogastropoda; family Muricidae; genus Rapana; species Rapana venosa. Next base: position 47,714,995 of record CM054142.1, read on the forward strand.
TCTTCTTCTTCTTCTTCTTCTTCTTCTTCTTCTTCTTCTTCTTCTTCTTCTTTAAAGACAACTACGCATAATTCTGTTTAAACAATGAAACTGGAGGTTTTATGCGCAGACATTTTGTATATGTGCTACTTGACATTTCATTTGTTGCTGTTCTCATTCAGATATTGTGGGTAACCTTTCGTGTTTGACGCATTAAACTTGCGCTTGCTTTTGAAATGTCGTGGTAAAGTGTGTTTTTTATATTGTTTTCTGTCTGAAGGGTAAACCCGTCAATAGCAATTTTTAATCTTTAATGTGCGGTCTGCCTGCATGGTTGCTCTCTCCCCCTCTCTCTGTTTATCTCTCTCTGTCTCTCTCCCCCTCTCTCTGTTTATCTCTCTCTGTCTCTCTCCCCCTCTCTCTGTTTATCTCTCTCTGTCTCTCTCCCCCTCTCTCTGTTTATCTCTCTCTCTCTGTCTCTCTGTCTCTGTACCTCTGTCTGTCTCTGTCTCTCTCTCTATAAATGTGTGTGTGTGTGCGTGCGTGTGTATGTGTGGACACACAAACACACAGTTGCGGAAGGTGCGCCATGATTAAACGTGTTTGTGAAGAGGCTGCGGCCTTTGTGAAGCAGTTTGTAAGGACAGGAAATTAGCTGGACAGTCGAGCCTCTGGTGACAGAAGAGAGGATCGTCTGATAAGGGAGGGCCCACGTGCTCCTGTCAGCGGAGACAGATTGCTGTCCAGCGCCTTCATAACGACGACAACCTCCTCTGAGACGAGTGATGGAACAACCCTCGGAACACCACCACAGGCCTGTGCTTTGAGTCTTACCGAGACGTGCCGGCAACCAAAGGTCCAGTGTCACAGTCTTACAGCAGCCAGGCTGGTCCTGGTCTGTGTTGCACGGAGTGCCGACAAAAGAGAGGGGTTTACTGGCAGAGAATTACTGAGGTTTGGTGTAGGATGCAGTGTGAAATGGAGTGTCATAGAATTGTGTGTGTATGATACTTTTGGTTACACAGACCTTTTGACTTATGGTTGAGAAATTGCAGTAGGACGAACGGTGATCAAATGACCCGAACATATAGAACAATTTGATTTTTTCCCACCAATTGAAAAAAGACACCCCCCGCCCCCCAAAAACAACAACAACAACAACACACCCAAACAAACCACCAACTCACCAAACAACAACCTCCCCCCCCCCCCCTAACAAAACCAGTAACCCCATCCCCGGAAAAAACAAACCAAGCAAACAAAAAAGAAAAATGCCCCCCTCCCCTCCCCCCCCAAAAAAAAATCACAAACAAGAATAAACAACTCTTCCCCGCCCCAGCAAAATCCCCTATTGCCAGAGAGACAGACAGACAGACAGACAGAGAGAGAGAGAGAGAGAGAGAGAGAGAGCAGAAGAGAGACAGACAGACAGACAGACAGAGAGACAGACAGAGAGAGAGAGAGAGAGAGAGAGAGAGAGAGAGAGAGAGAGAGAGAGAGAGAGAGAGAGTTAACATCAGATAAACTGGAAGCATCCAAATACTATTGAGAAGACACTCTAATTTGCTGCATTTCACCGGCAGCTATTCCTGTGACATGATAATTCAGTATTGGAAGAACGTTTCTGTGAAGTGAGGGTGGTTTTAGGTGAGA
>CM054142.1:47729126-47764126 GCA_028751875.1 Rapana venosa
CTCCCTCTCTTCCATCGTGAGATAATTTCACCCCTATATCAGTGTAACCTCCCTCTCCTGACTTCCATCGTAAGACAAGTTCACCCCAATATCAGTGTAACCTCCCTCTCCTGACTTCCATCGTAAGACAAGTTCACCCCAATATCAGTGTAACCCCTCTCTCTCCTACTTCCATCGTAAGACAGGTTCACCCCAATATCAGTGTAACCTCCCTCTCCTGACTTCCATCGTAAGACAAGTTCACCCCAATATAATAATAATAATAATAATATATGGAATTTATATAGCGCTGAATCTTGTAAAGCAACAAATCAAAGCGCTCAGATTTTATTTCATACCACTTTAAGTCACGGCAGATTTCTCTCCGTGAAATTCGGGCTGCTCTCCCCGGGGAGAGCGGGAGAACGCGTCGCCACTTAGCGCTGCGCCACCCTTTCACCCTTTTTTTTTTTCTGCAGCTGTATTTGTTTCCCTATCAGAGTGGCTTTTTTCTAAGAATTTTGCCAGGGACAACTCTCTTGTTGCCGTGGGTTTTTTTAACGTGCGCTAAATAATTACGTGTAACACACGGGACCTCGGTTTATCGTCTCATCCGAAAGACTAGCGCCCAGACCACCACTCATGGTCTAATGGATGGGGGAAAAATTTCCGGTCCAAACGGGGTACGAACCGCCGCACACTTCAGACCCGGACTTTTCGCTTTCTAGACAGGCGCGTTACCTCTAGACCACCGATCCACCAATATCAGTGTAACCTCCCTCTCCCTGACTTCTAAGAAAGTTCAGACAGGGCTAGGGTTGTCAGTCAGTCAAACACTAGGTTTTCTGTGTGGAAGACTGTAAGAATCGGGAATGAAATCTTGTTTTCTGTGGTAGAACTGCACAAGGAAGCTGGCTGGCTGAAAACTTTGAAGCAGCAGACACAAAGCCTTTTAAATTACCGCATCTGTTAAAATGAAACTCTGTTTGTGTTTCTCTCTATGTCTGTCTGTCCCTCTCTATGTCTGTCTGTCCCTCTCTATGTATGTCTGTCTGTCCCTCTCTGTGTCTATTTGTCCCTCTCTATGTCTGTCTGTCCCTCTCCATGTCTGTCTGTCCCTCTCTATGTCTGTCTGTCCTTCCCTGTCTGTCTTTGTGTTTCTGCCTCTCTGTCTCTCTCTCATTACACCCTAATCTTATTATTCATGATCGTGGTTTATCTATGCGTTCTCTGGTTTGTCTTACGTTTACAGGCCCCTTTTCCCTTCTGTCTACTCCCCGGCATTACAGTTTCTTTATAAATACACACATACACACACACACATTATATATATAAAAATTACTTTCAATGCTTTTGTAATTCATATTGGATTGTATCTATGTGTTCGCCATTCATATTGGATTGTAGTTATGTGTTTGTAGTATATATTATCAGTTTGTTGTTATTTATAATAACACGTGAAGCTCTTAGTCGGTAGAGGAGAAGGAGAATATAGCTAGCCCAAATGACCTGTTGATGAAGCGCCATAAGCAGATAAAAGCTGTTGGTGCTGTCATTGTTTGGAGCCCATTATACAGATTAGCTTTTGGCAGGGCTGGTTTACCACAGAAACACAATATCCCCAGCTAAACAAAGTCCACACACACACACACACACACACACACACGGGACGGGATAGCCCAGTGATTAGAACATTGCGCTCGCAATCTGACGACCTGGGTTCGAATCCCGTTCAAGGGGATTTGCCCCCTGGAGTTAACATCAGTGCCGACTCCACTCTCCCAAAAAGTCATTTGGATGAGACTATAAACCGAGGCCCTGTGTGCAAACGCACACAGAACATCTTGCCCACACGTTAAATCCTGTTCCGCTTTTCGTAAGAATAGGCCATTGTGTGCTGGTGGGGGCAGATGACAAAATTTACAAAATCGCATTCACACGGGGACTAGATGTAAAAAAAAGAACGTGAGTGCTTATTCAATTATCCTCGATATAAAAGAATAAAACACACACACACACACCAGTCAAACTAATTATCTCTCTCCAAGACGCACAAAATGAAAAAAAACAAACCCCGTGGGAAATGATAGCAAATGCTTTCAGTTAACAGACAGAAATAAAAAAGGAACGTTTGTTGGGGCACATGATTCAGCTCAATAGACATTGTCCGCTCACCCCAGTGTTTACAGTTTCCTACTTAGCAACCAGAATAGAGGAAAAGTGCTGATGATATTTGCTAAGTTGTACCGCGCGCGCGGGTGTGTGTATGAGTGTACACGCACGCGCACTCACTTTATATCACATTTCTTATAGCTCAGTTAATAGCTGTTTTCTATACAAAAACTGCCATGAACCCATTTTTGTAATGGGTTGCGATATCAACCAAGCAGCTTTCGAAATGAAGAAAATTCCGCGAAAGTTTGCCCGTCACATTTTGAAAGATGAGATTATAGACTCGTGCTTGATGGTTATTTTGGCTATACCATGAAAGGTCTTTTCTCAATGTGATTGGTCAGAAGGATCCCCGTGGCTTGTGATTGGCTGGTCGTGGCAGCAACAAAGGCTGTAGTTCTTTCAGGTCGTGATGCTTCTCTCCTGCTTATCACGTAGCGCAGATATTAGGCAGACAGGCATTATTGAGAATGGGGTTTAATAAAACATGACCTTATCTGAACGCATGAGGATGGAACTTTGTTTGACGTGATGACTATGATTATGATTCAACTTACGTGTTTATTATTTGGATACTTAGAAATGATTTGAAACTGCTTCTTTTTTGTAAAGGAAAGCTTCAGTCCTTCAATTCTAGGAAAAGAGGAGAGAGTGAGTTCTGCTTCCCACCACCCCCACCTCCACCGCTTCACCTTTTGTTCTTCCTTTTATTCCTGTTTTTAACGTTTTTGTTGCTGCTGTTGTTTGCATCAATATGCATGTTCATGGTGCACATTGTCTCTATGTATTATTAGCAACAGCAACAGGAAAAAAATCTATCTTGCTTTATGATTAAACTTGTTTGGAAAAACCCACCTTTTTCTTTTGTTTTCTCTGTGTGCACACATGCACGCACGGTCTTTGTGTTTATTTATGTATTTTTTAATTTATTTTTTTATTTTATTCTTTTCGAGGATAATGGAATAAGCACGTACGTACTTTTTTACATCCAGTCCCCGAGTGTATGCGGTTTTTGTAAATTGTCATCTGTTCCCACCGGCACACAATGGCCTACTCTTACGAAAAGCGGAACAAGATTTAACGTGTGCGCAAGATGTTCTGCGTGTGTGTGTGTGTGTGTGTGTGTGTGTGTGTGTGTGTGTGTGTGTGTGTGTGAGTGATATTAATTTGCACTTTCCCACGTGAGTGTGAGAGAGATTTGACAGATTCGCACAATTTTCTAAGAAAAGACAAAACTTCATTCTTTTCATTTCTTGACCACGATTAAACCAGTTCGCTGCATGACAATCGTGTGTTGAACATTACAAATTGCTGGCCATTTCCCAAAAGGGAACATGGCTGATAAGCATTGATCGACGGATTGGTCGCCAGACTTGTATGTACGTATTTCCCGTTCTGGATTGAGGGCTGTACGTTTCTCGATTTTATTTGGCTACAGTCTGTCTCCAGTCTGTCTGGATGTGACGTAGATAAACGAGTGTGTGTGTGTGTGTGTGTGTGTGTGTGTGTGTGTGTGTGTGTGTGTGTGTATGTGTATGTGTGTGAGAGAGAGAGTGTGTGAGTGAGATGTGTATGTGTGTGTGAGTAAGAGAGAGAGAGTGTGTGTGTGTGTGTGTGTTGGTGTGTGTGTGTGTAAGTGAGGTGTTAGTGTGAGATGTGTATGTATGTAAGTGTGTGTAAGTGAGGTGTGTATGTGTGATGTGTGTGTAAGTGAGATATATGTGTGTGTGTTGTTGTGAGATGTGAGAGAGAGAGAGAGAGTGTGTGTGTGGTGTGTGTGTGTGTTTGTGTGTTAGAGAGAGAGAGAGAGAGAGAGAGAGAGAGAGAGAGAGAGAGAAGAGAGAGAGAGAGAGAGAGAGAGAGAGAAGAGAGAGAATCGAGAGAATCAGAGAGTGTGTGTGTGTGAGTGTGCTTTTAGATGGGTGACTCTTGTACTGCTTCTTTCCGAAAGGCTTTGATAAATATAAAAAGAGGACAGCCGGTTCTAGTCTTGGATCTGAGGTATTTGAACAGAATTATGGGAAGCTTCAATAGTGAATATGTTGTGGATTTTTTTAAAGTTCTAGATTCTAAGACATTGTATCCCTTGAGTTCAAGTGCCAGGTTGTATTGTTTATTTGGAGAATTTTCAGCTTCGTTCCCCATTCAAAATTTCGAGTGCTCGTTCACACACTTACACACCCATGTTGGTGCGCACGCACTCACATGCCCACATGTGCACACGCACGTGCACGCTTTTTTGTATGTCTCTTTTCTGTCTCTGTAGTCTATATCTATGTCTCTGTTGATGCCTCTTGACTCTCCCATTCCTCATGTGTGTGTGCATGTGTGTGTGTGCATGTGTGTGTGCGCGCGCGCGGTTTTCACGTACCTATATCTGCTATTTTTTAGTATACTTTTTACAGCTGAAGTCTTCCTTCTTGTCTTGCTCTCCATTCGTTAACTGTCACATTTTTTCTTTTCTTTAATTTTTTTCCATTCCTTCTTTTGTCACAGCATAGAGATTATCATGTTCAGATTGTCTTGGTTTATCGTGTGATGAGCCCCTTTGTGGATACCACAAACAGAAGATGCACATAACGTGCATAACATGTAACACGTGTATAACACAACCCTGTAACTAGTCATCTCGAAGGAAGGTGTATGCCAATTTGTCAATGTTTCAACAAAAACAACAACAACAAAACAACTGTCAACTCCCCCTCCAGAAAAAAACTAACAAAAACAACAGCAAACAAACAAAAAAAACCCGCTTCAAAAACCTCTGTCCTTGCCTGGAAGAATCACTGAGTAAAGTGTGAGGAAGGAACAAGGATATCAGAACAGATGCTGTACTGTACTGTACTGTACTACTGTGCTGTCGTGAGAGCTTGTCTATTCCTGGCTGACAGAGGAGGATAAATGAGGACTGTAGCTGTATCTGATGCCTTGCCTTGCCGTCATTTGGAATCATGGAATGCGGGAGGACAAGGGGATATATCGGGTCTCTTGCACTGTTAAATATATCAGGTCTCTTGCACTGTTAGATATAATTATCAGGTCTCTTGCACTGTTAGACATATCAGGTTTCTTGCACTGTTATACATATCAGGTTTCTTGCACTGTTAGACATATCAGGTTTCTTGCACTGTTAGTTATATCAGGTTTCTTGCTTTGATAGATGTCAGTGGTGGTGTAATATTGTGAAATCAGCACGTTGTATGAACGGTGTTTTTTCTGGCTGTCTGTGTGTATGTTGTTTTTTTTGCATGTGAGGTTGTTTATCTTGCAGAATTTTGCCTTGTTGATTGGTTTTTTTTGGGTTGTCTTCGGTTTTGTCAGTTGCCTAAAGACATGTTAAGGTCGAGATCTTTTATGGCTCATTTGAAAGATGTAGGTCGAATGTTGTTAGTCCTCCATGGAGAAGATTTCGTTTTCTGTTAGTGTAATTGAGATATTTGAAGAAGTATTCATCTTTACTTTAAAGAAATGGGCCCAGACATTACTACTTCTTTTCAATTCGTATTTTTGTTTCGTCCTTGGTTTTAACCCCCCCCCCCCCCCCCCCACAACTTTTTAATTCCTTGTTATGTCGTAATTTTCTGCTATTCAGAGTGTGTGTATGATATTTACGGTATCTTTGCAACGACAACAAAAAAATGTACATTCATAGGTGGGGGAAGGAGGATTGCATCATTTATAATGATTGTCTTAATGCATATAATCATACCAACACTTTCTAACTAATCTGTGTTGAATGAAGAAACTAAAACACATACTGTAGCGCTTTCTGAAAAAAGAGAGAAAAGCCGAAACAGATCATGAACGAATAAAATAGAAGAAAAAAAATGAACGGACAAAGGTGTATATATATATAAGAACGACAAAAGGGTGGAAGAACAAGGGCAACTACGACAAAGAAGGGTTTGGAAAGAACTTGAATGTTTGTGACGTATAACAGACTTAATCAGTAATGTAGAGATGTTTTACGTTTCTTATGTGAATACCATTCCATTGAACGCAATGGATTACGATTAGACGGTTATGTTGGACAAGGGAGAGAACTAACAGCTTACTACAACCAGACACCTGACAAGGACAGTGCACTAAATGCACCACTGAAATTCAGCGAAGCACACCGACCAGAACGTTAGATGGCAGAATGAATACTACCAAAACTGTACACAGTATGCACACACTGTTCCTTCAAGCTATTATGTTAAGAGATGTTCTCTGAAAAAAAGCAAATCCCGCTGTGTCTGCTGCGTAGCAAACTGGCTTGCGATATTTGTGTAGCATGTTTGAGCAGAAAGAAGCTAGGAAAAGTAAGAACAGAGCGAGAGAGAGAGAGAGGGGGGGGGGGGAGGAGGGAGAGAGAGAGAGAGAGAGAGAGAGAGAGAGAGAGAGAGAGAGAGAGAGAGAGAGAGAGAGAGAGAGAGAGAGAGAGAGAGAAGAGAATACGTCAGGGTTTTAGGGTGGGAGATATTTCTGCATGTCTTCCCTCTACACAAAACATGCATAAAAGCTCTCCTTAGATACCACATGTCTGCTGCTGCCCTCCTCCCCCCCCCCCCCCCCCCCCCCCCCCCCCCCCCGTCTTCAGCTCCATTGGGCACGATCATTCCAGCATTATGACTGATCACATTTGGTTTCCCCGACAACGCCGTCTGGTCAGCAAAGATAGATAGTTTATTGTAGCATAAAGTCCTGCTGATTTCATCTTGTCGTCTGCCTTCATGTCGCTCGGACAAAGTACAGAAAGTTTCTGCTTGAAACAAGTTTCTGCCATTGATTGAAGAGTTGGCTGTGCAGCGTTCTTAGTTTGTATTGAATTTTGTCAGAGGTTGACTGCAAGGCTGTGGGTGGGAAATCTCATCACCGAGGCATCTTACCCTGACAGCGAAAGAACATACACATTATTTGGTTTATTAGTCAAGTTTGGCTTCAGAATCAAATTATCTGGCCACTACCTTTCTCGATTTACTTTCTGCTGGAAGCAGCTTGTTGAAGTGTTTTCTTTCTTTTCTTTCTTCCCTTGAGGACCAGCCTTTGAATTCCAAATTTGTGGTGGTGTCAGGACCAGCGCTTTGTCAGCTGGACTCTCTTTTTTTTCTTTTCGGAAACGAAAAGTACAAAGTTCACATTTCTTTTCACTTTCACTGTTTCTTGGTGATTCTCTGTAGTTGCAGTAAATGTTCCCATTCAGAAGCAACAAAGCAAATCGCAAGAAACAGGATACACATTTTAAAAAAATCCAGAATAGTTCTTTAGAGCACCAGTCATAAGGACTCGTGTGCAGTGATGTGTTCCAATCTTTTAAACAGCAGTTCAACAGCAGATAAATGTTATGGTGGGTTAGTGGTCTTGTAGCAACGTATCCGTCTAGACAGGAACGGATACTAGGTTCAAATCTCGTCCAGAGCCAGACTTTACATCTGTCCACTAGACCATGGTGGTTGTCTGAATGCTAGTCTTTCAGATGAGGCGATAGCTAACGTTCCGTGTGCAACATGGATCTAGCACACGTAAAGGAACACGCGGAAAGAAAAAAGTTTACCCCGATAAAGTTCTATTAAAAAAATTCCCCGCACGTTTACAAGCTGGGTAGATATTGATCCAAGAGCTTTGACATGTTGAGATTGTCTTCAACCATAAAGAGCTCCTAGCAGAACAACATATATGGTCCATTAAAGGGGAACAATGATTTGAAGTCGGAGTATGGGTACTTGAAAACAAACAGGTAAACTTCTTAGCAAAGTGTACTTTCTGTCTCACAGCTATTCCTAGGTGTGAAGGGCAAGGCGGTGTGTATTCTGGGTTGATTTCCAAGCTGTTAACCTAGGGAACGTCCCAAAGCACCAAGATGCACTCTGGATGGCACTGTGCTATGGTGATGCACTATTATTGGTACTGTGCAATAGATAATAATTATATTACTAATATATTAACCAACAAAAGCATTGCGAGTTGAAAAAAGACCCACCATTCTGATCCTCTGTTTCATGTACTATTTGAAAAATAGATCGTGCTGTCTGTGGTATAAACTATACATTATTGTTGTTGTACGAAATATTTCTTCACATAAATCATTCTTGAAGACGATCACCACTGTTGCCTATTCTTTCTTATCAAGAAGAAAAGGTGTTTAGACGTTAACCGCTTTGATGTTTAAAAATCTGTCTTAAGATGATGCTTTGTCAGATCTTAACCAGCCTTTTGAGATGTTTGTGGATTTCTAGAGAAGCCCCTCCTCTTTCCGGCCTCCTCTTCAGCCCGCTTGTTTGTATTGATCTGTTACAGCAAAAGAGGGTTTGGAAAAAAACCACTATTTGTTAAAAGAACTGGCATATGGCCTCTGTGTTGACTTTCTGGAAAACTCAAAGACATTATTGATTTAATGACTTGGCCGCTGGCTTCATTTTTTCCTTGAATCAATTCTCACTGGAATAGCATTCCCCTATTGGAATAGCATTTCCCTGTGTACCCTCTGGCCCGCTTGTGAAGACATTTTTGTTGTCTTCTGAGGTTTCGCTTTTTGTCCACTCTCCTGGCCTAACAAGGGCAACGATATCAAGAGCTTCAGCTTCAAATGTGTGACGAGTCAGCAAAAATGGATAGGTGACAAGAGGAAATGACTGTTTACAGATTTTTTTATGTTGGGGTGGGGTGAGGGGGTATTTAGCCATTGAATTTTAAAATTTATTCAAAAGCCAGAGAGGAATTAACAGAATTGAGTAAAAGAAACCACAAAAATCCTCTATGTTGGATTTTAAAACACTTTTTTTTAACTAACTGGTTATGCAGTAGGTAAAGGAACTGGTGGGTTGGAATTTCAAGAAAACATTAACACTGTTATCGTGATTTTTGAATTGGTTTTGTAGTAAGTGTTACCAGATGAGTGCCAGATTGTGTATTGATAGACAAGGAATAAGGACTGGTATTTTCATATGGATTTTTGGTCACAGCAGTCCGTAGTATGAATGTCCCTTCCCTGGAGAATAAATATCTCCGATGATTTATCTACCTCGTGTATAGACACATGCAAAAGATCAAATATGCACGTAAAAGAACACGTAGTTCGTGTAAATTTTTCATATTGATTTGCATAAATGCACACCCAGTATGTCTTTCGTGGTTTTGGTAGTGTTTTGAGTTATACAGTGGGTGATACATTTGAGAAGTGAATTTCTTGGAGCTGAATTGTTATGTATGGAGTGCTTTGCGTGCGAAGACACCATGAAGACAGTGAAAACTGACGCAGAAACCCTTCAAAACAAGTGTAGTATACAGCAGTACACTTGTTTTGAAGTGTTCTGCGGGTTTGTCTAAATCACCAAGTAGTAAATGGATATTAAACCAAACAAACCAAAATTCAAAACAACGTTCAGTGATACCTTGACCCGACTGCTGTATGAAAACATACGAAGCTGTAACAATCTGAAGACAGACTGAGTGAAGGACCACAAGAGTCGGAAGACAGAAACAGATCGAGAGGGCTGGTTGTCAAGTCATCCATGGCACCCCTACTGGTCGATTTGACAAAGAGTTATGTAATACCATATTAAAAAGCCGGGGTTTACACCACAAAGATAAGCAACAAGGAGAAAACAAACCCCGTCGTGTCTCTCATGAAAGCCATTTTTGTGTCTTCCAACTGAGGGGTTTGTCTGGGCTTGATGATTCATTGAGGCCATGTGTAAATGGTTTAAAGATACTTTCCAAGGGAATTCCTTGCCCATGTGTAAGGATTGAAAAATCGGCAAAACGGCAGGATGAATTATCAAGGATACACTTCTGTCTCCTGCAGAATTATTCATGTACCCAAGTTCTGTCATGTTTGTGTTATATTTCTTTAAATTCCGTTTTCTTATAGACATAATCTTGCTGATACAGTAGGGTATATTGTTGTTGATGTCAACACACATATATGTGTGTGGTGTATAAAACTATCTCTGTCTGTTATTTGTCCCTCTGTGTCTGTCTCCCTCTGTCTCTCTGTCTCTGTCTCTCCCTCTCTCCCTCTCCCTCTCTCTCTCCTATCTCTCTCTCTCTCTGTTCCCTGTTTCTGACTCAGTCTCGTGTCTCTCCATCTACCCCCTCCTCCTCCTATACCCTCGCCCTTTCCCTAGCATCCTCTTGTCCATCATCAGGTCGCATCTTTTGTGTGTTATTTTCGTGCTTCGCGGCAGATCTTTGTTGGCCGTTTAAAAAAAAAAAAATCCACCACTCCGTGCTGTGCCGGGGAAATCTTTCCTCTCTCCCTCCCCCTCTATCTCCCCCTCTCTCCCCCTCTCTCTCCCCCTCCTCCCTCTTCCCCCTCTCTCTCCCCCCTCTCTCTCCCCCCTCTCTCTCTTGCTGTGTTCCCTTACCGGGTGGGGTGCTTAGTGCCCGGTCTTCTCCCGTGCTGTGTCTTTGTAGGAGGTCTGGCCTCTGCTGGCACATTCCGACCTCAGAGCAGCTCGTTTCATTGTACAGGTTGCATGCTGGGTATGTTCGTGTTTCCGTGACACATCTAACGCTAACATGAATTACGGGATTTTTAACGTGCGTATTTGATCTTCAGCATGTGTATGTATACGAATGCAGTGATTGCACTAGTAGACCTGCACTTGACATAGGAGATCGTGAAAATCCCCACCCTTAATTCACAAGACGTCGTCACCGAGATTCGAACCCAGGACTTCATGGACCCACTGGATTGAAGTCGAACGGTCTTAACCACTCGGCTACAGCGTCCGCCGTGCCAGAGAAATGCTGAAGCGTGAAACTGAGCCAGACTAAAAAGCAGACGAGTCCAAGGACCAATCAGCGAAAAGCCATTGACCACATCCCCCCCCCCCCCCCCCCCGGCCTTTGTCTGAACCCAGCCCATACCAGCATTTCCTTGTGGTCAAATGTCAGTGGCCAGTAGGGGAAGCAGAGATGGCTAATGCCACGTTGATTGAAGGCTGTGTCATGGCGTATCTACAATGCAAATACGGCTGAGCCTAGTGGTGTCATTGCAATGCCCCGAAGGTGCAAGAACGAGCTCTGTGTCCCTGTTTAGAAATGATCTACGTATGCCATTTGAAAAAAAAACCAAGAACCAAAATAAGTAATATCAATCTCTTTTAGCTGTCAGTAGCTACTCAGATACAATACTGTGCCTTTTTAACCAGATACCATACTGTTCTTTTTCATTCAGACACCATACTGTGCCTTTTAATTCAGACACCATACTGTGCCTTTTCATTCAGACACCATACTATGCCTTTTCATTCAGACACCATACTGTGCCTTTTAATTCAGACACCATACTGTGCCTTTTATCTCTACTCAGACACCACACTGGGCCTTATAATTCAGACACCATACTGTGCCTTTTATCTCAGACACCATACTGTGCCTTTTAATTCAGACACCATACTGTGCCTTTTATCTCTACTCAGACACCACACTGTGCCTTTTATCTCTACTCAGACACCACACTGTGCCTTTTATCTCTACTCAGACACCACACTGTGCCTTTTCACTCTATTCAGACACCATACTGTGCCTTTTATCTCTACTCAGACACGACACTGTGCCTTTTAGTTTGTGGATTATCTCTGTCTCACTGTATTTGTTTCTGTGTGTCTGTTTCTGTGTGTCTGCCTGCCTGCCACCCCCTCCTCTCTCTCTCCCTCCCACCCCTCCCCCCTCCCATCCCTTCTCCTGTCTGTCTGTCTGTCTGTCTGTCTGTCTTCTCCCCTCTCTCCATCTTTTGATACTAAGTATTTTATCATTGCAAAGTAAGGTACTGACGGGTTGTGACAAAGGGCATAAACATGCTATGTTGCAATATGAACCTGAAGCCAAACACCCGATCAAAATAAAAGCAGAAGCAGAGCATTCAAAGTTCTTGATTTTCTTTTGCCATAAAGCATTTCATTGACATAACAATCAGTACACCTTTTGCTCTAATATCACTGAGAGTGAACATACGTTAAATTGAATTGAATTAAAGATCTTTTGATACTAATTAGAGTCTCTCTTCCCTTTCCTCTCTGTCTTGTTGTTTCTGTCTATCCTCTTCTTTCCTTCTCTCCGTTTCTGTGTCTCAAAGTACCAAGTATAAACAATTGTGACAAAGTGGATGGATCAACGCGCTATGTCACAATCTGAAACTGAAGCTAAAAAAAAGACCAGGACAAAATTTAAGGGGAACATTTAAAGTGAGGAAGTAGTACTTTTTCCCGAACTTGTTTTGTTTGTGTTACACAGGGAAGGTAGCATTATAGGAACATGTCTTTTCTTTAATTACAGCTTGAATCAGAAGGTTCTCCTTCATCAATCCTGAACTAGTCAAGTACTTGCACCCCCACCCCCCCTTCGCGCGGTGGAGACTGGACGCACTGTCATAATTGTGACATAGCGTGTTATTGTGACATAGCGCATCACAACACTGTGTCCTATAAAAATGATTACGTGAAAATCTAACTTACAGTTCGTTGCTCGACTAAGATTGGGCATAAAATGGCTTTTGACACAATTGATCATTTCGTAAACAGTTTTGTTTTATCAACAGGTTATTTCATCTAATTGTTATAGATTGATATTTTATTGCAGACAGTATTTGTTGGGTTCCGTTAATAACAAGAATCCCAGTGGAAAGACGGGCCCCACTTCCTGGCGGGGAAATAGCGAATGCACAGACCACTAGGCGAGAGGGGAATGATTCATCCAGCAGGTCATGCAGTCCACTCTTCTGTCTGTGGACCAATATGATTTGATTGGGCTGCCAGTACTGACTCAGAGATAGAGGGGGGAAAGAATTGAGAGAGAGGGAGGGAGAGAGAGAGAGAAGAAGAAGAAGAAGAAGAGAAGAGAGAGAGAGAGAGAGAGAGAGAGAGAGAGAGAGAGAGAGAGAGAGAGAGAGAGAGAGAGAGAGAGAGAGAGAGAGAAATTAATCGGAAAGTACTTGACTATTCCATGAGTGATGGAGGAGAACTTTCTCACTTTCTGCTATAATTAATCACAGAAAATAAATGCTCCTATGACTTGGGCAAACTGCAACCACCCTGCCCACTCCCTCGGGTCTCTCTTTCCTGCCTTGGACTTGAGCAGGCAGGCTGACACATCGCCGATTAGTTTGACATGGCTGGATGTGTGCATGTGTGTCTGAGATAGGAGACAGGGAAAACCAACAGTCGCCTTTAGTGTCCAGGTTCTTGCTCAAGTTTTGAAGAAGCCTTGTTAAAAGAAGAGTTGCAGAAGGAGTCTTTTTTGAGAAAACGAGCACTCGAGAAAGAGTGTGTTTGTGCGTGTGCGTGTGTGTGTGTGTGTGTGTGTGTGTGTGTGTGTGTGTGTGTGTGTGTGTGTGTGGTGTGTGTGTTTGTGTGTGTGTGTATGTGTGTATGTGTGTGTTTGTGTGTGTGTGTGTGTGTGTGTGTGTGTGTGTGTGGTGTATGAGCGTGCCTGTGCCGTCTTACCTGCTTGACTGCCTGCCTGCGCGTGCATGTGTGCATGCACATGTGTGTTTTTGTCTTATTAAAGTGCATTGCAAAGAAAAGGTGCTCAAGATGCGTAAACTGAGAAATGTTTTCCAAAGAAATGTTGGATATTCTTTTTCCCCCCACTTGTAAGTAATCTTTGGCCATTACTGTTGTAATTGTACTTAAGTGAAGCCTGTTTTATTGGTTCAAAATCGCTGCGTTGTTTCTATAGTGTGTGGTGTAATGTGAATGGTGTATTGGTTTTTGTGTTGTATATGTAGAGTTTAACATTTTGTGAGCAGTGATTTTTTGCTTTGTTTCTGCTCTTCTTCCTTGTTGAGTGGTGTTGTGTCATTGTGCATGAGAAGATACACTTAGGTATAGGGATCCTGTACTGTTGACATACATTACAGTATGGTCCATATCTAGGCAATGTTCCAAATCAGGTCAATGGTCCATACCAACCTCTCCCCCCCAAAAAAAAAGTTCTTGCATATATCTCGCTCACGGATCATTGAGCTCGTACGCCTTCTTTGTAAATAAACTCTACACAGAGAGTAAAAGCAAACACAAGATCCTTCATTTTAGATGCCTTAGTCAGAAAAAACAAGTCAAATTAAAAGAAAAACTTTCTGTTTTGGTTACCTGAAATCATAAGCCTTGGAAAAACTTCCCTATACTCCTTTATTTGTAATCTTGTTATGCTTCTCAATAAAGAATTCAGCACACGAGTTGATTTTAAACCCTGTTTTTAATCTGTATATAGTCGCACAGTTTTAACCTGAGATTTGAAAGTTGACGAGGTGACGGCCCTGATATGGCCTCTGTGGTCGGCGGGGCTATAAACAAGATTGGATTGAAATCATTTGATTGGTTGATGCAAGTAACAGATACGTTTCTGATATCTATCTACTATCTATCTATCTATCTATCTATCTATCTATCTATCTATCTGTCTGTCTGTCTGTCTGTCTGTCTGTCTGTCTGTCTGTCTGTCTATCTATGCATGTGAATGGGTAGATGTAATAAATCAGTCATGATGTAAGATCTACACATGTCCTTTTCTGATGAGGCTGTGATCTTACAGAGTAGATCTCTCTCTCTCTCTCTCTCTCTCTCTCTCTCTCTCTCTCTCTCTCTCTCTCTCTCTCTCTCTCTCTCTCTCTCTCCCATCCCCCACCCCTCCCCAAGATTTTGAATGATAATATGACATAAGCTTACATCAGAAGGACTCAGGATATTCAAAAGGTGTTTTCTGTATTTTTTCTTTCTTTTTCATTTAAAGTTTTTAAAATTCTATTTTTTTAAACCAAAAAATGCATTTCTTTCACTCCATGAACTTTGAAGTTCCTTGAATCCCACCACGAACAGAGGAAAAGAAATGCCAGAAATGTTGGAATATAAATGGACGGAGGATTGTGACTGTGTAATGGAGTTAGGAAGGAAAAGGGAGGAATTTTCCACTGGGATGGATCCTGGCTCAAAAAGGTTTCGTCATGTTCAGAGTAAGCCTGTCTGTTCTTGATTACATGTACACGCTCTTTCTCCCTTCTCTGCATTCTGAAAGAATACTGTGTGTGTGTGTGTGTGTGTGTGTGTGTGTGTGTGTGTGTGTGTGTGTGTGTGTGTGTGTGTGTTGTGTGTGGAGACACTCGGGTACATGTTTGGGGATGCATGTGCAAGATGTTTGGGTTTATGTGTGTAATGTATCTTGTATTTTTGTTTAGATAAGTTTAAGGAAGGTGGCAGGATGGTTAAGACGTTCGCCTGCCAACAAGTAAACCGTGAGGTTCTGGGTTCGATTCCCAGCCTCGCCCTTTCTTCCCAGTTTGACAAAAAAATCAATCTGAATGTAACAGTCCTTCGATGAGACTATAAACCGAGGCCCCGTGTGCGAACGGATGCAGAACATCTTGCGCACACGTTAAATCCTGTTCTGCTTTTCGAAAGAGTAGGCCATTGTGTGCCGGTGGGAACAGATGACAAAATTTACAAAAACCGCATAGACACGGGGACTAGATGTAAAAAAAAGCGCGTATGAGTGCTTATTCCATTATCTTCGAAAAAAAAGTCATCTGAGCGCTTTGATTTGTTGCTTTGATAGGGAAACAAATACAGCTGCAGAAAAAAAAAGGGTGAAAGGGTGGCGCAGCGCTAAGTGGCGACGCGTTCTCCCGCTCTCCCCGGGGAGAGCAGCCCGAATTTCAGGAGAGAAATCTGCCATGACTTAAAGTGGTATGAAATAAAATCTGAGCGCTTTGATTTGTTGCTTTACAAGATTCAGCGCTATATAAATTCCATACATTATTATTATTATTATTATTATTATTTACAAGATTCAGCGCTATACAAATTCCATACATTATTATTATTATTATTATTATTATTATTATTATTATTAATGAGAGAGAGAATTGAATTGAATGATTTTATTTACAGAGGGTTATGGCGTGAACAAATATGGATTTTTTTACAACCAGCCCTCTGGGCCCAAAAAAACCCACACCAAAAAAACCAATGAAAATTTTTTCAACCAAACAACAAACATATTTGTTTCAAAGAAAAAAATCAAGTCATCCAAGTTGTAAAGTACATATTCTAAGCATACGACTTTAAACTTATCTAAACAAAAATACAAGATTCATGTAAAAAAATTTCTAAAAAGCATCCAACTCTCTAATCCTATAAATAATCATGTTGATAACGAAAAAGAACAACGACAACAACAATAACAATAATAGTCATGATGATGATAATGATGATGATGTTGATGACGACGACAACAACGACGACAACGACGACGATGATAATGACAAAAGCGACGACGATGCAGATGATGGTTTTGGTGATGATGATCATGTGATGATGATGATGGGGAGAGAGAGAGGGGGAGAGAGAGGGGGGGGGAGAGAGAGAGAGAGGGGGGGGAGAGAGGAGGGGGAGAGAGAGGAGAGAGAGAGGGGGAGAGAGAGAGAGAGGGGAGAGAGATAGAGAGAGAGAGAGGGAGAGAGAGAGAGAGAGAGAGAGAGAGAGAGAGAGAGAGAGAGAGAGAGAGAGAGAGAGAGAGAGAGAGAGAGAGAGAGAGAGAGAGAGAGAGAGAGAGAGAGAGAGAGAGAGAGAGAGAGAGAGAGAAAGGGGCTACAGATTTTAAGTAAAAAAGGGGGATAAGGAGGCACATACCGGAAACTAGTAGACTAAGGTCCATGAAGGGTACAGTTTTAAGAACATTCTAATTTCAAACTGAAAGGAAAGAAAAGAACAAATGTAGCAACAAATGAGACGAACAGCAATAACCCTGCCCCCTCCCTCCCTCCCTCTGTTCTTCTTGCTCCTGAAGACCCGAGCCTGCAGACTGACAAATTGCCAATTAGTCTCACATGGCTGATAATGTCCTCAGGTACATCATTAAGTTTTCAGAAAAAACAACAACAGTCTTCTCTGGATTCCGGGTTCTTGTTCAAGTTTTGGAGAGGTAACAGTGAAAAAAGTGTAGCTTTCACAGAAGTGTTCTCTGAAGGAAACACCATCTGTGAAAGAAGTGCTGTTTACAGAAGCTCTTTTTTGCGGTGTAGTTCAAAGAAGTGTCTGTTTTAAAAGCCTTTTGGAAAGAGGGCTGGGTATTTATTTTGATCGGGTTTTGTCCAACCTTTGCCACTTGCTGATGTTACCCTCTGAAACTTGAGCCTGTAGTGATATTTGACGGTGGTATTGATCCAGAAGTGTGTGTGTGTGTGTGTGTGTGTGTTTTGGGTGTGTGTGTGTGTGTGTGGTGTGTGTGTGTGTGTTGTACTGCAGTTATTTTTTTCTTCTGATTTCTGGTATATGATTTCTCTAAGTGGCGTTAAAATCTACACCCGAATATTGGAGGGGGTGAGGGAGGGGGCTTCCACTGTTAAGTCTACAATGATCCATAGAAATAAACAAAAACCCACGCCCTTTTTTTTCAAAGATCTTATTCACAGGCCGATCGATTACTGAACATGCCTTTCTCCTTTCCAAAATAAACTCTAGTTAAAGAGAAAAAGAGCGGACGGTTCCATCACTCTCGATGTGTGGAAGAGAAAAACCAGTAACAGTTTCTATGCCCTCCAGATATTTCCTGTCTTTTTGTCCATTGAAATGATGGATGTTGCAGAAAAGACCAGGTTGGTGGAACGATCTTTGGTTTTAGTTCAGCTTGACCTTTTCCCCCATGCCTTCGAGGGTTAGGACCTAGTTTTGATGCCCTTTCTTCTCCAGCCGTCCCCATTTTGTGCGATTTCCTTGCTTTTGTCTCTGTTGGCTTGCTTGCCATAAAGCATCTTTACATTACACTCGTTTTGACTTAAGGCACGCAAACTGCATTTTATTACAAATCTATAATAATGTGACTGCTGTATGATTGTTTACATTCCATGGAGTTTTCTGTCATAACCGCTTTTTGGGGGGTTTATTTATTTATTTTTTTTTTGGGGGGGGGGGAGGGTGAGGGGGGGGGGGGGGTGTCTAAAATTGTATTCACGACCTCAGGTTTTTATGGATTTCCTTTATTGTAGGTTGAGTCATTCGAAAAGAAAAACGTGCCGAAGCCAGATTCAAGATTGAATTCCTTTTCACCCCATTTTGGTTTGGAGGATTTCAAACAAATTTGACAGGAGAGCAGACCTAACAGCATACACCAAAAATACCCCCCCCCCCCCCCCCCCCCATCCTTAAAAAAGCCCCGCGATCAGTACGAACAGGAGTTAAAAACACATGTGCAGTAAACAAGGAACAGTTATAAGAAGATGATAAGCGAACAATAAAAAAGCAAGGTATTCAAATAAAATGAACTTTTTAAACTGCAGTTTGAGTAGCGGCTCTAGAGAAGAGAAGAAACTGTACCCAGTTGTGAACGATGGCAAAATTGATGTAAGTTTTAAGAAATACCAGCAAATCTGATCTATTTTGACATCGACCGCAGAACTTTTGGAGATTTACAGTTCATCAGCATACAAAAATTACAACAAGGGTTGAAGAAAATGCCAAGGTGTATGATTTTCTTGTACACACCCATAATCTCATTTTTTGGTCTGTGTGGCTGTCCTTAATTTTGTTTTTGCATTTCTCTCTCTCTCTCTCTCTCTCTCTCTCTCTCTCTCTCTCTCTCTCTCTCTCTCTCCCCCCTCCCTCCCTTCCTCCCTCCCTCTCCTCCCCTCCCTCCCTCCCTCCCTCCCTCCGTGTTCCCTCTGCGTCTGTCCGCAAGTTTCATTCCTTTTATTAATGATAATGACAAACACCTACCCCCCCCCACCCCCTCCACAAAGCTGCCATCCTTAAGGTTTAACAAAGTTTGTTTTTCTTCCTGTTTATAAACTTTGAAGTTTTCTAAACTTGATCATAAAATATAAAAGAAATGCTCTCGAAATGTTGAATGTCAACAGTAATAACTGATGAAAAGCAAAAAAACACCCCACAAAAACCAATTGGGATGCCTAATGTAATAAACGCAAAAGCCTTAGGGGTTTACAATGTAGCCATTCACAAGAAAAGAACAAAAAAAGGCATTGAAGGAAAAGGAAGGAGTTTTCCGTTGATATGGATTGAAAGAATCTTGAAAGCTTTTTTGTCATGTTGGAGGCATTTTCTGTCTTTTCTTTAATGCTTTTATACCGTCTTCTGTTTTCCTTTTTATTCTTCAAAAAATAGTTTTCATGTGTGAGTGGCACACACACGAGCGTGTGCGTACGCGTGCATGTGTGTACGCAGAGATGTATATGCACTTACGGATGGGATCATGCATGCATGACTCGCAAAATAAGGGAGGGGTGTGTGTGTGAGAGAGAGAGAGAGAGAGAAAGAGAGAGAGAGAGAGAGAGAGAGAGAGAGAGAGAGAGAGAGAGAGAGAGAGACAGAGACAGAGACAGACAAGAGAGCCGGCTGATGTTCAAAGCAAACAAAACCTAATGTTCCGATAAATAGCCATCTCCCCCACCCCCTCACCCCCACTCTGCCTTTTGTCTCCTCAGGCAGGCAGACTGACAAATTGCCAATTAGTCCTCACATGGCGCACTAGGTGTCTTACACAGGGGGTGGCGAAAGCCTCAGAAACCCAGCAACCCTATGTGGAGACCACTTTTGTATTCAATATTTGAAGATGTACTGTTTGAAAAACTGTCAGTACTCTCTCTCTCTCTCTCTCTCTCTCTCTCTCTCTCTCTCTCTCTCTCTCTCTCTCTCTCTCTCTCTCTCTCTTTCTCTGCGCTCATGCGCGCGTGCTGTGTGTAAGGCAGTCAAACGTTTTAAAGATGGTAGATTAGGCAAGCAAAAGATTGAGAGAGAGAACAATGAACAAATTTTATTTATAGAGGGTTAAAGAATCGGATTAACAATAGCTTTTTTACATTAACACACACACAACACACACACACACACACACACACACACACACACACACACACACACACACACCCCAGAGAGAGAGAGAGAGAGAGAGAGAGAGAGAGAGAGAGAGAGAGAGAGAGAGAGGAGAGAG
Organism: Rapana venosa; assembly: GCA_028751875.1. Taxonomy (NCBI): domain Eukaryota; kingdom Metazoa; phylum Mollusca; class Gastropoda; order Neogastropoda; family Muricidae; genus Rapana; species Rapana venosa. The sequence goes on from CM054142.1 coordinate 47,749,203, forward strand.
AGAGAGAGAGAGAGAGAGAGAGAGAATCACTTGAAACTTTTTTTAAAGCAACGTTTGTTGAAGAAACTTCCATTGAACTAAGAGACATTTGAAGAAATGAATTTCAACTTATAATAAAGCACACATGTTGAACATCTTTAGTTAAACCTTGGCACTAGGTCACATAATTATGTTGTTCTTTAACCTGTGATCAGTGACAGTATTGATGTTGTAGAGTGCATGGCATATGCCAGAAACCATTTTGGGGTGTTGTGTAGTGGTGTGGTTTTGATTTATTATTTTTAATATTCATCTGTGAAGCATTTCTGAGCGAGTGTGAACAAAATGGTGTGTAGAACTTTGACGTAAAAAAACCCAATAAAAAATCAATTCACCCAACCAAACCAAACAAAAAGCAACCCTCTTGCATGGTATTCTTCCTTCCAGGTTTCCTATAGCCGGTTACACTTTGAGAAATAACAAAAACACCTACATGCCTGCATGTATGCACATATACAAGCATACTCGCAGCATAAATACGTACATACATACATACATACATACATACATACATACATACATACATACATACATACATACCGTACGTACAGAGAGAGAGAGAGAGAGAGAGAGAGAGAGAGAGAGAGAGAGAGAGAGAGAGACAAGACAGACAGACAGACAGACAGACAGACAGACAGACAGACAGACAGACAGACAGACAGACAGACAGACAGAGACAGACAGACAGACAGGCAAGACAGACACACAGACGCACAGACAGACAGACAGACAGACAGATACTGGGGCAAAGAAAGCTAGTACAAAGAAAGAGGAAAAATGGAGACGTCTATCAGAAAGTAATAGACCAAGGTCTAGGATTGATTTGGTGCGAGGACCTTCTGACTTAAAAAAGGGAATAAAAAAAGCTCAGACAAATCAGACGAACAGCAATGTCGGTTCCCCGTTCCTGTGCCTCGCTCACTTCTTCAGACTTGAGCAGGCAGACTGACTAAAGGCCAGCTGGTCTTACAATGCACGTTACACTTTCACAGAGTAAGATGGAGTCGTCTTTGGAAAACCAAACAACCCTATTAACAGGCTAATTTATCGTCAGAATTGTAGATTCTTGTTATTCAGAGAAATTGGACATTCACATGTGCGTACTTAAAAAAAAAGTCTTTGGAAAACCAAACAACCCTATTTACAGGCTAATTTACCGCCAGAATTGTAGATCAATGTTATTCAGAGAAATTGGACATTCACATGTGCGTACTTAAAAAAAGTCTTTTGAAAACAAACAACCCTATTTACAGGCTGATTTACCGCCAGAATTGTAGATTCTTGTTATTAAGAGAAATTGGACATTCGCATGTGCGTACTTTAAAAAAATGTATTTGGAAAACCAAACAACCCTATTGACAGGCTAATTTACCGCCAGAATTGTAGATAAATGTTATTCAGAGAAATTGGACTTTTACATGTGCGTACTTTAAAAAATGTATTTGGAAAACCAAACAACCCTATTTACAGGCTAATTTACCACCAGAATTGTAGATTAATGTTATTCAGAGAAATTGGACATTCATATGTGCGTACTTTAAAAAAATGTCTTTGGAAAACCAAACAACCCTATTGACAGGCTAATTTACCGCCAGAATTGTAGATTCTTGTTATTCAGAGAAATTGGACATTCACTTGTGCATACTTTAAAAAAATGTCTTTGGAAAACCAATCATATTTACAGTCTAATTTACCCTCAGAATTGTAGATTCTTGTTATTCAAAGTAATTTGACATTCACATGTGTATACTTTAACAAACACACAAGAACACCTGAAGGAATGGTTTCAAGAAGTGAGAAGGAATTTTGTTTGGATTTTCTTTTCGTTTCTCGACTACAGCTCCAAGCTTCACCGATGGTGAAATTTTTGCGTATGTAACCGTTTTATTTTCCCCACCATTTAGGGGACTGTATTCCGACTTCGGGGATGACATGTTGAAACAAGTTTTCTAAAAGATATAGATAGCCATTATGTGTTTGTGCCATGTTTTTATACCAGCAGGTTTATTTTGTGTTCTAAACTTTAGCTTGTAGTATGTGATATTGTTTATTTTATACTAGAAAGTGCATGAAACAGTGCTGAAAACGTGTGAAACGCTGTGCTACATGCAGTGCTTAGTTGTTTTGTTGTTGTTGTACTGTGTAGTATTTCTGAGTGGCGTGAAGGGTTAAGCCAGAGTGGAGGATACAGTACTGATGAAGATATTTTGGAATGATCCAAAAGAAGCTGAACACCGTATAGTAAGTACAACCTGGATACCATTTTTGATTACAGCAGCACAGATTTCCGTGAATAGAACTAGAGCTGCTGTCCTCAGGGATAGCGTGTAACAACACGAGAGGTGTTACGAATTAGAAGGAAGTCTACATCATTATGTACTTGTTTCTATTTGAGAGTGGGTTTTTAACTGAATACTGCCATGGACAACTTTCGCGTTCCTCTAGTCTCTTTCCATGCTCTCTGTACATATATTATGGAAAAGTCAGATATATACTTATATATATAAATATAAAAAAAAAAAATATATATATATATATACACTCTGGAAGAACTCTGGACTCTGGAAGACTAGCACCCAAACCATGGTTTAGTGGATCGCGGAAAATTTCAGGCTCAGACTGGAATGGAATCCACTATCTCTCGCATTCTCGATGGATGCTTTACCTTTAAACCACTGATCCACGAAGACCTGTAGGAGATGTTCAAGCATCTATCCATCATTTTGCCAGTCACGTCCACTTCCATTAAGCAGATTCCCAGAAACACGAAAAAGAAACACCAGTTCTATCATTCCACACGTGAGGAGGAGGGAAAACGACATATAGCTGAAAACGTCTGACATTGTTTTGCTTGCTAAAAAGAATATTAAAGTTCTCAGCGTAAATGCATTTTGAAAAGTCAAGACCTTTGATATCTATTGAATCTGATCTTGAACGGAGAAAAAAAAGTCCTAGACGCGTCGACATCTTGTAAGTGACTCTGAGGACGAGGGTTTGTAAAGGCGGGTAACGACGGCAGACCGGTAGGAAGAGGAAGGAATCTTCTACTGGAAAAGGAGTGTAAGAGGTCTGACAAAAGTTCGCGATGCTCTAAGCATTCTTCTTCTCTTTGTTCCCTCTTCCTACTTTCCGCTAAGTGTGTCTGTGTGTGTTTGTGTGTGTGTGTGTGCGTGTGTGTGTCTGTGTGTCTGTGCGTGTTTTGTGTGTGTCTGTGCGCGCGTGTGTACGTGCGTGAGAGATAACGATAACGATATTTATTCAAGGCCATAGCCCCATTTGAAGGGGTTTACAAAAGGACTCACATATATAATAATGTTGCGTGGGAGAGAGAGAGAGAGAGAGAGAGAGAGAGAGAGAGAGAGAGAGAGAGAGAGAGAGAGAGAGAGAGAGAGAGACAGACAGACAGACAGACAGAGAGAGAGAGAGAGAGAGAGAGAGAGAGAGAGAGAGAGAGAAGAGACAGAGACAGAGAGCTCTGACGCAAAGAAAGCAGAAAAAGGGGGAAACCTTTATCGGAAAGTAATTGACTCGGGTTCACGATTGATTTTGTGCTGGAATCCTCCAACTTCAACCTAAAGTAAAGAAAAGAAGTAATGTTCCGGCAAATCAGATGAACAGCAATAGACCCCCTTCCTCCCTCCCTGTGTCTTGCTCTTCTTCCCGGACTTCAGCGGGCAGACTGACAAATTGCCAATTTGTCTCACATGGCACATTATGTGTTCACGGTTTAGGATGGAGGAGTCTTTAGAAAGTCCAGTAACCCTGTTTGCAGACTGGTTTCCCGTCAGAATGTCACTGAAGTGTTATTCACAAAATTACAGTCACAGAAATGTAGAGAGAAGTGCTTTGAAGGAGTGAAAGTGTGGTTGTGAAAAGAAGACTCGAAGAAGTGAGAGCTGGCTCACTGAGAAGTGTGTTGAAGAAAAGTCAGATATCCCTTCAGAGTATGGCTCAGCTTTACATATAGGTTTGAAAAAGAACAACACTATCCCAATCCTCTAAATATAAATGATAGTGGGCATACTGATACTGTGGTGCAATGTTGTGTAATGATGCGTGGACTTTGATTTGTTGCACCGTGAAGTGTGCTATTTCATTGTTGGTGTGGTACAGTAAGCGGAATGAAACATCACGCCCAGAATATTGGATGTTGTACGGTTGAAAAAAAAATCCATAATGATCTGTAATGAGTGAAGAGAATTTGATGAGATGTTATTTCCCTGTCAATTCCCTTCTGTACATTTTGCTCCATCTTAAGAGAGAAAAAAGAGAAACATCATTTCCATCATTTTGCTTGGGGGAAGAGAAACCGAGTAGCACCCTTCGCACTAATTGTAAATCCTGTAGCACTAATTGTAAATCCTGTAGCACTAATTGTAAATCCTGTAGCACTAATTGTAAATCCTGTAGCACTAATTGTAAATACTGTCACTTTGCTTGCTGAAATGTCCAAACTGGAGAAAGAAAGCCGGTTAGTGGTAGGATCCGGCATTTGATATTTCTTGACATTTCTCGACAGATGTAAAAGCAAAGCTTGACATTCTCTCTTTACCAGCTTAGTGATTCGACGTGGGTTTTTTTTTATTTTTACCTTGCTATAAAACAGGATGGAAAACACTCTGCAACCATGGCATGTACTAAGCTTGTTTTGACATGTAAAGAGTGATGATTCTGTTGCCGATCTGTGTGCGACAAGGATGTCTCATACACTCTGATAACACCTTTTTCTGCCCCGTCTGTGACGCTCCTGCTCTGTGTTGTTCCCACGCCACTCGTTCCGACCTCTCCGCTTCAGCCATGCCTAGGCTCGTCACGTGGCATCCTCACGGCCAGAAGTCCTCTGGTAGCTTATCAATGTTAGGCCAACAGGAGGAAACCAACCAGAAGGGCCCCGTACTGCTGCTTTGTGGTGTTCCACGGTGCCTGTTCTGTGCCCACACACGCAGGACACCACCTGCTAAGCTCCACACTGACGGCAACAATAGCTTAGTGGCGGAGCCAGGCTGAACCAAACACGCGCCTCTAATAATGTAGGCTTCCCCCTTCGATCCCATTTTCAGATTATTGGCCGTAGGCTCAAATTGGTGAAAACAAAAGAAAAGCAAAACAAAACAGAGCAAAAATTAAAAACACAACCCAAACCAAAAACAACCTCACACACTCCCAGCAAAATCTTGATGGAAACAATCCCACGCCAAACAAGGAGACCAACACGAAAAAGGAAGAGACCATCTCGAAAAGGAAAGACATTAATTTTGTATATCTATGTACATGAATAGTTTAATTATATATACTCTTGTCCTACTACCACTGTGTACTATATCTGTTATTCACAGGTCATCTGAGCATTTCGGGATCTAATGGCGATCATAGAGTGATAATGCTGTGATCCATAATCTTCTATCCACGATATGCTTTTAAGAATGTTGAAGAAATTCATGTTCGCATAGCTTTATAGAAAACCCCCCTGCAGTATGCGTTCTGTTCCTTCTAGAATATTCCATGTCTTGTGCGACTGTGCGACGTATGCCTGCGCATGTTTGTTTTGTGCTGTTCAAATGTTTGATGTTTAGGAGTGATAACTCTGCCGCTTGGTTGAGAAAAGGGACGCTTTATACCCACTCTCATTCATTTTATTTGTTGTTGGTTTTTTGCTTCTTTCTCTACCTTAAGTTCAGGGTGACGGTCTTGAATGCTCTGTTAGTGTCCTAGTCAGTTTCTACGCTCTGTCTCACCCTTCCTGCCTAAACAGGTCTGGCTTGGTGTTTTGACACTATTTTTTTTAGTCCCACGGGGCTGAAAGGCAATGAATAGTAATAGGCATTTCATCTCTTTCGGGTGGTTTAAAACTTCCAGACATTCTATGCATTTTGATGTGCTTACATCGGCCCAAATTGCCGTGTGTTACCCCTGAGAGAAAAGATTGTGTATGGCAAACAAGAGGAGGAAGCGGGGATGGCGGAGATTGTGTGTGTGCGTGTGCGTGTCTGTCTGTCGGTCTGTATCTCTGTGCGTGTCTGTGTTTGTGTGCGCAAAGTTGTGGGAAGCTACACTCACCGTAATACGTATGTATAAATACATAATGTCTACATGTATACATGCATGTTAGATGTACACATACATACATACATACACGACTTTGTCATCTGTTTGTCTGTCTGTCTGTCTGTCTCTCCCTCCTCTCAATCTCTCACCTTCCTCTCCCTCTCTCTCAACATTCGAACTCACAAGGGTAAGTTTTTATCGGAAAAAATTCAAACAATTCCAAAATTCTACACATAGAAACATTTTCGAAACAGATGATCTTTGACATTGATGAAAATCAATGGTCAAGGGATAAGAAGAGTGTGGGCATCTCTGGTGAAAGCGAATGGAGGAAGCATTGTGAGTGTAATGGAGTTTGGCACGACGAGGAAGGGATTATCAACCGAGATGGATCGTAAGACTCTGAAAAGGCTTCCTCTTGTTCCAGGAATTTTTGGCTTTTCCTGATCAATCTAGAGGTGTGATGTGTTGCTTTCGTCGTTGTTGAAGCCAGAAATATGTGTGTGTGTGTGTGTGTGTGTGTGTGTGTGTGTGTGTGTGTGTGTGTGTTGTGTGTGTGTGTGTGTGTGTGCGTGCGTGCGCATGTGTGAGTGCGTGTGTGTGTGTTGTGGTGTGTGTGTGTGTGTGTTGTGTGTGTGTGTGTTTGTGGTTGTTTACGCAAGTACACGTAGTTTCACGCGTGTGAGATATGAACATGGTCCATTTCATAAATTGAAAAGAAGGGTAACATATTGAGTTAAAATATACAGTTATATATAAGATAAATACAAAATGATATAAAATATCGAGCTATCTGCCAAACATTATTTTCCCAGCTGCGTGAAATGTGGACGTTTAAAACTGTACAGAGCAACGGCTTAAGTGTGCTGAAGATACACGCTAACACACACACACACATACACACACACTAACACACACACACACACACAAAGACACACACACAAAGACACACACACATACACACACACATACACACACATACATACACACACACACACACACGCAAGAGAAAAAATCTGTAAAGAAAATTTGCCCACAGATTTTCACGCAATTAATGCAATATGTCAGATGAGATGATGAGATGAGATGAGATGAGAGATGAGATGAGAAGAGAGAGAGAGAGAGAGAGAGAGAGAGAGAGAGAGAGAGAGAGAGAGAGAGAGAGAGAGAGATGGGTGTTAGCTTCACTGGAAAATTCTTCTGAAGAATTGTGTGTGTCTTCAATTTTACGTCTGTTCAAGAATTGTGCTTTAACTATTTTTGGGTATGTATATGTGACTATTTTGTAGTATGCGTGTATACATGTAACTTAAGAGGAAAAGCCCAAAGAAAAGGTCTCTCCCCCCTCCCCGGAATGCCTCATTTGTCCATTTCCAAGGCATTTTCCTTGGCGTTAGTCTAACTATTATAAAACATTTCAACAAAAAGAGAGCAAACATTGATAATGCTTCATGGATATAAACTAAGAAGGAAAATAATGAAAATTACATTGGCATTGGCAGAATTGTATTGGTTCCGTTTTCTAGAAGTGATAACTTTATAGTAATCATTACTACAATAGTCTGAAACTTCACCATTTACCGGCTATGATGGACAAACGACTAGCACTACATTGTTCTTCAGTTCTGTTTTCTCAGAATAAATACTTTTGAGCAGGAAACGACTTGCGAATCTCAAAACAAGAATTACTTCTAAAACTTTTTTGGATAGAATTTTTTGACAAATCCAGGATGGATTTGGCGAATTCTATTTCTTTAAAAATGTGATCGATCCAGCATCGATAAAGCGACTTTCGTTTCTGTAACAATTCCAGTAGCAGCGTTTATTTACGGTCCTTTGAAAATGTGATTTCCTCTCTCGTATTTCCTTTCCCTGACAGACGTAAGTCAGGGAGAGAGAGAGAGAGAGAGAGAGAGAGAGAGAGAGAGAGAGAGAGAGAGAGAGAGAGAGAGAGAGAGAGAGAGAGAGAGAGAGAGAGAGAGAGAGGGGTGTTTGGCTAGAGTGGCTTTGGGCCCAGTGCAGGAAAGACTGAAGAACATTCCCTCCTCTGGTCCGACACGTGATGCAGACTGTGACAGAGGTCCAGGACAGGATATCAAAGCCTCTGGCCAGACACCGCGCGTCTGAATAAACACGGCCGTGGACAACGATGACGACCAGTAGTATTAGGACGGGGGTGTTTCTTTGAAGTGTCTTGGTGAAGTTTCTTTGGGTAAATGTAGCTGCAGAACTATCGATTTAAGTATTAGTAACGGTGGTAATAGCGATATACCCCCATCATCATCATCATCATCAGACCCGTGACCTTGGCGGTCGTGGGGGAGACACGAAAGACGATGCCGTGGTAAGCCTCCTCCATCCATCTCGGTCCTCGGCTCCGCGCAGTAGTGCCGAGTCATTCATCCTGGTCCATTCTCTGATGTTGTCCATCCATGACTTGTTCTGTCTTCCCCTCTTTCTGCCATAAATAGGCCCCAAACGCAGGTAGAATAATAATAATAATAATAATAATAATAATAATAATAATACATGGATTTATACAGCGCCTATATCTTGCAAAAAAACAAATCAAAGCTATCTTTGAAGATAACGTAGACATACACATTTTACAGGTTTACATAAGCACACACAAACAGCCCGGTGCGTTCTGTTTCAAGGTTTATAGATTGATGCTTGAAGTCGGAATATGGCTACCTTAATTAATGGTGGGCAAAAAAGATCGTATACACAGAAATCTCACGTTTGGTGAACCGAGGAACGAAAAAAAGAGGGATAGGATAGATTAGAAATGATGTCTTTCTGGGAACAAATAAGTTTTTAAAAATATTTCGGAAATGTGTTGGGTTAGGATATGTTTCTGAGAGATGAAGTATTTTTGTAAGCCCTTTTTCTTCTTTTTTTTTTTTTTAATCTCATGTAGTCAAGCTTTATGCTATTTATAGATGCACTCTCTGCTCGTTTAACACGTCATACTCTTTGAGAAAAACTAATGTGTACACGTACACTCAGTTCAGTAGTCATTACTTGAAGATAACCGTAGTATCTTTTCATTGAAGCCAGTGATAGGGAGAGAATCTGGACACTTTAATATGGTATTCAGATTGTTTTGTTGTGAGATTGATAGAACAATAGTGTTTTAAATGTTAAACCTGTTACATTGCTTTTCTTTAGAGAACCAAATTGGTTGATTGTTTATGTGGCCGTCCCCTCTCTCTCTCTCTGTCTCTCTCTCTCTCGCGCGCGCGCGCGCGGCGCACGCACGCACGCACGCACGCACGCACTCTCGTTTGCCGAATTTTAATTTTGATATTGTGTTACGCTCAACGTCGGGAGTATCCATCTCTTGAGGACAGGTGCCTCACTGACGTTGTCAGTGCAGACAGTTGTTTGGAAGGACTGGTTTCAGTCCTGGATGGAATCAGCGGAGCATGAGCTAACCACGTGTGGCTGGAGCTTTCCACTGACCACACAGACTGACTGGCCATCAGGCAGGGAACGCACTCGAAGAACTGAAGATTGTGATGACTAGCTCTTCGGAGTCCCAGATCCCACCTTGTGGCCATAGAACCAACCCAACGTTATGTCTTCGCTCCCTCCCCCTTAATTGTCCGCTTAACGCCTTTGATTCATCTTCTCATTTATCTATTTCCCCCATCTTTCGGTCTCCCGTGTGTAATCATTTCTGGCTGTTGTCATTGCATCATCAAAGATACACACGGTAGGATAGCTTGCAGAACGGTTTTGGCAGCAGATAACCCAAGTTCCATCGACTGAACAAGCTACTGTACAAAGCAGACATATCACAATTCTTACAGCGTCTGATAAAGAGGTGAGTGAGAAAATTGGAAGTAACCGATTAGCTAAAAGCTGATGCACACCATACTTCGTTTGTACAGTGTAGATAAATTCAGTTGATAAAAGAATGCATAAAGCTTAACTATGTGCCATTTTCCTGATCATGCTGTGTGGTGTGATTTAGGAAAATAGATTTGCACCTGGGCTAAAGCTGTGAACGGTCTCATTGTTGTAGTGTCCAGAAAAATAAAATGAGTAATATTTTTAAAAACTCATTTCTGCATACTGTATTGATGGTGGTGGTGGTGGTGGTGAAGTTGTTTAATGTAACGAACTCCGTTTTTCAATCTTGTAAGACATTGTATGTTCTGATTGAAAATGGCAACCGGCAAAAGCTGAACAGCAATAAAAGCAATGGCATCAGGAATTATAGCAACAAGAAACAAATCAAAGATATAAAGATATCAGTTCATTCACGCGTTTTACCAAACAGATGAACCATCCATGCTTTAATGGACGGGTATCATCAGTGCAGTCATATCAGTCAGGTCAGGATAGAATGGAAGTGGACGTTACATACAATACCGTGCTATACAAGTGATTATGTAATACCATTATCGCATAATGCTGATACAGAGAACTGGCTTATTATGGAATGGCCATGTCTCGGAGAGGGATTAATGTTTGCCAGTAACATTAGTTTGCCTTTAATCTTGTGCAAGGGAGAGTGGTTTGTGTTGTGCTCGAGGGAAAATTGCTGAGAGAGAGGGGGGAGAGGGAGGGAGGGAAGAGAGAGGGGGAGGGGGAGGGAGGGAGGGGGGAGAGAGAGATGGAGGGAGGGAGGGGAGAGAGATGGGGAGGTAGGGAGGGAGGGGAGGGAGAGGGAAGGGGGAGAGAGATAGATGGAGAGTGGCCAGAAAGGGGAGGGGGGAGGGCACGTCAAGATTTGTGTAGATCTATAAAACTGGAAACTGACATTGAGTGGCAGTAGAACTTAACAACTAATCAGTGTATTTCTAACCTCATATTTGGCACACGAGAACTGTACCCAGACAAATGCGACAAAAAGACGTGTGTTGCTTCCTCACTAGAAGCCATAGATCATGCCAGTCCACAGGAAATCTGAGACAGTCAGACCCATCACCGTGTAGTCATTTCTGTTCTGCTTGAAGATTTTCTCCTATCAGTTTATCGATCCCGTCTTCCCGGCACATCAAGAATACGGGCATGGAAGTAAGGGGTGCATGTGTACAGACGGTAGGGGGTTCGGGGGAAGAGAGGGCGGTTATAGTGAAAAGCAGTCTCCCATCGTGCCAGTCGGTTTAAATATGATTTATTCAATTACATGTACAACATAAGCAAACAACGATACAGCACGAGAAAGGCATCAAGCCACAGCTTATTGTAAGCCCCATCTCATAATGAGTTAACATTTGATACTTATGCAGACAAGTGGAATACATTTTATAAACAAAATCGCTTTCAATATAATTGTAAAATATACAGTTACACGAGCATCGTACAGTTTGGGTTTTCTTACAGAAATGGTAAGAATGAATCTGTAGTATGCTGTTTCCAATAGTCATTGTTGATTGACATACTGGAACATCCATTTAGCTTTAACTGTTCCAGAAAAAAGCTTGAAGTCACTGTTTTGGTCCACAAAGTATTGGAGTTCCTTTGATACCCTTGTAAAAGCAGACATGATTTCATTGTCTCTCCCTGCTATTTTTGGTTCTTTGGTCTTTAATGAAACTTTTTGCTATTTGTGGTCGTCGAGTCGTTATTTTCCTGTCCTATAATGGATGACATCATGCTACTAAAGGTGGTCTTGGTTCTTATTGCGGTGTTAGATGCAGGCAGATTTTGCTGCAATACAGCAATCCACAGAAAGACATCAGTGCTGCAATACAGCAATCCACAGGAAAATATCAGTGCTGCAATACAGAAATCCACAGGAAAACATCAGTGCTGCAATACAGCAATCCACAGGAAAACATCAGTGCTGCAATACAGCAATCCACAGGAAAACATCAGTGCTGCAATACAGCAACCCACAGGAAAACATCAGTGCTGCAATACAGCAATCCACAGGAAAACATCAGTGCTGCAAGCAATACCGAAGTCCACAGGAAAACATCAGTGCTGCAATACAGCAATCCACAGGAAAACATCAGTGCTGCAAGCAATACCGAAGTCCACAGGAAAACATCAGTGCTGCAATACCGAAGTCCACAGGAAAACATCAGTGCTGCAAGCAATACCGAAGTCCACAGGAAAACATCAGTGCTGCAATACCGAAGTCCACAGGAAGACATCAGTATCAAGTTAACACGACGCCATTCACTAGGAAAGTTACATGGTCTCTGAGTAACTAAGTTTACTGAGTGGCATCATACTCGTTATAAATCAAACTTGAGATCACCCTACAGATACTTCCTTTGGGAAATCAACATATACTACAATACTCCTTGTAAATCAGACATGATATCACCCTACAAATACTTTTCCTTGTAAATCAGACATACTACACTACAGATACTTTTCCTTGTAAATCAGACATGATATCACCCTACAAATACTTTTCCTTGTAAATCAGACATATCACCCTACAAATACTTTTCCTTGTAAATCAGACATATCTCCCTACAAATACTTTTCCTTGTAAATCAAACACGATATCATCCTACAAATACTTTTCCTTGTAAATCAGACATATCACCCTACATATACTTTTCCTTGTAAATCAGACCTATCACCCTACAGATACTTTTCCTTATAAACCAGACATACCATCCTACAGATACTTTTCCTTGTAAATTAAACATATCACCCTACAAATACTTTTCCTTGTAAAACAAACATACCACATACAAATACTTTTCCTTGTAAAAAAAATATACCACCTACAAATACTTTTCCTTGTAAATCAAACATGATATCACCCTACAGATACTTTTCCTTGGAAATCAGACATACCACCATACAAATACTTTTCCTTGGAAATCATACATAACATCTTCCTTCAGATACTCAGCTTCAAAAAACAAGCCCCACAGGTCAAGGAGTGCAGTTTTCCTCATACGTGGAAACAGATACCGGGCCCGACATTTCCAGCTCCCGTGGATCACTATCACCAATCACTCCCCCAGTGTAGACTCCCCCAGTACCGAAGCTGTTGGATTTGAGATCAGCATTGCGTGATTGATGGGGGTGTTTTTATGGCCTCCCTTTCCCATTCCCCGGAGTCATTCCGATTCTGTCTGTGTACAGCTCGCCCCGGATTTTCTGTTTTATCGTTCATCTTCCTTAGCTTTATGCACCCCGAGAGACATGATAAATATACGTGATGGAAGTCGGCATTATTTTGTATTTAGCCAGGCCCAGTTTCTCATCTTACTGTCTTTGAGAGATATACTCTGGGTTTTTCCAAGTTTACCCTTAAGACTGGTTTTCCATTTTTGTTTGAAAGTGGTGACGGGATCAGAAATGAAAAAAATATCGTAGACGAATTCGGGAGAGGGTTGACAAATATAGATTTAAACGATACTAACACGTTGATGGTTTGGGTTATTTCTAAAGAGTAGTACCACTATCGGTACAAAGACATGAGGCAGAAGGAAGACCGGAAACACTCTCATCAACATGAACACACAGCAGTCACTTGGTCTTACCCCACACACCACCACGCACCCTGACAGCGAGAAACAGCTGAGTGCAACAAATGGGAACATCTTGCGCACACGTTAAATCCTGTTCCGCTTTTTGTAAGAATAGGCCATTGTGTGCCGGTGGGAACAGATGACAGAATTCACAAATCCGCCTTACACACGGGTACTATATGTAAAAAAGCACATAAGTGCTTATTCCATTATCCACGATGTAATAGAATAATATATATATATATATATATATATATATATATATATATATATATATATATATATATATATATATATAATCACGGATGACAAACACACAAATCCTCAGATTAATAGCGTCCTTTGTTTGTCTTTACGGCCATAATATATAACACATGTCATTCAAACTATTTATGGGGATCGACTTGGATCATTGTCAACGTAGCTGTCCCTCATAGCTTTCTCCATTGTCGTATTCTCTCAGGGTGGGTTTTTAAAAATTATAAACAATTCGTAAAACGGTTCAAGACAAATAACAGTCGGAATGTGGCAACCTTCATGGTGGGCAAAAGGTCGCATACGCAACATCTCTTCATTGGTTAACCCCGGAGCTCTAGCCGAGAAAGCCCCCCCCCCCCCTCCTCCCCCTCTCCCCTCCCCTCCTCCCCCTCTCCCCTCCATATTATTGCCTCTTGAATGGAGATGCTTAACTATTCAGTATTGCTGGTGAATATAACGGGGTCTCTGTCTGTTTGCCTGGCTCTTTACCTCTGCTGCCTGTGCCCATCTATCTACTCAATTGCCCGTTAGAAAAGAATGATGAAAAACAAAACACAAGTGTAAAATGATGCGGGAAATCGATTACCTTGTAGAAAAAACACACGTTTCTTTCTTTTTATAAAATAATGATACTCCTTCCTTTCTCCATTTAGATAGCTGCCAGACTCAATAGGACTATTTCCAACATCAAAGAGATGAAGCAAGATAGAATTTGTCTAGTTTTACACACGAGTTTTAATTTCAAAATGTAATTGCGCTATAAGCGTTAAGCAAAATAGGCTATCGATTTTACTCGATATTCTGCAAATATGGAATTCAGTCAGTTCAAATCTAAGTTTCTGCAAATAGGGAGTTAGGTGAGTTCATTTCTAATATCCTGCAAACGGGAAGTTTGGTAAGTTCAAATCTACCCTTTTCTGCTTATAGGTTATAAGTATGTGTAGCTTGAAACATAGAGCATTGAACAAAATAACTGTGCGGTTTGACTTTCTGTAAAGAGAAAACAACCCCAAGCATTGAAAGTTTACGATAGTGATGATTGTTATGCTGGCTGTTTACACAGGTTTCAGAAACGTTGTTGAACACGCCTGTACAATAGGAAGTGTCGACGTGTTTGGCATTGCT
>CM054142.1:47769126-47799126 GCA_028751875.1 Rapana venosa
GGAGGGAGAGAGACAGACAGACAGAGAGACAGAGACAGAGGATTAATGTACGCTCTTGTACACACAGACATCTTTTTTTTTTTTTAAAAGCGCGCATACGACCTAACTCATTCCTTCTTTACAACTCATTTACAAAGATACACTCACAACCGTTTTAACCACAAAGACATTGTATCTTTTACATGCACATGCACGCACATTGCTTCTCAGACAGACAGACTGGGGAACACACACACACACACACACACACACACACACACACACACACACACACACACACACACACACACACACACACACCACACACAACACACACACACGCACACACACACACACACGCACGCACGCACACGCACACACACGCACACACGCACACACACACTCTCTCTCTCACACACACAGACACTTTCTCTCTATCTCTCTCTATCTCTCACACACATCATACACCACCACCACACACACACACACACAACACACACCACACACACACACACACACACACACACACACACACACCACACACACACACACACACACAAAATATCACTTAAGTGAACAGACGTAAAATTGAAGACACACACACACACACACACAACACACACACACACACACACACAACACACACACACACACACACACACACACACGCGCGCGCGCGCGCGCGCACACACACACACAGAGCACTTAGGCCACAAGTAACGCAGCGGCACGTCTCACAGCGCAAGGACAGGACAGGGCTGAGACATTTAAACGCCCACTTTGCTGACTGCCTTCCAGATGCTGACACTTTCTTTCAGCTGGTGCATGCAGGACGGAAATTCACTTAGTTCCCATGAAAGAAAAAGTTTGGAGTCCAGAAGTGATCGTTAAGCATCCTGCCAATGTTGACATGCCCATGTGAGGTCCCCAAATCGAATTAGCAAAGGTAATTTCTAAAATACTTGACAGACAGTCGAGGAGGAGGAAGCAGGGAAAGGGGGAGAGAGGAATTGGGAGGGGAGGGGAGAGGAGAGGAGAGGAGAGGAGAGGAGAGGTGAGAGAGAGAGAGAGAGAGAGAGAGAGAGAGAGAGAGAGAGAGAGAGAGAGAGAGAGAGAGAGAGAGAGAGAGAGAGAGAGAGAGAGAGAGAGAGAGCCAGCGCTTGTTTACAATTCATGCCAGTTTGGGAACCAAGTTGTTCAGCATGTTCTTCTTTAACTTTATCCTGTGCACACGTCTCTTCCTTTTCGAAAAGTTAGATTCTCCAGTATATGTTGATGTTACAACTGGAAGGGGATAGGAAAAACGTCCTCAAGGCCATTTAAAAAATATTTTTTGACATGGATACATTGCTAAAATGCAATTACATTTCTGACCTTTTCGTACACATTTTGAGCACACTTACTTACACACACTTAACCTGGAAAAGAGAACAAAGAATTCTAGAAATAAAATGAAAAGTGCCAGTTTTGCAGAGAAATTTACTGCGAACGTGAAACCTTGCTCAGGCTGAAGAATCAAATATATACGTCTCTGCTCTTTATTATTTCAAAACTTAAGCTTGTGCTAATGTTTGTTGTTTTTTCTTTTTTGTTTTAAAACGAAACTGTGATAACAAAAGTATACACTGAAGAAAATTAGAACTACATACAGTAATGATTCATGCAAAGATCTTTCAATCGTCCGCTACAGATTTCTTTTTAGAGATGTTTGTTGGATTGTAAACAAAAGTCTACATCCTCAGAATTTGGCTCAGGCCAAAAGCTTTGTCAGTAATTGCTGTAAACAAAGTGCCAAGGCACAACCAGCCATTGTCGTCTCAAAAAGAGAAACTTTGACTGGTGATCTCTTTTTTTTTTTTTCTTTTTTTTTCTTTATTGTTATTATTTTTATTATTGTTGTTGTTTTAGTTGTTGTTATTATTATTTTTTTATTATTTTTTTGATTTTTTGCTGCCTCATCTTCTGTGACGTCCCCCGTCCTGCTGATCCCACACCGCTCATTCCAATCTTCCCGCCACAACCACACCCAGATTTGTTATGTCTCATCCTCAGGGTCGGAAGTCCACAGGGAGCCCATCACTATCAGGCCGCCGTGGGGCCACCAGCCAGAGGGGCCCTGCACTGCTGCTGGGTCACTTTGGTGGTGTTCAGTGGTGCCTGTTCTGAGCTAACATACGCAGGACACCACCTACTAAGCCCCCTACTAACGACAGTATTAGCTCAGTCGCGGAGCCAGACTGAGTGAGTTGCCCACCCGAGGTGGCAACCACCACGCCCCTCCAACGACCGTCCCCCGCGAACCTCCAACCCCAAAGGCTTTGACACAAACTCGCCACAGGCACAGAAGTGTATGGGGAAACCGAATCTGAGGTCACCATGAGACCAGAGAAACTGGGACCACCGAATCAGAGGCAATTTTTTTTTTATTGCATGATGATCAATGACAATGAGAATGACGTAATGATGCTGCTGTGGAGGTGCATATGTCTGGTGATCTCTTTGTGCTTATACTATAGCAAGAACAGCGAATGGTTAGAGAAGTTGTGGCTGGTCACCTGCACTTCATTTTCTCCACTTCTTTTTCTCTCTCAATTTTTTTTCAGACGTCCTACAGTTATTTTGCCCCCCCCCCCCCCTACCCACACCTGTTTTTCGCTACTACTACCACAGGCCCCGGGCCGGGTAACCTGAGACTGCCGTTGGCTGGAATGAAATTCGATTTCGGGTAGACATATGGGCCCAGGGAAGAGGGAGTTAATCTGTTTTGGCAAGATTGGATAGCGGTGACTGGTGTGGTTGAAAATGGGAAAATGTTACCAAGACATTCTGTCAGACACCATGGCCGTCCATACAAACATGATTAGCGGTAATCGAGACAGTGTACAGCCACCGCCTGAACTATCAAGTTATATGACTTCATGTGCGTGATGTCGCACATGCACGGACGCACGCACACATGCGCGCACACAGACATACACACACGTACGCACCCACGCACATAGACAAACTCACACGCGCGGAATAGGGAGAGAGAGAAAACACATGAACGAAAGTTTATTTTGCGAAGACTTTTTTTTATTCAGTCCTCGAAAGATGTGAAAATAACCCACCCAGACAAGAAAAAAAACAGAGAGAGAGAGAGAGAGAGAGAGAGAGAGAGAGAGAGAGAGAGAGAGAGAGAGAGAGAGAGAGAGTGTGTGTGAGAGAGAGAGAGAGACTCTTTAATGATTTATGGCAAACTAACTGGGGAAAAAACCTGTGATCAACGATCATACAATTGTTTGTGCTTTTGAAATGGGATGTGGGTTTTAAATTTTAAAAAATATCCTTTTTAAAAAAAAAGAAAAAGCTTCTTTTAAGGTTGGAAGTGTGGCTGTTGCCGAAAGTGACCAGTATCGGAGAATTGCTGCCTAACACTTCCTCTGTGTCCCCCTCCACTCTCTTTCTTTTTTTTTTTCTGGTCAGTGTCCATTCAGTTGATAGGAGTCATGCTGTCAGTTATTATGAAGGAAGACTCGGCATTTTTAGTTTTGTTGTTCACAGCTAGCACTCTTGGCTTGAAAAGGTAGGAGTAGGAGTTGAAGAAAATCTCGCTATCGTAACAAAAAGGATCTCTCCTGAAGAATGGCTGGTAGCTAATACACTCATTGCAACTAGAACAGACTGATTCCATGGAGTATTTTTCTAAGTAGCCTTTTTTTTCCCTTAGAACAAGGTTGATAGAAAAGTAATCTGTGCTAGCTGCATGTCTACTGGATTGATAAACATTTCGCTTCGATATAAAACCAAAATTTAATCACATTAATCATAACAAAGAATGGTGTGTTCAGGGATAAAGTGGGTGAACGTGGGTGATCCTGTTACTTGATTTCCACATTACGCGTCTGTGCGTCGGCAGACATTGATTAAACTGACACTCATGCGATGAGGATTTATTGTGTCCTCGTTTTTCAGAACTGTATCATATCCACCACCCTCATTAGCTGGATCTGGGCCGATTCCCTGCCACCTCTGTGGCCTTTAATCGACTCGCCCAGCTCTGCTTTGTGTCTGGTTGAAGCTCATTTCCTGGACGACGTCTTGGAGACGTGCCAAGGCCAAAAGGCTGGGTTAGTCCTCTTGTGGGGTGATCAGACTGTCGCCTTTCTTCACCGCACGCGTCCACTGAAGCACACACGCCGATAGAGGACTGCCTTTCAATGGAGGATAGGCTGTCTCGGGGTGAAATTGAGTTGCTTTTACTCCGGGGGTTTCTTTCACAGTAGCTTGCTGGCTATCACTGTATCAAGAGAAAGTTTTGTGATGATTCTTTTTCAGGTGTCTCTCTTCCCCCCCCCCCCCCCCCCTTACAAGCCTTTCATTCTCTTTTCCGGTTATTTTTCCTCTCCCTCTATAATCTGCTTTTGTCATGAGTGTAGCTATCTGAAACTTATTTCTTCTGCCCTCATTGTCCACATCAGATGTTTGGTTTGAGTTCTGATTGAAAGCTCCTGGCCCCTATGTGGACCCACAGGGTGCTGTACACAAGCTTGATGGCATCACTCAGTGTTCCACAAAGCTCTGCTGAAGATGCATGAAGACGTACAGTGAAAGGGAGGGGATGAAGAAAAGAATCCATGACTGTCATACAAATGTGTGGCATAAATCATTCTATGCTGGAATCTTACCTTTTCAATCCGAACAGCAGTAGCTCACATACAGTTTTGAAAGGAATGCCAAGTAGAAAGATGGCAGGACAGTTGAGATGTTCATCTGCCCAACAAGCAAACTGTGGGGTTATGGGTTCGATTCCCAGCTTTACCCTTTGATCCAAGTTTGACAGGAAAATCGAACTGAATGCCAAGTCTTTCAGAGGAGATTCTAAACCAGTCGGACCCGTGTCCTTACGGATTTGTGCAGGTCCAAAGAACCGTGACAGAGCAAAGAGGTACCTTCAGACTGTCCTGGCAAATTTGGAAGGTTTAATTCTCAACTGTATCCCCGAAGTCGGAATGTGGCTACCTTACTGCTGGAAAAAACGGTTGGATACGCAAAAATCTCACCATTGGTGAACGTCAGAGCTCTAGCCGATGAAGCCAATAGGAATAACAAGTTATCGTGTATTATCAGGTAATGCATCAAGAGAATGCTGAAACACTGGTGTTACGACAGTGATAGACTCTCATTTCTTGACACTATGTTTGTTTATTCAAAGAAGTTTGTTTATTCATGTCTTTGATAAATCTTGAAAACTGCTTGAGTGCTGATGAGGATCTAAATGATAAAAAGCCACCCCTGTCTTCGAATTTGCGTTTCTTCACTTTAGTGTCTGTTCACTCTCAGTGATATTAGAAATTTGTGTTTGTATCTCGAGGAATGCCATATTCAGGTGACACTCAAGAGCGTTAGGGAGGGAGGGGGGGGGGTAGAACCTGATCTAAACTGCATAATTATCGTTCACAATGTTTATGTCATGGTTTTCAAGAGGCTTGTGTGAAGAAAACGTATGATTGCATGTCATGTCATTCTCTTGGTTAAGTGTTCATTGAAGGCTTGGTACAAGTTTGAATATTCGTGTCTCTACCTAGTTGTATTTGCATTCTTGATTGTGAGATCGATAATTTTGTTTGTTAGATTTCCTATCATTTTAAGGCAGCTTTTAAATAAACTCGTGTATCTCATGGGGAGGGTGTATAGTGTATGTAAACACACACACAGAGGGAGGGGAGAGAGAGTTCTCTAACAGCAGACCTGTAGAGAAGGATTCATACAGTTGAAGAAGAGGCATATAGAAGAAGAAACGAATAGACATATTTCTGAATAGTCCTAGAAACTCTGCTGCAATATTGGTATTGGCACACGACTGCTTAAAAAGGAAAAGGTTTGTGGTGTTGTCATGTAACTCCCCCACGACCCTTTCAATTGAGGTACTAGTATAATGTAATGATAAAGCAGATCTTTACTTTGAAATGGAGGTTATGGGTCAGCTACACTAGATAATAATAATAATAATAATAATAATAATAATAATGAATAGCATTTATATAGCACATTTCTCAAAGCAATGACTCAATGCGCTTTTATACCATGCGCATTTATACACATGCACACACAGCACATAACAACAACAACAACAACAATGATAATGAGCATTTCTAAAGCGCAAATAAATTTACAAGAGATACCTATCGCACTGTAGAGGCACACACTTGCGTCCGGGCACACACTAGCAGGGCAATTAACAGTACACTCAGAGAAAAGGCACTAGCAATAACATAACTAACACAAAAACAAACATAACCAACAGCCAGGCATGCACATGAAGTAGCCTACAGTGTGACAAACGGCGACCGTCAAAACAAGCACAATATATTAACTAGCTAAGAAATACATTAAAGAGATGTGTCTTCAATGAAGACTTAAAGTGGGAGCATGTCTGACGGCTGGTGGCAGAGAGTTACACACTGATTTCGTTGATCACGCATTCCTGGAACTTCTGTACCTATATCTACGTAATTGTCTTTCCTGAAAGAATCTGTCAAAAGTGATGTATGTCAAACATCTTTGTATTGGTGAAAATTAATTTTGAATATTGCCGTACTATGAATGTCTATAAAAGGATGGAACTGAGTGAAACATCTGAGGGCAAAGTGATCAAACAAGAGAGGAATTCTTTCTTTTATTTTGCTTCACACACTGACGGACAAGTGATGGGATGTCTCTGTTTCCTGGTTTTTCAGCAATCCACCTTGTCCATGTAACGGCATCAGTGGCTCGTGCGGGAGCGTGCGCGCGCGCGTGTGTGTGAGAGAGGGGGGGATTCCCTGTCTCTATAGCCTTTAATCGACTCGCCCAGCTCTGCTTTGTGTCTGGCTGAAGCTCATTTCCTGGACGAAGTCTTCGGAACGTGCCAAGGCCAAAAGGCTGGGTTAGTCCTCTTGTGGGGTGATCAGACTGTCGCCTTTCTTCACCGCACGCGTCCACCGAAGCACACACGCCGATAGAGGACTGCCTTTCAATGGAGGAGTAAACAATGTTCAAGGGTGAAGTGGAGTCGCTCCTTCTCTGCGCGTTTCTTTCATCATAGGTAACTGGCTACCTCACGATGGTCGTAACAAGATAAAGTTTTGTAATAACTGGGATTGGGGGAAGTCTACCATGTGGTTTGTCTGTCCGTTGGTGGGTCTCCTATATATTTTTTTTCTTCTTGTCTACGGTTGTTTACAGCGCTTTCTGAGGGCAGAAGTTGTCTGTTGGCACTTTCCTTCTGTAGTTTCCATGACGCTGGCTTCAGTGTTTGGTTAAAGCATCTGGCCCTCAGACCACTGTACAGCTGGATGTTGTATTCATGCTGTGCTGCTGAAAATCCATCTGAAGAAATGTGAAGAAGAGGTACTGCAGAGGGTTGTGGTGAGGCGACTGAAAACTGGAGAACGCTCACACAGTCCTCTGGCATGAATCATACTATGTGTGTTGTTTGCCTTCCCAATAATTGGTGTGTTGTTTTTTAGTGTTCAGAGTCCAGCGTGATTAAATGATGTCATACAGTGATGAAATGAAACAATAAGTCAGAAGAGTAATAAACATGGCTTGTATTGTCATCTCGTGTATTCATATATTCCTCCCAGGAAAACTGTCAGCATCAGGCTTAAAATAAGGGAAAAGGTAAGGGTGACCCATATCCTATGTGGTCGTAGGGGAGTGAGGCATCAGAGACGTCAACTTCTCTAGGGGCCAGCATATTGAGGGCGGCACCCATCTCCTCTCCCTCGCTGCTTTACCTTTCCTGACCCTAAAGAGGCAGGTACCCATTTACAGCTGGGTGAACTGGGGGACTGTACTGAAACCAAGGCGAGCCAAACGGTCACCCATCCAAGTGGTAACCACGCTCGATGCTGCTTAACCTTAACTGGAGGAAAGCGAGTGCTCTGACCACTGAGCTATCGCGTCATCTATTAAAATTAAAAAGCTTAAAATAACAACAAAACCCCCAAACCTCCCTCATTTGATCAAATCTTGACATTGTTTTATTGACGATGTGAGTCTGAAAAAGGAATACATGAAACAAATGGATAACAAAAAGGAGAAAGAGAACAAGAAACAGATGGACATTTTATTTATTTATTTGCACCCCCAGGCACATTGTATTGCCAGAGGGAGGCAACAGTTTAAAATAATGCTGGCAGCGGAATCACTGATATTATTAAATTGAAATATTTCAACTTTGTTGTTGTAGTTGTTGTTGCTTCGATTTTACGTCTGTTCACCCAGAGTAATATTAGACGAAAATAACTTTTTTCTTTGTGTAAAGAAAGCAAGTTATCCTCTGTCATTTCGTTTGCTGAGTGATGATTGAAAGGTTAATCGTGTTTTGGGGCCCTTTGGCGATACATCATTACACTCGCATTCTTGATTGAGATTTCGATAGCTTGTCATTTTTTCTTTGCAGAAGAAAGACCCTTCTTTTAAACTGCAATAACTAACAGAAATAATAGATATTGCCATGTTCACCCACATACGCCCACAGACACACAAAAACAGACAGACATAGAGAGAGAGTGTGTGAAAGAGAGCAGAGACAGACAGACAGGGAATGAGAGAAAAGAGAGAGAGAGAGAGAGAGAGAGAGAGAGAGAGAGAGAGAGAGAGAGAGAGAGAGACAGACAGACAGACAGACAGACAGACAGACAGACAGACAGACAGACAGACAGACAGAGGAAAAGAGACACAGACAGATACAGGGAATGAGAATGAGAGAGGGAGAGAGAGTGAGTGAGTGAGTGTGTGTGTGTTCGTTCTTTAGATTTTACGTCTTTTCATTATCAGTGATATTAGATATTAGTGCGTGTACGTGCACGCGCGCGCGCGTTCTTCATGGGGAGAGATAATATGAGAGTTCCAGATTCGGACAGACAGTGGCAATAAAAACGGTTTAATGCAATAAGCGTTTACGCTCGTTCACAATGGGACATTAGAAGAGGGGACTGGGCACAAAAACCACCAAATTCAATTAACGGCATAATTTGTGACAGCCACCATAATCGACACAGCATGGATTCCGCATCATGGTTCTTCTTTATCAGAACACAGAAAGCGAATTCCGCATCATGGTTCTTCTTTATCAGAACACAGAAAGCGAATTCCGCAACATGGTTCTTCTTTATCACAACACAGAAAGCGAATTCCGCATCATGGTTCTTCTTTATCGGAACACAGAAAGCAAATTCCGCAACATGGTTCTTTTTATCAGAACACAGAAAGCAAATTCCGCGTCATGGTTTTCTTTATTAGAACACAGAAAGCGAATTCCGCAACATGGTTCTTCTTTACCAGAACACGGAAAGCGAATTCCGCAACATGGTTCTTCTTTATCAGAACACAGAAAGCGAATTCCGCATCATGGTTCTTCTTTATCAGAACACAGAAAGCGAATTCCGCAACATGGTTCTTCTTTATCAGAACACAGAAAGCGAATTCCGCAACATGGTTCTTCTTTATCAGAACACAGAAAGCGAATTCCGCGTCATGGTTCTTCTTTATCAGAACACGGAAAGCGAATTCCGCATCATGGTTCTTCTTTATCAGAGCACGGAAAGATAGAACGGAGCTTAACTGCACTGGCAGAGATACATAGAGAAAAATGTCAGTAGTGAATAAAGATGAGTCGAGAAAAAGAGAGGGAAGGAGGGGGAGGGAGGGAGGGAGAGAGAGAGAGAGAGAGAGAGAGAGAGAGAGAGAGAGAGAGAGAGAGAGAGAGAGAGAGAGAGAGAGAATGCGATTCCTTTTCTTAAAAAATTGATCAATAGTGCTGCTGCAAGGCGTCACAACTTTGAGAGTATCGACGACCCTGACATTTCAAAATCTCTGACAGAAAGTACAAGTGAGAGGAGTTTTGTTGTCTTTGCTTGATTCCTTGGAAAAACGTGTCCTTGAACTGTCAAACAGTTTTTCTTACCAGTGAACTTGTTTTTGCTAGATGAAGTGGTGGTATAAGAGTGGAAAGCGTCTTCAGGACTTTATGAAGACTCCCAATGGAAAAAGATTCTAACATACTTTAGGCAAGGAGAGAGAGAGAGAGAGAGAGAGAGAGAGAGAGAGTGTGTGTGTTGTGTGTGTGTGTGTGTGTGTGTGTGTGTGTGTGTGTGTGTGTGTGTGTGTGTGTGTGTGTGTCTGTGTGTGTGTGTGTGAGTGAGAGAGAGAGAGAGAGAGAGAGAGAGAGAGAGAGAGAGAGAGAGAGAGAGAGAGAGAGAGCACTTAGCTTTATTAGGATAGATAGAGGAGCTGAACTGCAGTGGTAGAGGGACATTTATTTTATTTATTTCCTTTTATTTTTTTCGAGGACAATAGAATAAGCACCCATGTGGCTTTCTTCCGTCCAATCCCCGTGTGTATGCAGTTTATAATATATGCAGAATGACAGAGAGTGCAGGGAACGAAGGGACATCTAGAGAAAAAACAGTGAATGATAGGAGGGAGTGAATGTGGTTCTGTTTCTTTCAATCAGTAGCAACGCCACAGGACTGGGCAATACAAGACATCGATGCCCCTGACATTTCAAAAAAGTTTGACAGAATGTACAAGTTGGAGTGGTTTTGTTTTCTTACCTTCATTCTTGGAATGGTAAAAGAATGTGTCCGCACACTGTACAGCAGCTTTTGTCAGTGCCCTTTCTTTTCTTTTTTCTTTTTTTAGGCAGTGGGACTTGTCTTTGCTAAGTGAAGCGGTGATAGAGAGGGAACATTCTATCGGAGGCTGTATAAAGAATCTTGATGGAAAAAATTCGAAAACAAAACCGAAAACAAAGCATAAAACACACACACACAGAGAAGAGAGAGAGAGAGAGAGAGAGAGAGAGAGAGAGAGAGAGAGAGAGAGAGAGAGAGAGAGAGAGAGAGAGAGAGAATGAATGAATGAATGATCTTTATATGTATAGGATTCATATACTTTTTTCATCCGACCCTTGCCCTTAGACTAACAAAACAACCAGAAAGAGAGAGAGAGAGAGAGAGAGGAGAGAGAGAGAGAGAGAGAGAGAGAGAGAGAGAGAGAGGAGAGAGAGAGAGAGAACACTGAAAGTAGTTTATTGCCATTAACAATACAGTCTTTTTGGCAAGGAGCACAGTATGAACACAATTTAAACAATATGCTTTTTGCAACACGGAAATAATGAAAAACGAAAGAGGAAAAGGTATCTCCAATAACTACATTCAACCGAATGCATTAATTGTTATCATACATTAATTGTTATCACAAGCTTGCACACATACCCCCCTTCCCCCCCCCTACACACCAGTGTCATGTTCCCTGCAAATCAGCAACAGTGTAGGACAAATCGACCACCCGACCCTCACATTAAAATAAGGCAATTTAGCCAACGGAGTTCGTCTTTCACAAAATAATATGGAAAACAAAATAGTGTTACATTGAAAAGGTATATCAGTTAATTGCAGTTTTCTTTTTTAGCAGAAAAAAGAAAACTGCAATTAACTGACATACCTTTTCAATGTAACACTATTTTTCGTCCCAAGCAAGGGAGATAAATTTTGCAAGTGATTTTAGAAATCCTTCAGCTTCGATCAAGCGAATGTTAACTATGTCTCTAGTTCTTGAGATTTCTTCATTAGATATAAGGCATTTCTGACGGATGTCATCGTACGAATTACAAACAAAAAGTGCATTCCATCTTCAGTCTGCGCGCCACACATGGGGCATGGGGACTGTACAGATGTGTCAGTGGAAAACCATGTTTTGCAGGCATTTAGGCCTTAAGTTCTTAATCTGAATCGAGCAAGATTACTCCTATGCCATTTCTGTGTTACAACTGTAACATACTTTTCTGTTTGAAAAACACTTTTAAAGGAAGAGTACCAGTTATACTTTTCTGATTCTTCTATGCAAGCATGCCAGTCTTGTTTGTAGGAAGCTATCATTCTGTCTTTTAATTCCCACAAAAATCCTTGCTCAAATCCAACTCCCTGGCACATTCACACAATACCAAATCCATGCGTTGTTAGTAATTGATTAACAAAAAATGCCCAGTTCTGTTTCCCTGTTTCTAGTTGGATCAACAGCATCTCATACGCTTGTCTGCACAATCTTGACATAGGAAGTTGAATTAATTTTAACCAATACTTAATACACTTCACTTGTGATCTTATAAATAGAGGGTAGCGGCCAGTTTCACCATACAACATTTTGTTAGACGAGTGTAATAGTACTGAAAGGAATGCTTTCATTGCATAGGTGTGCACTTTTTCCATTTCATTATTAACAAATAATCCCCAAATATCTGCTCCATACATTAGCATAGGCTCGATTTGAGAATCAAAAAGCTTCCAGAAAATTGAAAAATCGGTGCAGTTTAGTTTCCTTAAAGACCTTAGAATTTCCATAGTTCCCCTTTTCCCTTTTTTTGGCAACTTTCACCCCATGCATGTTTGAAACTTAGTTTAATTGTGATGGTAAGGCCTAAATATTTATAAAAGTTTGCTACTTTAATTTCAGTATTACCATAAAACCACTTCCCTCCCACTGAAAGATGACCTCCCTTTCGAAAAACCATTACATTTGTCTTTTCTAAGTTAACAGAAAGATTCAACCTATCAGCTTCATATTTTAAAGAATATAACTGGTTTTGTAGCCCTAAAATAGTATTTGACAACAGTATAAAAGAGAGAGAGAGAGAGAGAGAGAGAGAGAGAGAGAGAGAGAGAGAGAGAGAGAGAGAGAGAGAGAGAGAGAGAGAGAGAAAGAGAGAGAGGAGGGAGATGTGAATCCTTTTCTTTCAATCAATAGCACTGCTACAGGGCGTTTAAAATTTCAAGACATCGATGCCCCTGACATTTCAAAAAGTTTGACAGAATGTACAAGTTGGAGGGTTTTTGTTGTCTTGCCCTGATTCCTTGCAAATGGGAAAGACGTGTCCTCACACTGCACAACAGCCTACAGTAGTGCCCCTTTCCTTTTTTAATTAAAGGCAGTGGAACTTTATCTTTTGCCAACTGAAGCGGTGGTACAGAGTGGAAATCCTCTTGAAGGCTTGATTGAAAGGTCTTGATGGCAAAGAATCTGTGAGAAATCAAATAAAAACAGGATGGAGAGAGAGAAGACAGAAAGAGGGGAGAGAGAGAGAGAGAGAGAAGAGAGAGAGAGAGAGAGAGAGAGAGAGAGAGAGAGAGAGAGAGAGAGAGAGAGAGAAGGTGAGGAGATCTGAGAAACGTATAAATAGAGACAGAGAATTAACATGATCTTTAAAAAACAGAATAATGTGTCTTTCTTGAGCAGTTTAAAAAAAAAAGTCTCCTAGGTCAATTTATGAGACAGAAGATGGGTTTATTGATTTATTCTTTTATTTCGAGGATAATGTAATAAGCGCTCATGTGCCTTTTCATATCCAGTCCCTGTGTGTGTGTAGTTTTATAAATTTTGTCATCCGTTCCCACCGGCACACAATGGCCTACTCTTCCGAAAAGTGGAGCGGGTTTAAATGTGTGCGCAAGATGTTTTGCGTGCGTTCGCACACGGGACCTCGGTTTATAGTCTCAACCGAAGGGGAGAGAGAGAGAGAGAGAGACAATGACATTGACAAATGACAAAATTATTGCTATTTAGCAATCAAGCCATATAGCGCTGCGGCGCGGTAACAAACGATATCGAACGCGACGCGATTACAATGACATGGAAACCATGGCAGTAGTGGTATGTACATCAAGATTCGATACATTATTGTCCGTGTCTCAGTTTTCAAAACAGCCTTTCCTTTTCCAGTCTGCAGCCAGCGAAGTCAGCCCATGTAAAACCGGATCAGGTCCCGAAGAAGATGTCATTCCCGTTCAGCACATGCCACTGTCGAGAGAGAGAGAGAGAGAGAGAGAGAGAGAGAGAGAGAGAGAGAGAGAGAGAGAGAGAGAGGAGAGAGAGAGAGAGAGAGAGAGAGAGAGAGAGAGAGAGAAGAGAGAGAGAGAGAGAGAGAGAGAGAGAGAGAGAGAGAGAGATATCTTTATTATATAAGACAGGAAGGGACTGACCAGTAGCGGCAGAAAGACGCACTGACCAAAAGGCTGAGAGTGACTGAAGGGGCGCATGGAGAAAAACAATGGGAGGGAGAGTGACTGTCCATCCTTTTGTTTCCATTGACAGCACTGCTACAAGGCAGTGACAACTATAAGACGATAACTTTGACATTCCAACAAGCACTTTATCAGCATGTACAAGTTGAAGCATTTTCGTCTTCAAACCTTGATATATGCTGTGATAAGAAAAACGTGTCCTCGGTCTTTGAAGAAATGTAAACCAGTGTTCTTTTCAGTGGCAATGGAATTTGTTTTTATTTTGCTAAGTTAAGTAGTGGTCCAGAATGGAAATCCGTTGTATTCATTCCCAGTAAAATCAAAAATGAAATAAAAGCAGTGATAGAGACAGATAGATAGATAGATAGATAGATAGATAGATAGAGAGAAGAGAGAGAGAGAGAGAGAGAGAGAGAGAGGAGAGAGAGAGAGAGAGAGAGAGAGAGATGAATGAATGAATGAATGAACGAATTTTATTTGACAAAAGCTACAAGCCCATCAGTCAAAGGGGGTAATTGTAAGTAACATATTAACATAGGAATGAATATGAAAAGGACATGAGTAATAATTCAAAGTCCAGATAAATGCCAACCAATATTTTCAGTTATTACGTATAG
The DNA here is from genome assembly GCA_028751875.1 of Rapana venosa. Taxonomy (NCBI): domain Eukaryota; kingdom Metazoa; phylum Mollusca; class Gastropoda; order Neogastropoda; family Muricidae; genus Rapana; species Rapana venosa. The sequence continues at coordinate 47,783,771 of CM054142.1, forward strand.
GATCCGTTTAATTCATAGTCTGCTTACGTTTATCTAGAGCCTGCGTTATATATATTGCTAAAGATTTAAGCTCGGACATATTATTTGAAGATAACACCTTTTGTACAAGATTGGTGGACCTGTTGGTTGGGTTTGTCAAAAAAGCAATTTTTTGGCGAATGTCATGATAAGTTCTACAAGCAAACAAAAAATGAAATTCGTCTTCTTCTTCTTCTCCACACGCTGGACAAGAGTTGTTGTCTGTTTCTGCTGTAATATACCATTGTTTGCAGTTCAAAAGACCACACAATCTTAGCCTAAATTTTAGTAAATTACTTCGAAGCCTTTTATTAGTTAACGATATCAGATACTGTTCTGGACCAAACGCATCTTTAAAGGAGCTATACCAAGTGTATTTTTCACTAGACATTAACTGTTCATGCCAGTTTTGATGAAAACATGAAATAAGTCTATCTTTCAATTCTCTAACAAACTGTTCTTCATAACCCACCCCCTGGCATAGCCAAACAATACCAAATCCATTTATCGTCAAAAGATCTTTTACTTTAGTCGCCCAGTTTACTTTACCATTATTATGTTGTATAAGCAGCATCTCGTATGCTTGTCTGTTTATTCTTAACATAGGAAGCCTGATAAGTTTAATCCAGTATTTAATGCATTTAGTTATGGTTCTTATATAAAAGGGGTATCTACCAGTTTCTCCGTACATAAGTTTATTTGATGCATGTAATGGAACACATAAGAATTTTTTCATGGCAAAGGTGTGTACTTTTTCAATTTGTGTGGTATCTTCTAGACCCCTAGACTTCAGAGAGAGAGAGAGAGAGAGAGAGAGAGAGAGAGAGAGAGAGAGAGAGAGAGAGAGAGAGAGAGAGAGAGAGAGAGAGAGAGAGAGAGAGAGAGTATGACTGCATTGTTGCTTTTCGCTTTAATCGTCGTCTCCCTTCTCAGACAGCCCATTATTCGTGAACGCCTTGCGGGTGTTTGTTTATATGAAGACCTAAAGAACGTTTGCCAAGAAGTGGTGCCAAAGCGAGAAGGCAAAAAGCTCTGTAAATGAAGAAAAATAATTAAAATAAGGAACGAAAATGACAATCTAAATATCAAAAATTTAAACTTAATGGAAAATGCTTTGAAATTCTTCTTTTGAATACCTAAAACATGACAATCTAAATATTAAAAATTTAGACGTAATGGAAAAAATGCTTTGAGATTCTTCTTTTGAGAACCTAAAACAGTTCAAACCCTGATCAGACTCGAACAATATTTGCAACCGATTCTATCACAGCTGTAGATGCCCATCCCATTGATCAGAAGGAATTATTCAGGCTTCTCTCTAGAGACAAACTAACAATTTTAACAACAAAAACACACTTTAGGACACATTGTGGATGTTTTGGTATGGTTTGGTAAATGTGAATTTGTGTGTTGAGAGAGAGAGAGAGAGAGAGAGGAGAGAGAGAGAGAGAGAGAGGAGAGAGAGAGAGAGAGAGAAGAGAAAATGAACATGGGCCAAAATAGAACGTGTCATCCTTTTCCTGGATTTGAAGATTTTTCTCCTAAGGGAGTGAGTGTGGAGACAGAAGATGGGTAAAAGTCCGGTCCCTTCCAGTTCTTCAGGACTGAGCAGACTTGTTCATGTGGGATCCTTGACACTGATTGAGGAAAAGAAAGATACCTTCACCGTTGAATGTGTGTGTGTGTGTGTGTGTGTGTGTGTGTGTGTGTGTGTGTGTGTGTGTGTGTGTGTGTGTGTGTGTGTGAGAGAGAGAGAGAGAGAGAGAGAGAGAGAGAGAGAACTCTGAACTCTGAAATGGTTACAACAAAAGGGAGTGATTGAGGGGGGGGGGGGGCTGCACAATGGAAGAGAACAATGATTTCACAATACAAATACAATTTTGAATCAGCTGAAAAGTTGCTCTTATATGTACATATACATCTTCCCCTCTCAACAACTGAGGGTTATAACCTGATAACAACTTACAACTTGGTAATTCTGTACCCTTGCTCATTCCGTTTCGATCACCAAGCACCAACATAGCTTATGAGAGAAGAAATGCGGGAAAAACATCATGAGAATCATGGCTATGTGTCATGAATCTAACTTACTACGAACACTTTAAAACAGCAATGCAATCTTTAATAAGAAAAGAAAGAAACAAACAAACCGACTGACAAATAACCCTACAGTGCTGTTCAGTATATGAAACGAAACTGACAATTCATTTTGGGGTTACAGCATCCTGAATGGATTGAAACTAGTCAGTAATATGTTGGATAACATAGTCTCCTTTCAAATTTAAAGTTATTCAAAATGTTGTTGATCTACTTTGAAAGCAGATAACTTACTGAATATCATACCTCATACAGCGATGTAACACACACAACACACACACACACACACACACACACACACACACACACACACACACACACACACACACACAGAGAGAGAGAGAGAGAGAGAGAGAGAGAGAGAGAGAGAGAGAGAGAGAGAGAGAGAGAGAGAGAGAGAGAGAGAGAAATTGTCTATTTGGATAAGAGACAGACTTACAAATCCTATCCCACCCTTTCTTTAACCTGACCTTAGACCCCCTTCTCTAACCCTAACGTCACCCTTCTTTCCTCCTTTAACCTCCTTCTGACCCGTCATAGACCTAGCCACACAACACCAAACTATTGTAAACCACACACCACACCACACCACACCACACCACACACACACCACACCACACCACACCACACCACACCACACCACACCACACCACACCACACCACACCACACCACACCACACCACACCACACCACACCACACAACCACACCCCACACCACACCACACCATATCGTCCCAGACAACACGACACCACACTAAACAATATCACATCACCTCACGCCACATCACACTACCACATCACACCACTACATCACCTCACATCCCACCACATCCTATCATCGTTCCTCATTCACACCATCGCCATCACGGTAGAGAGCAGGCCTCAAAACAAACAAGCAAAATGAATCCTCTTGTTTCTCTGCTGCTCTTTACCTCCTAGCAAAAAGCACTCCGCTGGCGTCTCTTGTTATTGATCCAACATAAAAAAGACCTTTAGCCACGTCTAGAACTGGGAGTGGGGGGTAGAGTGGGGTGGGGGGGGGGGGGGGGGGTCTAATGAGACCTGTATGAAATAAAGATGACATAGGGCTGGACCAAGCCACCCCCCCAAAAAAAAACCCACCCAAACAACCCTCCCCACCAAAAAACACAACAACAAACAAAAACAAAAAACAACGCAAAAAGGAGAACAGAGAAAACCCAACAACAAATCTCATATAATTGGCAGTGATAGAGAGACCTTGTGAAGGTTGGTGTTTTTCTTTTGTCTGGATTCGAAATGTCAAACGTGGGTAACTGCTTGTTCTGTTGTTACACTGTGAGCAGACATGCAAAAAAGAGAGCCAAAAAACCAAATATAAAACATTACACACACTTGTGTGCATATATCTTATCTATATCTACATATACATGTCTGCATATATATATATATATATATATTTATATATATATATATATATATATAATCTGTGTAGTGTCTGTCTATATATCTCTATAACTGCTTTTATTTTATTTCTTTTTTCCATTGCGAATGAATACAAAGGATTCCCACTGTGGACCCCTACCTCACTTAGCAAAATAAAAACAAATTCCATTATCACTGAAAAGAACATTAGTTCAAATTGCTTTATAGATCGAGGACACGTTTTTTTCTTATCACAGCATATATCAACACACACACACACACACACACACACACACACACACACACACACACACACACACACACACACACATATATATATATATATATATATATATATATATATATATATATATATATATATATATCAACACATCACACACACACACACACACACACACACACACACACACACACACACACACACACACACACACACACACACACACACACAGGGGACGGGATAGCTAGTGATCAGAACATTGCGCTCGCAATCTGACGACCCGGGTTCGATTCCCGTTCAAGGGGGGATATTTTCCCCCTAGAGTTAACATCAGTGCGGACTCCACTCTCCCCAAAAGTCCTTCGGATGAGACTATAAACCGAGGTCCCGTGTGCGAACGCACGCAGAACATCTTGCGCACGCGTTAGATCCTGTTCCGCTTTTCGTAAGAGTATTTATTTATTTATTATTTTATATCGAGGATAATGGAATAAGCACTCATGTGCTCTTTTACATCCAATCCACGTGTGTATGCGATTTTGTAAATTTTGTAATGTGTGCCAGTGGGAACAGATGACAGAATTTACAAAATCGCATACACACGGGGACTGGATGTAAAAAAAGCACATAACTGCTTATTTCATTATCATCGATATAAAATAATAATTTAAAAAAGAGGGGCAGGCAGGCAGAAAAGTAAGTAGGTAGGTGGGCATAACGTTAGGTAGATACACATGACTGTAATACTAATAGACAGTCTGAGACAACCGACACAGATGGGCACGGACCGTAACTGCCAGCAGCAGGACTGTTGTTGATTTTTGCTTTTGGCTGCTCAGCTTGGTTAGAGCTTGGCTGTTCACCAGTGGTGACATTTTGTCTATACTACACGACGTGTTTGCCCTCCATTAAGGTAGCTGCATTCCGACTTTAAGGGCAGCGCTAATCTGACCCCAACCTCTCATCTCCGCTGTTGGAGGGATAGCTTAGTGCTAAAACATTGCACATGAATGCGTATTCCATTATCCTCGATATAAAAAAAAACCACCCCAGAAAACATACTCGTGACCTGACGCGGCTAAACCACGGACGGGATAGCCTGGTGGTTAGAGTGATGTATTCGTGATCTGCTGACCCGGGTTAGAATCTCGTTCAAGAGGATTTTTCCTCTGGAGTTAACATTAGTGCCGACTCCACTCTCCCCAAAAGTCCTTCTGATGAGCCTATAAACCGTGGCCCCGTGTGCGAACGCACGCAGAACATCTTGCGCACACGTTGAAACCCGTTCCGCTTTTCGGCCATTGTGTGCCGGTGGGAACGGATGACAAAAATGTATAAAACTGCATACACACGGGGACTGGATGAAAAAAAGCACATGAGTCCATTATTCCATTATTCCATCATCCTCAAAATAAAAGAATTAAATTTTTTTTTTAAGTAAAATAAAGGAGTGTGTAATTTCCAGGGAGTTTTCCCTCCCTTGAGACAACATCAGTACTCACTTCATTCCTCTAAGAGCCTTTCAGTGATACTGAACACGGAGGTCTGATGCGCACACTCACACAAAACTCCCCAACCCATCTCTTGTTGGAGAGTGATCTGGCTAAGCTGATGGCATGGGTGACATGAACATACCCAGCATGCATCTTGCTATCCAGAGAGCAATTGGCTCCCGCTTGCCCACGACACAGTGCCTGAACAATTCAGTGTATCGCCCCGAGCTAGGAGCTGAGAGAGAGAGAGAGAGAGAGAGAGGAGAGAGAGAGAGAGAGAGAGAGAGAGAGAGAGAGAGAGAGAGAGAGACAGAGACAGAGAGAGAGAGTCAGTCAGTCAGTCAGACAGACAGACAGACAGACAGATAGACAGATTAGTTACGTTAATCAACGTCCTCTAGTTCTTGCTTTACAGGTTTGTGGTTTGCACCGACCATTACAGTTTTTGGATTCCTCATGCTGCGGCAAGAGAAGGGAGTAGTCGAGGGAGATGGGTTTGTTTTCTCTTGGCGTACAAGCGTGCTGTTTTCTTTAACAACAAGGTCTAGACAGATACATAGTTGATAATTTTAAGATTTCCTTTGACAGCATCATCAAACAGGCCTTTGCACGAAATATTGAAGGAACACGCTGAACTTAAGTACTTTAGAACACTAGCGTAAGGTAGAGGGAAGAAGAGCAGTAGTGAGGCACTTCACATAAGTCATAAAGACCGCCTGGAGCAAGAAGCATGATGAAATGCTATCGCTAATAATGAACTTTTTTTTTTTGACAGAGCTAACGGCTTGATTGACTTTTAAAATAATGGTGAGCTGGAAATGAAGATAACGCATAAGCAAGGAACGAAAAAAAAGTGTAACTAGTCCGTGATAATGTTAACTTTTAAGCTGCCAAAGGTGGACATGAATCCTTACATTCCAGTCTTCTTCATTACGTCGGTGCGATATTATTTTATCCATGTATTGCCACTGCATTGCTGTAATTAGTTTAGCATCACAATTTCTATCGTTTAATGAACACGTGGCATATGCACGGATGTATGACTGCACATGGTTGCACACCTATGTACAGTCACATGAGAGTATGATACCTGTCACTCCGTTTTCTTTGTGAACCCACCAGTCATCTGCTTTAAAGACATCGTTTAGCAAATTCGGCCATCGCAAATGCGACGAAATCGAACATTTCTTTTAATTTGCGTGTTTATCTGAATAATTATAATCTCATGTGAGAGAGAGACACAGAGAGAGAGAGAGGTCAATGACTGCTTGATATTTATGGAAAAACCTACTACCCGCTTCTCCCTTCTTTCCCCTCCTCTCTCTTCCCCCTCTCCCTCTCCTCTCCCCCCCCCCTCCTCTCTCCCTCTCCCCCTCCCTCTCTCTCTCACACCGTTCCTACCATTCTCTTACCACCTGCCTCTCCCATTGTCTCCGTCTTGTGGGTATGAATCATGAAAGGGTGGGGATCAATAGTGGTGGCCGGAGGCTGTGGTCAGTGCCATAACGGCCCCCAGAGCCTGAGAGACTGCACAACTTGCCCTTCATCTTGTGTGGAGACGTGGGGAAACCCGTGTCTTCTCTCTGTGTCATACAGCTGATCCGGACAAGACCTTTCCTGCTGGTTCTGTTTATTCTTGTGGGGACCTTCTTTAGAGTGAAGGGATGTGGCATTTGAATAGTGTACGTGTGTGCGTGTGTGTCAGTGTGTGTGTGTGTGTGTGTGTGTGTCAGTGTGTGTGTATCAGTGTGTCAGTGTGTGTGTATCAGTGTGTCAGTGTGTGTGTCAGTGTGTGTATCAGTGTGTCAGTGTGTGTGAGAGGTGTGTGTGTTAGTGTGTGTGTGTTAGTTCTTCAGTTTAACGTCCTTCTACCGGAAAGTGATATCAGATAGATTGCGTGCGCGGCGCGCGTTTGTGTGTGTGTGTGTGTGTGTGTGGTGTGTACGCGCGTCTGTGTGTAAATATATGGGAGAAATTGTGCGTTTGCGCGCGTGTATGTGAGGTGTGTGTGTGGGTGTATGTGTCAGTGTGTGTGTGCGTGTGTGTATGTGTCAGTGTGTGTGTCAGTGTGTGCGTGCATGCTGTGCAAGTGTGTTTGTGAGTGTATGCGTGCGGCGTACATGTGTAGTGGGAAAATGCACGTGCTTGAGCGTGTATTCCTGTGTGTGTGTGTGTTTGTGTGTGAGTGTGTGTGTGTGTGTGTGTGCTTTGCATGAAAGCAACGGGGTATTTTGTCCGTGCCCTTCCTCGGCCGTGTTAAAATATTGCCCCAAGGCAATGACTGTCAGGGCGGAGGAGGAGAAATGGCTTCCTTCCACGTCTTCCTGACCAGCCTGTGCCAGTCTGGCTGCCGCAGACTGTTTTTCATGCAGGATCCCTGACACTGATTGGGGAAAGAAAGAGAGCTATGGGCTAGAGGATCACTGCATTAATGCTGAGAGAGAGAGAGAGAGAGAGAGAGAGAGAGAGAGAGAGAGAGAGGAGAGAGAGAGAGAGACAGACAGACAGACACACAGACTGACAGACAGACAGACAGACAGAATTTGTGTAAGTGTGTGTGTGTGTGTGGGAGGGGGGATGCTTGTTTCTGTAAGAATGTATGTTCACAGGAGTTGAAACCTATTATGCATTCTGTTCTCGTCTGCAGCCAAGTGAGACTGCTCTAAGGGTAATGAGAGTCTCTGCGAAGGAAAAGATGCTGTTTTCCTTCCGTGTTTGGAGCAAGTTGTGACAGGAGTAGGTTGTTGTTCACACAGGATCAGCAACAATCCTGCAAAAGAAAGGTTGGGTTTTTTTATATAAAAAAGGATCTATCAACCTCTCCTCATCTCTCAAGCGTCTTCAATTCTATTCTTGTATTTCGAGGATAAGTAATAAGCACTCGTTGGTTGGGGTTTTTCGCATTCAGTCCCTGCGTGCATGCGGTTTTGTAAACTCTGGCATCTGTTCCCAGTAGCACGGTTGGCCTGTTCTTCTGAGAGCCGGAACGGGCTTGAACGCGTGCGCAAGAAGCTCTGTCTCTTTGCACACAGGATCTTGGCTTATAGCCTCGTCTTCTGGTGCTGCCTGAGTTTAGATACAGAGTAACTGAGTAGCTGAGGGAAATGGGCGCTTAATCATGGGCTTGGGACGATGAAGCTGGGGACAGTAGAGTAGAAATTCTCTCTCATCATCGTTATTTCCCCTTCAACTTCGTGATCATGTTGTATGGCTTGTAGATAGGATGGCTGGTTACAGAAGAGTGCATGGTAGGTGTGCAGGATGAAGGCCATATTATAGTTTTCACTGAGAGGGAATAAAGATGATTTGAGAGAGACAATTGACAATTGACAAAATTTATTGCTATTTAGCAATCAAGCCATATAGCGCTGCGACACGGTAACAACGATATCGAACGCGACGCGGTTACAATGACATGGAAACCATGGCAGTAGTGGTATGTACATCAAGATTCGATACATTATTGTCTGTGTCTCAAGTGTCTCAATTTTAAAACAGCCTTTCCTTTTCCAGTCTACAGCCATCGAAGGAAGTCAGCCCATGTAAGACCGGATCAGGTCCCGAAGATGATGTAATTCCTGCTCAGCACTCGCCACTGTCGCTGCGTGTTGTGTGTTAGTACACTGCTTCCCTTTACGAAGTCTGGCAAGCCTGACACGTTCTTCTGGCAACATGTTTTTCTCTTCTTGCTTGATGTACCAGAACACACACTTAGATTCCTCGCCAGGATCTCCATTCCAAGAGTATTCCAGGGTGATGTCATCTGATTCACACATCACAATGTTTTGATCGCCTGAACTATGTACCACCACCTTTCGAAACCATGTGTTTCTCTTACTGTCCCTTAATCGATGATGCACACGTTTGTCAGTTAGAGTAGACACATACTGTTTCACAATACCAGTATCAGAGTCATCCACTGTGCAGCCAACTGTCAGCTCTTCCTGCACATCAGACGCCTCAGAAGACACACCGATCTTGCTGTCTGTTGCTGGATCACACAGTAGATCAAGTGAATCTGGTGTGGCCGAGGCATTCAATTCACTGCTGACACACAGTTCTGTGTACACACTGGTTTGTTTTTCTTCTGTTTCCACATCGAGCAGGGAGTCAATGTTACACAAGACCGGCTCTTCCAAGACACTGTTATTGTCACATTGGCGACTTGCCTGTCTTTCTTGGTGTTGTCTGCTTCTTTGGACATCGCGACGGATTTGAGATGGGGGATTTTTGCGATAGTACTGAACACGGGAGTTACCTTCAGCACCGGGTCCGCTATTTCTGTTGACACTGACTTGTCAGCTGGCTTCATTCACAAGACGAACACAACGCTGCCGCTCTCCCTCGCGACCTTCCAACTCGATACAACGTTGTCGATCAGCAGGGCGTTTAAAGTTGTTATTACAGTTGCTGGAAGGCCAGTAACTGACATTTTGAAGCTAAAATGCAAAAATTTGCAGCAGCTTACTAACAGCACGCCAGAGAGAGAGAGAGGAGAGAGAGAGAGAGGAGAGAGAGAAGAGAGAGAGAGAGAGAGAGAGAGGGAGGGGAGGGGGGGGGGGGGGGGAGGGGAGGGGGAGAGAGAGAGAGAGAATGCTTTTATGCAGGTAAAGAAATAACCATGAACACGAGATTTTTTATATTCAGGTTTTAAGGTTTAAAAAATATCACAAAAATGTCAGATTAATCTGAACATAAAAGAAGAAATGTACAAAGAAGCACTCTGTACAATTAAATAATGTAAAAATAAAATAAAATTGATTGTATAATGAAGAAAAATGTATTATGGATATTTTATTTTGCCATGCGATCAAAACGAGAGAGAGAGAGAGAGAGAGGAGAGAGAGAGAGAGAGAGAGAGAGAGAGAGAGAGAGAGAGAGAGAGAGAGAGAGAGAGAGAGAGAAAATCTCCGTAGAGTTTAAATGTAGAATATCTGGTTGCTACACATGAAATAAATAAAGTATAAATAATGTTGTCCTTGTCCAGCTTTTGTATGAGGTCAACTATTCTAACAGGCTGCTCGACTTTTAATCAAGTAAGGGGAGACACATACAGATAATGAAAACTGTTTTTATTTGTACGTATAACAAGAGGGTAAGTGAGTTTGTGCTTACGAGGGAAATAAAATTATAGATGACATTTTAAAACTGTGTATGATAATTTAACGCTCAAGAAGAAAGCAAACATACACAGTATTGTAAAATGTTTTAGGATAAGAAAGGACCATGCTGCGATGAATGAAAACAATTTCAATCCATTCTTGCGCTGGGAACAGGAATGTTTCAAGTTTTACTGGCTGAGTCAAGCTGGTTATCAAGACTCACAGACGGATCAGTCTAACGGTGCTAGTCATGGAAATAGTTACGCTTAAATCAGTGGAATCTCAGACCGGAGACACTTGCAGAGCAGAGCTGTCTTACCATGTAATGGACATCCTCCTATATAGCTGACACTACTGCCTGAAAGGTAGGGGGGGAGGTGTGCGTGTGTGTGTGTGTTTGTTGTGTGTTTGTGTGTGTGTGTTTGTGTGTGTGTGCTTGTGTGTGTGTGTGTTTGTGTGTGTGTGTGTGTGTGTGAATGGGTAAGTGACCTTAACTGACCGCTTGTGAGAATGACCATTCACTCATTACAAGAACCAGCAAGCCGCTTTCTCACGTTTCTCGTTGACAAACGGCATGGGCATATAATTTATGTCACAGGACGTAACTGAAGAAAGTAATAGTACATGTTCTGTAGAAATAATACTTGCATTGATTCACTCCAAAAGTGCTGGATTCTCCTTCATGTAACACTCATGCTGGCATTCATGTAGGCTTTTCTTTCTTATTGTGCTGCCTCGTCTTCTGTAACGGTCCTGTCCTGCTGTTCCCACGCCGCTCATTTCAATCTCTCCGCCCCAGCCTCGCCCACATTCGGCATGTTGCATCCTCAGGGTCGGAAGTCCACTGGGAGATCATCAATGCCAGGCCGCCCTGGAACCACCAGCTAGAGGGGCCCTGCACTGCTCTTGTGTCAGTGGAGCCTGTACTGAGCTAACATACGCAGGACACCACGTACCAAGGCCCCTTCTGACGACAGTAATAGCTCAGTCGCGGGGCCAGACTGAATGAGACACCCATCCGGGGTGGCGACCACAACATCCCCCCAACGACCCTCTCCCGTGAACTTCCAACTCCGAAGGTTTTGACCTAAACTCACCACAGGCACAGGAGTGTAGGGAGAAATCGAAACCTTTCCCCCATCCATTAGACCATGAGTGGTGGTCTGGGCGCTAGTCATTCGGATGAGAGGATAAACCGAGGTCCCGTGTGGTACTCAAAATTATTCAGCGCACGTAAAAGAACAAGAGAGTTGTCCCTGGCAAAATTCTTAGTAAAAAAGCCACTCCGATAGGGAAACAAATACAGACACCCTCCCCCCCCCCAAAAAAAAAAAAAAAAAGGTGGCGCTGCTGTTGTGGCGACGCGCTCTCCCCGGGGAGAGCAGCCCGAATTTCACAAAGAGAAATCTCGTGACTTAAAGTGGTATAAGTAAATAAATAAATAAATGAGGTCACCATGAGATCAGAACAACAGGGCCCATCGAATGAAAGGTAGTTTTCATTTACTGCATGGTGATCAGTGAGGATGACGTAAAGATGCTGCTATGGAAGTGCATGTTGCTCTGAGAGGGGCTTGATAGGGCTGAACTGTACGCTTCTTTTTATATCAAAAGATTGTAAGATAAAAGACATTACTTCTCTCCCATGATGAAGTCAGATGTTCTGGGCCTGACTTGTCAGGCGCTTAAAGCAGCACAACGCATTTTTTGCTCATATAACAGACAGCAATAGTTGTTGCCTGAGCGTTCGGAGAAGAAGAGCATATCCCGGCGTCAACCGGGCCCGAGAGACGCAGATACCTGCAGTGTTGGTCACATAGTTTGAGCAACACTCTGGAAATCGCATCCTCCGTAAAGAGGATGAAGCGTGACTGTGTGGTCCGAGACTTCTCAATGAGCCTATATCACACTCAGACTGGGTAGCAGCCGCCCGGAGTCCGAAACAATCCCTATGACTCTAACGGGATTCGAACCCGTGACCTTCCAGTCCGTAACTCACGGCGCTAACCACTGCGCTACGGCGGATGGTCAGATAAGCTTTCTTAAGCTGCGGCCACAGGCTAGACCTGTACTGTACAAGCAGACCAGCTTCTGAACACGTCATAGACCATTTTGTCCACGCCTGAAAACATGAGGGGGACAGTTAGACGAGGCAGTCTGATGTGTACAACCTTGTTTACGTTTTTGGTTTTGGTTCTGTTACTGTTACTAACCGTCTTCGGGGAGAACTTGGAAAGAAGAAAAGAGATACACACACACACACACAACACACACACACACACTCACATACACACTCACACACACACACATACACACACACACACACACACACACACACACACACTCACTCACTCACTCACTCACTCACTCACTCTTAATGTGAATAAACGTTAAATTGAAGAACAACACACACACACAGAGGCGCACACACACATGTACTCACAAACGCACGCACGCACGCGCACACACACACACGCGCGCGCGCGCACACACACACACACACATGTTCTCTATATATTGTAACACTTTATCTTTGGTCTAATATCACCTTGAGTGAACAAACGTTAAATTAAAGAAAAAACCCTCAAACAGCTCACAACCGCACACACACACACACATATACACACCACACACACACACACACACACACACACACACACACACACACACACACACACACACACACCACACTACACCACACCACATCACACCACAACACAAGAACACATAGCACAACACAAGAACAAGAACAAAAATAACAATACACATACTCACCACAACACACACACACACGCTCACACACACACACACACACTCACACACGCTCACACACTCACACACGCTCATACACACACACACGCTCGCTCACACACACACACGCTCACACACACACACGCACACAACACACACACACACACACACTTCACATATTATGCGCGCGTACGTAGGCCTACCTTTTTCACTCCCAGACAGAAGTGTTCTGAAAAAAACACCCAACCTTGTGAACACAGAGTGAAGATGGAGTGAAAATGGCGATAAAAATGTGCAAGGACGGATCCTTTTCTCATTAAAGCCGGCTGAAATTAGAAAGGCTGGGAGTTTGGGGAAGCTATTTAGTTTGAGAATGAGTTTTAGAATGAGTTTTCTTGCTGTTCGCTTCCATCTTGACATTTCTCTCATTGTAAAAAATAAATGATACTCCACTGTCAGTATCTCACCTTGTATTGATTTGGGATAAAACAGGAAAGTTAATCGTGTTTTGAGTAATATTTCAAGAGGGGAGGGGTGGGTGAGGAATGAGGGTGGTGGGTAAGGGGGGGAAAGTGGGAGAGCTGGGGGTGGGTAGGGTGGATATATGACATAGGGTAGGATGGGAAGATTTTGAGGATTGGGTGGAACGAAATAGACGTGGTGTGCGTGTTTGGTGTGTGTGGTGTGTGAGATAGTTGTGTGTGTGTGTGTAGTGTAGATGATTGTGTGTGTGATGGAAGAGAGAGAGACAGACAGAGACGGAAGGACAGAGAGAGAGAGAAGAGAGAGAGAGAGAGAGAGAGAGAAGAGAGAGAGAGAGAGAGAGAGAGAGAGAGAGAGAGATTCTGCCATCATCACTGCCCTTATGGCTCATTCTGTGTGACGCAGTGGTAGCAGACCTCGGGCTACAGTGTCTGTGTTGAAAATAACTGGTATCCAGTGGCCTGCATAGTGGTTCTCTCCCGTCCACCTCTTCCTCTGTCTGTCTGCTCTTTCGTTCTGTCTGTCTGCGTCTGTGTATTTCTAAATCTCTCTGTGTTCTCAGTCTCTCACCCCTGTTCTACTTCGTTATCTTGGTCATTCTACTTTTATTTTTGTATTGCTCTCTGTCTGTCTGTCTCTGTCTCCGTTTCTTTATTTCTCTCTCTCTCTCTTTCTCTCTCTCTCTGTCTATTTCTCTCTCTTTCTTCTTTGTCTCTTTCTCTTTCTTCCTCTTCTCTCTTTCTCTTCTTTCTCTCTGTCTGTCTGCCCTTCCCCCCCCCCTCCCCCCCCTCTCTCTCTCTCTCTCTCTCTGATGAAAAAGAACGACTGTGAGTGATGCTGGCCGGGCCAGGACCATCTTGATTTGGTATAGAAAGGCTGTTCTGCAAAAAACCTCCCAAAACAATAAACTCCATGTAGCTGAATAACTGCAAATCCTTTTCAACGACCCGTCCAACACTTTTTTTGTTAAAAATCTAAAACAAAATTGAAAGAAAAGACATGTCAAGCAAGAAAAATCAATTCAAGTAAGCGTTTCCTATACTTCTACTGTCCAGCTCCTTCCCGATAATCAGTTACCACCTTACAACACATCTGGTCATGAAAACACTCCAGACAACCCGCCAAAACCTAAGAGCTATAACAACAGCAACAACAAGAGCAGCAACAGCAGCACAACAACAACAACAACAACAACAACAACAACAACAACAACAACAACAAGAGGAACAAATAAAAGAGGAAAAAAATCACCATCCTCCATTTCTCATTTGGCACAGGAGTTCGTCTTTATACCTGGCACGCTGCGAAAAACAGTGTCTTTGTATCATCATCACCATCGTCCTCGTTCCTTGTCTGGGACTCTCCAGAGAGCACTGCGGCAGCTGTCTAGACGAGTGCCCCCTCCGGGTTTGCCTTGGCTTTGTGTGTGAAGTTGGGGAAACACACTATGCAGTAGTTCTTGAAGAGATAGATGTCCGAGTCTCTCTCTGTCTCTCTCCCTCTCTCTCTCTCTCTCTGTCTGTCTGTCTCTGTCTCTGTGTCTGTGTGTATCTGTCTGTCTGTGTGTATCTGTCTGTCTCTCTGTCTCTGTCTCTCTCTCTGTGTATCTGTCTGTCTCTCTGTCTGTTTGACTCCTTTCTCTCTCTCTGTTTCTCTCTCCTCTTTCTTTCCTCTCACTTTGAGTAATTCAAGGACCCCAAAACACACACACACACACACACACACACACACACACACACACACACACACACACACACACACACACACA
>CM054142.1:47801626-47804126 GCA_028751875.1 Rapana venosa
TCCGACACTGTGTGTGTGTGTGTGTGTGTGTGTGTGTGTGTGTGTGTGTGTGTGTGTGTGTGTGTTGTGTGTGGCGCGTGTGTGTGTAACGTCGGCGTGCGTGCGTGCGTGTGTGAGTGTGTTTGTGTTGGGTTTTGTACACGCGATAGCATGTGTGCAATTTGATTTGTGTGTGTGTGCACGCGTATGCGTGTGTTTTAATTTGAAAGTGTCTGTGTGCTGGGGGGATTTAAACGCGTCCATGTTCGTGTGTCTTTGTATGTATGTATTGATTGATCTCATGCTGTATTGTCTATTATTTTTTTTCATGCGGCATTTCCCTTTTCTCCCTCCCTTTAAAGAGACCGGACTGAACTCTGTAATGATATCAATATGTGCGTAAAGAGTAAACGATGAACAAATACAAAGAGGAAAATAACTACGAACGTGAAGACGGGAGAGAGAGAGAGAGAG
Organism: Rapana venosa; assembly: GCA_028751875.1. Classification (NCBI taxonomy): domain Eukaryota; kingdom Metazoa; phylum Mollusca; class Gastropoda; order Neogastropoda; family Muricidae; genus Rapana; species Rapana venosa. The sequence goes on from CM054142.1 coordinate 47,802,080, forward strand.
AGAGACAGACAGACAGACAGACAGACAGACACAATACAAGATGACAGACAGACAGACAGAGATAGACAGACAGACAGACAAGAAGAGATTGGAAAAGCTACAGGATGAACAAACAAAGGCTGAATGGACCCTCAGCTGATCCAACATGCGTCACACAAGAATGAATTAGGATCAGTTTACCTCGTTACCTGTGCGTTGTGTCTTTTGCTGGCTGCAGACAGAGGCCCCCTGTCATCATCAGCCTGTGGCCGTGTTTTAGCAGCCTGGCTGTCGCGTGGTCTGCTCGAGAACGCTACAGTGTAAGGCTATCGTTGTTATGAACTGAGAAGTGGAAACCTGGAGATTAACTGAATGATATGTACAATAGGGAAGTTCAACAAAGTAAAGCATGCTCTATCTGTTTGTCTGCCCCACTTGCCCTCTCCCTCCACTCCCTCCCCACTTCTCTGTCTGTCTGTCTGTCTGTCTGTCTGTCTGTCTGTCTGTCTCTCTCTCTCTCTCTCCCTCTCACACACACACACACGCACACACACACACACACACACACACACACACACACACACACACACACACACACACTCACACCATCTGCTGTTTAGCTTTTTAAAGCATTACGTGAAGACATATGTTCCATGTTTGGTTATTACTAAGAAAACGACTTTTTTCCCCCTTTTCATTGTCATTAATTTCTTTTTGTTATTTTTGGTTTGTTGTAGAAGGCTGTTGCAAAAAAACAATTGTCATGTTTATTGCGTCACATGAAAAAAGGAAAATAAATTCCTACTTTAGTTAAGTTCAGCTCTCTTTCGGGATATCTCCCCCCCCCCCTTCCTCGCCGTCAATTTAATGATGCATAGACACACATGGACACAGGCAGGCAGGCAGGCAGGCATACTCAGACGTATACCGCCGCCACCACCACCACCAAATTCATAATTTTCTTGATTTAAGTTACCTGAAAGCTCTCTTATGAAACAGTCCAAAGCAATCTTTTTCTTTATTTGTTTATTTTATCTTATTCTTTTATTTGAGGATAACTGTACTGAGACTGACATTTCTCCTAATGAGAAATGACTGCTAGAAAACTCCTGCTGTCTATAGAAGACCCTTTCATCTCATCTCATCTCATCTAATCTGCTCCGGGGTCGTAGGGGCACTGCAGTGACGAACGTTGCACCAGTTGGCTCCATTTGCGGCGGTTGTGGGCAAGTGCCTGGGTTGTGGAGAAGCTCTTCCCATTCCATTCAGTGATGTTGTCTGCCCATTTCTTCTTCGGCTGCTTCGCCTTCTCTTCCCCTTCACTGTTCCTTGCAGTATGGTCTTGGAGAGCCCATCTGATCTTGTCACATGCCCGTACCATCTCAGCTTCTTAGGTCCAAAAATACAATTTTGCTTTACGGCCTGCTTCACTCTTTACTTTTTTCCTTATATTAAACAATGATAAAATCTTTCAGAATTAATCTTCCCGCTAAATATTGATCGAGGCTAAAAGTTGAGGGTTTGTTATTTTGTGTCTGATCTGCTGAAGAAGGAGGCGGAAGAGGATTAACGATGGTGAGGAAGGATTAGGGGACGGAGGGGGAGTGTGGTGGGTGGGAAGGTGATGGGAGTGTGTGTGTGGGGGGGGGGGGGGGGGGGGAACGGTAGGTTTTCCTGTCTGCCAGCAAAAGGAGGGGGGGGGGGGGGAGAAGCAAAACTCTTTATTTTGAGGTTAGGAGAGAAGCGCCAAGGTACATTTTTTTTAATCCACTTCCCAAGTTTATCATAATACGAACAAGTTGTAAAAATCATGAGAGAGAGAGAGTGCTGCCTCACCACCTCTGTACGTCTCAGATACATCCAGATTTATAATGAAAGGATGGGTCACAGTGGTCTGCACTGGAAACGAAATAGCCAGTGGTCTTCATATGGATGACTTATCTCATAGGGTGTGCTTCTTCCCTCACTGCATCCCCGCCTTCATTCCTACCTTCCTTACTTTTTTCTCCTTTCAGTCATTCTTCAAAATATCTGGTGATGTAAGGCCGATGTACATGAGGCTATTTCA
>CM054142.1:47809126-47839126 GCA_028751875.1 Rapana venosa
ATTTGAAAAGGTCGACATCTATATTGTCAAATGAAAGGAAATCTCCTCATGTATGTTGTTAAAATAAGGATAGTTTTTGGTGGAGAGTTTTAACATTTTCAAATCAGTCAAGCGAGTTCCTTTTGTGTGTGGATTTCTGCTTGTTATCATTGTCAGATGAACGCTGGCATTTTCTTATCAGTGAGATGTTTCATCCTATAGCATGTGAAATGAACACTATTTCTTATCCGTTGGATTTTTCATCCTTTTGCATTGTCAAATGAACACTTTACAGTCTATCAATGAGAGTTTCATCTTTAAGCATGTCAAATGAACACTGACATTTTCTTATCAGTGAGATGTTTCATAATTTAGCATCGTCACATAAACGATGACAGATTCATATTCCTGAGTGAGGTGTTGTGTTCCTTGACATTGGCAAAGAAACCACAACGGTTTCTGAGCTGACGTGTACGTCTGCTAGTTTTATTCAAAGCCACTCTATTCATGGACAGTAATTGCATTCTTTGAGCTGAAGACTGAATTGAATGGTTCAATACATCTTTGAAATAATCCAGAACCATATTAACTGACTATGAACCATATTAACTGACCACCTGTCCTCGCTGCATGTACATACGCACTCGCCACTAAATGAGAGGGAGGAAGGCCCACCCGTGGGGGGGGGGGGGGGGGGGAGAGAGAGAGAGAGAGAGATTGAGAGAGATTGAGATTGTAATTTTTGTCAAAATATCTTACTTTGTCCCTCTTTCTCTCCCACCCTTCACATGTATATTTCTGTCTCTGTTGCTGTCCATCTGTCTGTCTTTCTGCCTGTCTGTATGTCTGTTTCTGTATTTCCCTCCTGCTCTCTCTTTCCCGTGTGTGTGTGTCTGTGTATGTCTGTCTGTGAGTATAGTGCATGCATGGGTACCTGTGTGTGTATGTGTGCGCACATTCTCAAAAAATAAGCGGACACACGAACAGGCATACTTGTATTCGAATATTTTTGGCTACACATGTGCAAAATGGGCTTAGTGTTGTCAGATGTGTCTTGCAATCCACACCGGTACTTTCTGTGGTGTATTTTTAACTGTTTTAAGATGTTCTACCAATAGAGCTCCTGGTATAAATGAAAGGAGTGAGGATATAGTTGGGGAATGGAGTTGTACACAGAGATAAACACGTGTTTTTAAAAAAACTGACAGGGAAAAGCAGTAGAATAGATGAGGAGTTTGCGTTTCTCAGCAATAGTTGTAGTGCGGAGTTTGCCTTTCTTAGCAATGAGGAGTTTGCCTTTCTGAACAAAGAGGACTTTGCCTTTCTTAACAAAGAGGAGTTTGCCTTTCTTAACAATGAGGGCTTTCTCATTCTTAACAATGAGGGCTTTCTCTTTCTTAACAATGAGGAGTTTGCCTTTCTTAACAATGAGGAGTTTGCCTTTCTTAACAATGAGGAGTTTGCCTTTCTTGACAATGAGGAGTTTGCCTTTCTTAATAATGAGGGCTTTCTCTTTCTTAACAATGAGGGCTTTCTTAACAATGAGGAGTTTGCCTTTCTTAACAATGAGGACTTTGCCTTTCTTAACAATGAGGAGTTTGCCTTTCTTAACAGTGGGGAGTTTGCCTTTCTTAATAATGAGGGCTTTCTCTTTCTTAATAATGAGGGCTTTCTCTTTCTTAACAATGAGGGCTTTCTCTTTCTTAACAATGAGGGCTTTCTCTTTCTTAACAATGAGGGCTTTCTCTTTCTTAACAATAAGGAGTTTGCCTTTCTTAATAATGAGGACTTTGCCTTTCCTAACAGTGAGGACTTTGCCTTTCTTAATAATGAGGAGTTTGCCTTTCTTAATAATGAGGACTTTGCCTTTCTTAACAATGAGGACTTTGTCTTTTTTAATAATGAGGAGTTTGCCTTTCTTAATGATGAGGACTTTGCCTTTCTTAACAGTGAGGAGTTTGCCTTTCTTAACAGTGAGGACTTTGATTTTCTTAATAATGAGGAGTTTGCCTTTGTTAACAGTGAGGAGTTTGCCTTTCTTAATAATGATGAGTTTGTCTTTCTTAATAATGAGGAGTTTGCCTTTGTTAACAGTGAGGAGTTTGCCTTTCTTAATAATGATGAGTTTGCCTTTCTTAACAATGAGGCCTTTCCTTTCTTAACAGTGTTTGTAATAAGTGAGGATTTTTCATTTCTTAGCAAAGTTTGTAATAAGGGAGGAGTTTTCATTTCTTAACAATGTTTGTCTCTGTCCTGTTGTCATTTATTTCTTAGATATATGGCAAGAAAGACGCCTCAGTGGTGAAACTTTAAACCAGCCTCGATTTTGTTTAGATTAGCTTCATTATCTGTTTGTTTTTTATGTTAATTTGTGTTATGGTTTTTGTTGTGCTTCTGTGTTTGAGGATGGGGTAAAGTGGTGACAAAATATCAGAGAGAGAGAGAGACAGACAGACAGACAGACAGACAGACAGACAGTCACAGACAGACAGACAGACAGACAGACAGTCAGTCAGTCAGTCAGTCAGTCAGTCAGTCAGACAGACAGACAGAGGCGGAGGTAGGAAGGGAGAGAGGGGGCACTGAAGAAGACCATCAGCAAGGTAAAGGGATAAGGAACAATCCGCTTTACAAATGGCGGCGGCAGCCAGCACGCCATCTGGCCGTTAGTTCGCTTGGGCAAGGTGGCCACCAGAAATGTGACGTAGGCAGAGGGAGAGGAGATGGGAGATTTGTTCTCCGTGTAATATCCAATTTGTCACCATTTTATGAAGCTTAGGGAAAGAAAAGCGCGCGCGCGTGTGTGCCTAAGAGAGATGGGTGGAATCATTTTCAGTTTGTCTCAGTGTTCATAGCTGCTTGGCTGCATGCGTACATGTTAGCGCAAGTTCATGGGTATTTTGTGAATTAGAAACCCCCGCAGGGAAGAAAAAAGGGAAATAGAAGCAGGAAATGTGACAAAATGCATTCCTAATCAACTGGCAGTGTTGCAGTGCTGCTTTACGTACAGGACAGAACGGATATTTCAGTGGCGGCAACTCTTCCTGTGCCCTGGTTCTTTCCCCCTCCTGAGGTTTCAGGTATCCAGCATCAAACAGGTCTGTGCATTGGGTGACCAGTGACCGGGGGAGGGGGGGGATGTGAAAGTAATCATGGCAGGGGTGAGTGGAAGATGGCGGCAATATCTGTCAGAGGAACCGGGATTTGAATGGGCGACCTTCTAGGGGGAAATCCAATCCGAGTTGACAGGAGGTTTTTGTGGCTGCAGGGTTCAGAGAGTTTCAACAAACAGATTCTGGCCGATCATCATTGAAGACAGGGCTGGTGGTGAATGTCACAGATCCTATGTCAGACCTTTGAAACTTGAAGTAAATCGAAGTTTACATAATAACAACAACAATAAATGGAACTTATATAGCGCTGTATCTTGCAAAGACAAATCAAAGCGCATGCATTCAATCTAATCTTACACAGTCATGCAACCAATGACGAACAATCAATAGTTTAAACAAACAGATATTACAAACATGGTACGCTGCAGACCAAATCTATGAAATAAAATTTCAATAGTCAAATGTTTTTCAAAAGCACACACATACACACACACACACACACACACACACACACACACACACACACACACACACACACACACACACACACACAGGTCATATACTTTAGCAGGGTGATGGGACATGGGTTAGTGAAGTTGGGACAGCTCTGATATGAAACAGTGGGGGGGGGGGGGGGGTCTTAGGTTTGAAATAAATATGTCTTGAAGCTGGATTTAAAAGTGTCAAAAGTAGGCGTCTGGCGAAGAGAGAGGGAGCTCATTCCACGTCAACAGACCCGAAATAGAGAAAGAGCGGCGGCCATCGGTGGATTGATTGAATCTAGGTATTCGTAGGCACAAGGTATCTGCAGCAGAGCAATTTTCAGACACATTGTGTGAAAACCATAAGGTCTGTGTGTGATGGAAAAGTACTGCCCACGTGGGCAGCACCAACTGTCGGCTGCGCTCGTATTGGAATCTAGCGGCAGCAGCCGTTATTGTCGGCTGCAGTCGTAACGGGGTCAAGACGGTTAAATACACATAGTCCAAAATCCTGAAAAAACTATCAACAGAAGACTGTATGCTTGTACATTGTGATTGTCTCTTCAATTTCAGAATGCAAACAGCAGCAGCGTTGTTGGAAACAAACAAATGTGATACTTTAAAAAAAAAAAAAAAAACCCACCAGAAAGCTTGACGAAAACAACCTCTCATACTGTACCTCGCTTCGTCACAAAAAGCAACAGTTCTCTCCAAACACCCTTCCACATACAATCGTAATATATACATACAAATCGGATTATCGAAACACTTGGAAACTAGGAAAAAACCCAGTCTTAGACCTCAATTAGGCAGGATCAGATCTGTCAGCGACAATAAATGTCACCTTTTACGCACAAAAACAACAACGTACCTTTTTAATAAAAAAAAAAGACATTATCACAAGCCATCACATAAATCAATGGCACAAAACAATTAATGTATACAAAAAAAGTCAACAAATCACTTTGGCAGGTTCACAAAATAGATGACTTCTACTGACAATACAAAAAAAATTCAAACAAAATCCACCCAAACAACAACAAAAACAACCAAGAAAAAAACACCAGGCTTAAGATTTTTAAAAATCCAAAAAACCCCACCACACAGTCTCCCCCCCTTCAAAAATTCACCAGGCTAAGTTTTTACTGGGGGAGGATTACATTTCTTCCCTGAGGGCGTCCTGCAGACGACGTCGGGCATGGATGACCCTCAGCTCCTGGCTCCTCTTTCGACACCAGGATCTGCTGGATGTGGGGCTGGTCGGTGTCCGGGTTCACCATGGGGTTCTTCTGCATCCGAGAGCGGCTGCTGCTCTGGCCCGTCACAGGGCCGTGTTCAGATGCAGGGCCGCCGAGATGAAGCGAGATAGTATTTCTGATCCCTTTGGATTTCTGGTGACTTTACCAATCAGCGTTCGAATGTTTCCCTGACATTTTGGTTTGGAAGAGATAGCAGTAACAGAACAAGACAAGTGACTGGAAAGATGCTATAAACTCAGCAGTACAGGGTTCTTTAAGGAGGCAAAAGCAGATTAGAATGGACTTTCTGAATGTCAGACCTTTCAGAAATAGAGGCAAGACAATTTCTGGGTTGAATCTCAAGTTTAAAGATGAGAAGTATGTTGCGGCTATGACAAACCGGTTGAGTCAAAAGTGTATAGCTGAAAAGAAACATGTTCCAGCAATGACAAACACTAGAGGGGTCATAACCATGTTGTAGCCTACACGACAAACGGTCTCATCTTGAAATGTTGATCATAGAAATGGAATGCCATAAGAAATATACCCGACAAACTTCGAAGCATGAACAAGAAAAAAGAGTAATGTGGTGAATGAGAGAATAGTCTTCACATGAATGTTAATTTAAAATGTCTGTGCTTTATAGGTCACATTTATTACTTCACCCTCAGCAACGTGAAGCGTGCTATAATTGGACCATCTTTGTCACTGGTTCAGAATTCTTTGCTTTCTATAATCTGGAAATTTGTTCTTAATCGTTGGTCCAGATGGTAAAGACTTTGGTTTCGCAGTTTGCGGGAAACTACTGGTCACACACATGTGCATCAACAGGAAAAGAAGGAAAACAAGATAAGGAAAAGAAATCTCTTTATCCCCATCTTACCTCCTTTAAGCTTGCCCCAATCTCAGAGAGACAGACAGACAGAGAACAATGAACGAAATTTAAAAAGAAAGAATAAATAAAGGAAATGAGTCGCTCTGCATTCAGAACAATTTTTCAGTTTAAATTCCTCCGAAGAACTGGAATCTCTTCCATCGATTATGTGTCATTTTTGCGTTTATTGCCTCTTGCTGCTTCTTTTGTTTTGCCTTTACAAACACAGCCGTGCTGTTTCACTCGTTCTTTGTAGGGGGACGGGACGGCCTGGTGGTTAGAGCGTTGCGCTTTCAATCTGACGGCCCTGGGTTTGAGCCCAGGTTCGAGCCACCACCGAGACTAACGTTCAAGGGGATTTTCCCCCTGGAGTAACGTTACATCAGTGCCGACTCTCCACCAGACTATAAACTGAGGTCAGGTATGTGAGCCCTCGCAGAACATCTTGTGCATACGTTTAAATCTGTTCCGCCTTTTGGAACAGTAGGCCATTGTGTGCCAGTGGGAACAGGTGATAACATTCACAAAACCTCATAGAGACGGGGACTCGGTGTAAAAAAGTACACGAGTGCTTATTGCAATTTCCTAGGAATAAAAGAATAAATAAATGGATACATAAACCCACGTACACGCAAACTCACACGCTTGCTTTCTTAGAAGCTCGCATAATTTTTTTTCTATCTGTCCCTGCCTCACTCTCTCTCTCTTCATTCAGAGAGAGAGAGAGGGGTGGGGGGTGTTAGCTGTAAACCATCCAAACAGGAGCAGGTGGTGGTATGTGGTCATGCAGTCACCAGGAGAAACACCCCTAGTGTCACTGACAGAAGCCATGCTGCTTCACCACAGGGCCACCACACCCACCTTTCTGTTGGACTCCTCCTTCCCTTCAGCTGTGGCAGCCATGACTCCATTTCTCTCTGTCTCACTGTCTGTCTTTCTGTCTCTGTCTGTATGTCTGCCTCTGTCTGTCTGTCTGTCTCTCTCTCTCTCTCTGTCTCTCTCTCTCTCTCTCTCTCTCTCTCTCTCTCTCTCTCTCTCTCTCTCTCTCTCTCTCTCTCTCTCTCTCGCTTTCTCTGTGTTCGAGTTCGAGTTCTCTCGCTCTCTCCTCTTGTCTTTTTCCTTGTGCAATCCAGTCTTCCTTAACCCTTCCCCCTTCCCAATCTTCTGTTTGTTTCTCTCTTTATTTTATTTTCCGCTTTGGTGGCCTTGACGTGGAGCTTTCTTTCTTTCTCTTTTATCTTTTTTAAGATCTATTTTCACAGAAAATCGATGCCGTGCAAATGCATTTCTTATAGTAAAACTCAGACCATAAAAACAGTTTACTAGTCATGCTTAGAGACGGTTTTTTAATATTGATGTCAAGCGTGTGTGTGTGTGTGTGTGTGTGTGTGTGTGTGTGTGTGTGTGTGTGTGTGTGTGTGTGTGTGTGTGTGTGTGTGTGTGTCTCTCTCTCTCTCTCTCTCTCTCTCTCTCTCTCTTATATATATATATATATACATATATACCAGGATAGCTAGACAGACACACATACATTTACATTTTTGTTTGGCCCTGTTACAAGACAGGTATAAAACAAGAAAAAGACAATAGTAAACCATGAGCAAAAATAATCGGTTTGAATTTCATAAATCATTCTTTCTTGGTTTTGACCTTTTCCGTTACTGCCAGCCACTTTACCTTTCTGCTACGTGGTCTCTGCTATCAGATGACAGTGAAGTCAGGTTTGCTGATTTAAATCTGAAAACACCCCTGACCATAAACCCGATGATCTGAACAGCTCACGAACGTTTCAGCTGTTACCAATCTCTGACATGGAAAACTTGCATAGGTTTCCTATACAGTACCTGCCAGACTGGAATGTGGAGTTCCGCAGGGATCTGTTCTGGGCCCTGTTCTTTTCACCCTCTACACTGCTCCACTGTCGCATATAATTAACCGTCATCAGATCAACCATCATTTTTATGCAGACGACTCTCAGATTCTAAGCAGCGACACTCCTGAAAATCTGCCTTCTCTCTTGACAAGTATGGCCCACTGCTTTCAAGATATCCAGAACTGGATGATACAGAACAAGTTACAGCTAAATGCAGATAAAACGGAAACTATGCTTGTAGGGACCAAACACAAACTCTCTTCCATTACAACAGCTTCAATACAATTTGGCAATGCATCAGTCCCTCTATCCACTATTGTGAAGTATCTAGGGGTCATTATTGACCACACACTCTCTATGCAAAAATTCACCACCCAGACCTGCTAGTCATGGTACTATCAATTATGGCGTATTAGTGCAATTCGAAAGTACCTGTCCACAGATGCAACACCCAAACTCGTTACATCTCTCATTCTTTCACGTCTGGACTATTGCAATTCTCTTTTGGCTGGTCTGCCAGCATCATCAATCCACTCCCTTCAACGTATACAAAACTCTGCAGCTCGACTAGTCCTAAGAAAGAAAAAATCTGAGCACATTACCCCTCTCTTGCAATTTCTCCACTGGCTGCCTCTGCTACATAGAGTAAACTATAAGATCAGTACCCTCTGTTACAAATGTCTCCACAAAACAGCACCCGCCTACCTCTGTGAATGTCTTCACTTGTACACTCCTCGTTCCCTCCGCTCTGCTGCAGATACCTTGTCCTTACAAATACCTAGATTCAACCAATCCACCGTCGGCCGTCGCTCTTTCTCTATTTCTGGTCCATCGATCTGGAATGACCTCCCCCTCTCTCTCCGCCAAAAGCCTTCTTATGACACTTTAAAATCCAGTCTCAAGACGTATTTATTTCAAAACTAAAATTTTCCTCTCCTGCTTCATCTCACAGATTTTCCCTTCCTTCAACAGCCGAGATTCTATCGCCCTGCCAGGGTGTGACCTGTGTGTGTGTGTGTGTGTGTGTGTGTGTGTGTGTGTGTGTGTGTGTGTGTGTGTGTGTGTGTGTGTGTGTGTGTGTGTGTGTGTGTGTGTGTGTGCGCTTGCTTTGATTTGTCTCTGCAAGATATAGCGCTATATAAATTCCATTTATTATTATTATTACTACTATCTTAAGATGAAAATGAAAACGTTTGGGTTTGAAATGTGCATTTTATAAACAAAACAAAAAGAATTTAGATTCGACTCATGGAAGTATGGTGACTGAAAAGGATTCAATATACGGGAACACTTACTGAAAAATGGTAATGACAAGCTTTGCATGACAGTATCACTTTTTATCAAGATAATCGTCATATGCTTCTGAAATCTGTCATTAACGTTTCACAACTGGGTCAGCTCGTTATAAAACAAGTAAAAACTTATCGATCATTTTTCAGTTGCAGCCAGTTAGTCGATCAGTAAATAAATCAGGCCAACCAACCAGCCAGTCTGAGTCTTTGCTGTATGAGTGCCACATGGATTGTAGGCTGGAGCCTCCTGACAGATCCAGCAGTCTTTCACTTTAGTTCTGAAGCTTCTCTGGCAATAGCTATGTGACATGTCAGTCAGAGAATAAATTGTAATGGAATTCTGTCCTCGCTGAGACTGCTCGTTTTCCTGAACCCTTTCCCAGTGTTCCACATCCACCTGACTGTTCACACTTCACTCCCTCCATCTTTCTATCAGCCCAGCCAGTCTGTCTGTTGATCTGCTTGAAGATTTAGCCAATCTATTAGTCTAGCCTCCTTCATCTTCCTTGTCTGCCTTGATGTATGATGCGTCTCTCTCTGTCTGTCTGTCTCTCTGTCTCTCTGTCTGTCTGTCTGTCTCTCTCTCTCTCTCTCTCTCTCTCTCTCTCTCGCTCTCTCTCGCTCTCTCTCTCTCGCTCTCTCTCTCTCTTCATGTTCGTACTTGTGTGTGTTGATATATGTTGTATGCTGTCAGTATAAATCGTATCCCCACCTTCTGGAATTTCTGAGCTAGGATTTCCCCCTTTTGTATTTTTCACTTTGTTTCTGCATTGTTCCTTTTTTTCCTGTCACCTCCTTCTTGTTTGTTCTCTGCCTTCTTGGTCCATTCTCCTGCCTTTTTTTCAGAAAGACTTAAAACATAACAATTTTTCCTACACCAACGTCGGATACGCTGGGCCCGACTTAACAGCAGCGCAACGCATTTTCTCTCATATGACAAACAATAGTTGCTGTCTGAGCGTTGGACAAAGAAGAAGAAAAACATTTCATACCTATACAATGCGAACGAAGAAGACGGTCCTCAGCTGTGAGATTCCGTATTGAAGGGGTGGATGGAGAGGAGAGGTGAGGTGAGCTGAGGACTATTCCGTTCTGTACACATCTCCCCATCTTCTCATTCCTCTGTCTGCCTGGCTGGGACTGTCTGTCAGTTGCCTGCCAGCAGACGTCAGTACACAGAAGACGGAGGCACAGACACACAGAATGCTGGATCAAAAGGGAGGTAAACAAAGTGACGGCGTCGTTATCTCTCACTGGGCTTAGTCAATACAAGTCTGACCAAAAAGATTCCTGTAGGAGGCAAATGCGAGGGTGTTGGGGGACAGCAGGATAGAGATGGGGAGAAGTCTTGTACACCCACCCACCCTCACATACACACACCACCGCCACACCCAGAGGGAAAAACAAGTCTTAAGGAGGACAGTGAGACTATGTTGCTGGGATGCTGGGATAAGGATGGTTAGATTTTGCTGAATCAGGACCTAGGAGCTCGCTAGGAAGTCCAGCTGGAGAACATTGCAGTATTTTAGAATGCCATAAATGCTGTGGGAAGGAGGGAGAGAGAGGCGGGGGGTGAAAGGGAGAGAGAGAGAGAGAGAGAGAGAGAGAGAGAGAGAGAGAGAGAGAGAGAGAGAGAGAGAGTCACTCTCTATTGTAATATGTCACTGTCTCATTCTTTTCTTTGTATCCATATACCGGCATGAGTTTCTGCATCCGATCATATATTTGAAACAATTTCCTTGTTCCTGTATTACCACAGCCCATTCCCCCATTTGGAAGTACTGTGGCCGAAGACCGTAGTAGAATTAAACCATTTCAGTTCAGAGTTCAGAACGTTCTCTCTCTCTCTCTCTCTCTCTCTCTCTCTCTCTCTCTCTCTCTTCTCTCTCTCTCTCTCTCTCTCTCTCTCTCTCTCTCTCTCTCTCTCTCTCATAATTTGAGTTTTGACAAAAGGTGCCACACTGTGTCATTCAGTGTGACAGCAGTGTGAAGTGACCTGCTGTCTCTGGTGGCAGGTCCAGATTGACTTCTGTCAGTCCTGCTCTGCCTGTCCCTCCCAGGACGTCATGGCCATGGCCGAGGCTCAGAAGTCCATTCCAACTTTTCCCCAACTTCGTCCTCCTTCCCTCCCTCTGCCCCTCTCCATCCCTCTCCATCCCTTTCCATCTAATTTAGTAGTAGTATTTCATTACGATGCTCATTTGAATCTTCATTGGAATGTATATAAAACTACGGATTCTTACTGTTTGCATACATTGTTTACTTGAAGGATTTTTGCATTGGTGTGTGTTTGTCTAATTGTTGCTGTTAGGTTTAGTTTCAGTTTTGTTTTGATTAGTATGTGTGTGTGTGGGGGGGGGGGAGTTTTTCTTGATCTTTGTTCTTCTTTTCTTTCTTTTCTTTTTTTCTCTGGTTTTTCTCTTTTTTGTGAGAGCATGGTGTAAAGAATCCCTGTGCTTATCCATTTACTCCCAATAAACATTTCGAGATCGAGTTCGAGTTCCTCCCACTGCCCATTTCTTCTTTCAGACTGTTTTCTAATTTTGATTGAGAAGATTTTTGCCGCTGTTTCCGGCATCACATTTGTTCATTATACCCGACACTTTTTTGTCTGTTCAAGTATGGTGATAGAAAGTATCTGCTTGTAGGCAGGTATTTGCACATTCACATAACTATCATCATATGATTGCCTGAGTGCGTACAAACATGCACTCAAGCACGTCTCTCTGTCTCTGCCTGTCTCTGTCTCTCTCCACTGAGACACGCGCACACACATAACTACACACACACACACACACATACACACACACACACTCACTCACTCTCTCACTCGCTCACTCACAGAAGAAGGGAGAAAGGAACTATATTGATCACCCACAAGCTGACACAACACATCAATCCTGATCGAAGTGGCCACTGTCATTATCTTAAAAAGACAAACATAAGAAGCAGTAATGCCCTCCCTGTCTTAAGGTGGGCTATTGTCGGCAAAAGAGAGGTTGTCAAATCACCGTGTCCTGCATGTTCTGCAACACGAGACAGTCAGTCAGTGACGGGCTGTTGGGCAGAAGAGGCTGGGGATTCCTTTGTGGAGTATGACAGCACTTATAATATGCACGCATACGTATTTGCTTTTGATTATGAACACCCAAATTCTGTGCATCAACGTGAGCTCTTTCTATTTGCATGTGAATAGACACACACAACGCACACACACACACTAACACACACATACACACACGAAACACACACAGGTGTGCTCACGTACACACACATACTAACACACACACACGCACGAGCACGCACACACGCACACACACACACACACACTCACACAAGTGCACATAAATACCAACACATCTTCTCAGTCTTCTTTCCTTGCACCTCTACACTCTCTTCCCCTCCATTTTTTCCTAGCCCTTTCCTCGTCTAATATCACCAATAGTGAACAGGGGTGGAATTGAACACAAAGAAAGGCGTACATACGCTCTCCCCTCTCTCTCTTTGATTGAGGAGATTGGTCGGTTGGTCGGGGAGAAGAGAGAGAGAGAGAGAGAGAGAGAGAGAGAGAGAGAGAGAGAGAGAGAGAGAGAGAGAGAGAGACACAGACAGACAGACAGACAGACAGACACAGACAGACAGAGGGAGGGAGGGGGAAGGAGGGGGACTCTCCATGGGAAATATCATCTGAATTCTCAGGAGACGCCATCAGGACCTCGTCAGACAGCCATTGTCAGCAGAGTTCAGGGGGAGACCACACACAGGAAATCTCAGAGTCCTGCCACTTCCTCCTGGGAGGCTGATTCATTCGGACCGATAAAAAGGAAATGGCAGGCCTTCCACACTGTATCCCCCACCCACCCTCTACTGCGCCCCTTTCCCTCAAAGAAGGGGAAACTACTTGTGTAGGTGTGTGCGGATGTGTTCCCTTCCTGCTGTGTTAGGTATTCATTTTTTGGTGTGGTATAAGAGCGTTTTGTTGGTATAAGAGCATTTTGTTGGTATAAGAGCATTTGGTGGTATAAGAGGATTTTGTTGGTGTGAGAGCATTTTGTTGGTGTGAGAGCATTTTGCTGGTGTAAGAGCATTTTGTTGGTGTAACGGTATGAGGTGGAACTGAATTAAGAACTCGTTATAGATTTGCGTCTTCCTGGCTCATTCTATGACTAGTTAGTAACTGAACTGCAGTATATACTATATTTGTCAAGATGAGATGCACAGAGAGGGAGAAAGAGAGAGAGAGAGAGAGAGAGAGAGAGAGAGAGAGAGAGAGAGAGAGAGAGAGAGAGAGAATGCTTAATGATTTCCTAACTTGTACTTATTGTTAATTAATGAATGGAACTAGGTAGAAACACCCGATGAATGAAGCTGAAGGCCCTAGACGTGGCTGTGGAACTTGTCCATAGTGGTTTGAGTTCTGACCAAGCAACCTGTCTAATAAATATTAGACGAGATGTAAAACGTGTATCACGCCTTCATTGTATACGTGTAACTCGGATTTTCCAATTCTGAAGTTTGCTGAACATGGCAATCATTCTGCTGGGCCCAGCCATCAATCCGAAGAACAGGGCCTGATTTGGACAGCTGAGTTTCTGTGTATAGATTGCTTGAAGTCTGTGTTTGAATGATACTGCCTTCATTTCGTTTTGTAGAATGCTTTATACACGGTTCAGTTCGTTTTGTAGAATGCTTTATGCATAGTTCAGTTCGTTTTGTAGAATGCACTATTCACAGTCTTTTCTTTGGGTTAAAAGACCTTTTGTCACTTTACCCACCTAACCTTTCTCCCTTAAAAGTCGTTCTGCTTTTTAAATTTTTTTTATTACCTCATGTCCCTCAATGGGTTAGGACCCATATACAGGCCAGGAAGATATATCAAAGATAAATCATGGCAGTGGCCACATTACGACAGTCTTTTTCATGAAGGTTGCAGAACATACTCGAGACAGAAACAGCATGGCTTGGTCCCTTGGCTTGGTTGCTGCTAGTTTTGATTGGTTTTTATTCATTTTTAAGTTGGTGCCTGTTCATCGTGTAGAATGCTTTATCTGTAGCTTTGGAATGACTACCACATTTTTTCATTGGTAAAACCTTGAATTAGAGACCTCCCTTTTCCTTTCTTGTTTTTAGAATTTTCCTGTTATGGTTAGGACATTAGCAAATATATCAGATAATCATGGTATGTGAATTGTCACATCTTTTCATGTTGAGAAAAGGAAAAATTGTCCTTGTTGGTTGCTGCTGTTTGATTGGATTCTTTTTCATAAGATTTGGGGTAACAAAATAATGCATCACTTTCTGTGTGGAGTCCCCACTCATTGTCCCAAAAACATTTTTTTGTTTTTTATTTCTTTTGGATTTTCAAATGGATTGTGGATTATTTGTGACTCTTTTTTGAAGAAAATTCTGAGGCGTTAAACGCAAGAGGTATTGGTTTTTAACAGATTTGGGATAAACATAAAAAATGACACTGTGTGTGTGACTAAGAATGACATTGCTCTCACTGAGTTCAAAATGAAGACATTATAGATATTTGAAAATGAAAGCAAAACAAGTCAAGTATTGAACTATTATAACTAAGAAAATGACTGTTCATAGACTAAGAAAATGACACTGTCATAGACTGAGAAATGACTGTTCATAGAATCAGAAAATGACAATGTTCATAGACTAAGACAATGACACTATTCATAGACTAAGAAAATGACTGTTCATAGACTAAGAAAATGACACTGTTCATAGACTGAGAACATGACTATTCATAGACTAAGAAAATGACACTGTTCGTAAACTGAGAAAATGACAATGTTAATAGACTAAGAAAATGACTGTTCATAGACTAAGAAAATGACACTGTTCATAGACTGAGAAAATGACTGTTCATAGACTGAGAAAATGACTGTTCATAGACTAAGAAAATGAAACTGTTCATAGACTGAGAACATGACTATTCATAGACTAAGAAAATGACACTGTTCGTAAACTGAGAAAATGACAATGTTAATAGACTAAGAAAATGACTGTTCATAGACTAAGAAAATGACACTGTTCATAGACTGAGAAAATGACTGTTCATAGACTGAGAAAATGACACTGTTCGTAAACTGAGAAAATGACAATGTTAATAGACTAAGAAAATGACTGTTCATAGACTAAGAAAATGACACTGTTCATAGACTGAGAAAATGACTGTTCATAGACTGAGAAAATGACAATGTTCATAGACTGAGAACATGACTGTTCATAGACTAAGAAAATGACACTGTTCATAGACTGAGAAAATGACTGTTCATAGACTGAGAAAATGACAATGTTCATAGACTGAGAAAATGACAATGTTAATAGACTAAGAAAATGACTGTTCATAGACTAAGAAAATGACACTGTTCATAGACTGAGAAAATGACTGTTCATAGACTGAGAAAATGACAATGTTCATAGACTAAGAAAATGACTGTTCATAGACTGAGAAAATGACAATGTTCATAGACTGAGAAAATGACTGTTCATAGACTAAGAAAATGACACTGTTCATAGACTAAGAAAATGACACTGTTCATAGACTGAGAAAATGACAGTTCATAGAATAAGAAAATGACACTGTTCATAGACTGACTCACTTAAAACCCTAAGGACAATATTATCACTAGGAAGCAGAACGAAACCACGGGGAAATTGACTCGCCAAAAACCTTAAAGACAACACCATCAGCAAAGACAGAAATGTCTGATGGATGGACTCTCTGAGAAGCTCAGGACAGCATCACCGGTGAAGCAGGCTGTTTCATCAAAGGACGGAAGATCTTCGAAATTCCTGTGTTCGGATCTTTTCTTGAAAGGTAGAGTGGGAGGAGGGAGGGTGAACTATTTTGACAGCTCTTGGTAATAGGACAGAGGAAACTGGAAGCGCCTCTTGGGATTACAGTTGACAGAAAAAAGGAAATGGTATTCAGGAGTGGTGTAGGTTAGATACCCGTTCTTTACTTTAGAGAAAAGCGCTGGCATTGAACACAAGTCTATGTAGTGAAGATTTGTGTCGCTTTATCATGATAGTATAGTCCTTGATTCCACCTGTCTTTTCAGATAAGAAAGGGAGTGTAGTGTACTGTTTGTGAGAGAGAGAGGGGGGGAAGGGAGGGAGGGAGAGAGAGAGAGAGAGAGAGAGAGAGAGAGAGAGAGAGAGAGAGAGAGAGAGAGAGAGAGAGAGAGAGACTCACCACCCTCAATGAAATTGACTCAATAGAAAAGTGCACTCTCCCACTTGCTTCAACATGTGTACACCAGTATGGAATGGTAAAGGATGGAGAGAAAGCCTTAAACAAAATAGGACATTAGTTGAGCTAGGCTTAAACACACGCTGAAGTAGCAACACCATGCCATGAATATGTATGACTCTGAAGCTGAAAAAAGAAGTGAAGAAGACGGACACAGGCACAAAATAATTCCCTGGTCCATTCAGCCTGTGAATGTCATCAGACTTTGAAAGCAAGGCAAACACCCAGGAGGTTTGGGTGTGAGGCCATTCTGGTGTGGCCATGAAGCATTGTTGTCTGTCAGCAGAGAGAGAGAGAGAGAGAGGGGGGGGGGGGTCAGGTGTGAACTAGGTGATGAGGGATGTGTCAACATGGGCTGAAGGCTGGCTGTGACTGCATAGTGTCTGGTACAGTGGCTCTGTATTTCTGTTGGCTGTTTGTCTTGACTTTGAGACACGTCACTGCATGGTTGATGGTGTTTTTAAAATTTCGAAGTCCTTTTCTTTTGGCTATCGTCAAATGGACGCGCGCGCGCGCGCACACACACACACACACACACACACACACACACACACACACACACAACACACACACACACAAGCACACTTACACGTACACACACATACGCACTTGGATGCGCACGCATGTGCATGCGCACGCACATATGCACAAATGTGTGTACATCTGTGCATTGGTGACAGACAGACACACGTACATTGGGACAGAGACTTAAGCAAGAAACATAGAGAGAGACCCCCTGATCTCTATTGACGAAACTAGAATGCAGCTTAGAATCATGGCCTGCACCCATTACCAGATCAGTTGTAAAGATCCATGAAAAGCAATGTCATCACAGAAAGAGAACTTTTCACAGTAGAGGAAAAAGAGAACAGTGCAAAGACTGGAAAACGTGAAAAGGAGATTTTTAAAAAGGGATACATAGAGAGTACATACTGACCCGCTGGTCTGTTGTCCCACTTTCTGCACCGCTGGTTAGCAGATCCCTGCAGCTGTCTATCATCACCATCAGCAGCATCAGCAGCACAGACAGGCGTTGTCATCAGACTTCTTCCACATGGATCAACATCCAGGAAATGCCAGTGTGCAGACACGTGCTGTAAGGATGAGTCATTATGTATCCTTTAGGATAACGAAAACGGTCAAAGGACAATTTCTGTGTCTGATGTCTGGTCTAGCACTGTTCCACATCTCTCTAGGGTTAGTAGTAATACTTTAAATCACACACAAATCGAAAAGAAACAGACAGGGACTGTGGAGGGAAAACAAAGGAGTACCCATAGTTGGGTTTGAAAGCACCCTTCCTCCCAATCTGACGGTCTGGGTACACACAGCTAGGATGGAGGGGGGGGGGGGGGGGCACAGTCTGGTTATTGCAAGTCTGGGCAGATGTTTGTGCTGCTGCCGGTGTGATTAGGGACTGACTGACTCAGCCGTGAGTGAAATCAGTTGGTTTATATAGTCATGCCAAGTCTTTGTACAGAAGAAATCGGAGTGACGAAACGTGGGAGAAATTACTGTAAAATTTAAAGATGAGCATTACTATCAAGAAATTTGTATGGAAAAAAGTATGTCAGATGGTGAATGACTTTGAACTGTAAAATGTGTATTAAGTAAGCAAGGTATAGTTGTAATCAGAAAATGGTGAGTGTTTGAATAAAAGTAGAGTGGAGTGAATTAATTTCTTGAAAAAAGAAAGAAAACACAGGGTATGCTAGACTGGAGAAGGCGATCGATGTGGAGTGATGAATAAATTCGAAGACAAGAAAACAAAAAAAAACACCCGAATATTGGATGCAGATACCTTTATAAGTGGATCTGTGGTCTACTGGTAACACGACCCAGTTCAAAGGTAAGGGTCGTGGGTTTAATGCTATCTGAACTGGGATTTTTCCATCTTCTAGGGCATGACAGTTGTCTGCAGTCTTCAGGAAATCCAAGGTCCGAGCACAGCTTACGTTACTGCATGGAAACAATCCCAATGTAACAAAAGAACAAACTTGTGCAGAAAGGACAGCTGTCACCGTGAAACAAATATACATACAAACGGGAACAGAAAAGTAGTAATGCTGCAGTTGTGATGATGTACCTTTTAGAGGAAGAACAATCGAAAACCGAAAGGAAAAATCTTACATAACTATAAGATATATATATATATATATATATAATACGAAAAGCAGACGTTGAATTAATCAGACTACTTGTTGCGTTTTGCTATTGCTGTTTCATCTTAGCAATGTCCTTTTCTTGCTACACCCATGACTCACTCCTGTCTCACCACAGCCCTATGTAGGCTCAGTCTGTCTCGTCACCAGAGCCAGCAGTATGCAGACATCCATTATTTCACACTGCCGTAAGTCTGCCAGCCAGAAAAGGCCCTGCGCTGTGGTCAGTTCAGTCAGATTAGATACAGTGGTGCCGGCATATTGCTATCCAGAATGTGCAGGTCAGCACAAGCTATATCATGATTGTGATGATGCTACCATACTATATCATGTCAACCAAGCCTCAGGAAGAGACATCAGCCGTTCTTGCCAGAAATCGTCTCATTTTTCAAGCCGTTGTTACTCAAAATGTTTTGTCTCAATTTTTCCACATGCCTCAAAGCGGGCTCAACTCTTGAGTAGGAGCTGGCCACATTGCTAGATTGTCCACCAAAAGTAAAGATACCTCCAATGAGAATTGAACCCGCGACCTTCCAGCTAGTTTGTGTCTCCTCCCCCCTGCACCAGGCTATCTTCTTAAATCAGCAATCTTTCAAAGAAGAAGCAGAAATATCGCAGAGATACAATATTGTCAAACAGTAGAAAGACAAGAATCAGAGACACAGAAATTGTAGAGCATTATAAAAAATGCACTTTGCACGTCAGCAGAATGTGTTTGGTCAGTGTCTGTCATTAGACTTCTAAGGGAAGACAGCACACCGGAAATCCCGAGATGATACAGCTTCCTCTTAGAAATGAATCACTATCGTCAGCCCCTGGCAGTAACGAGAGAAAAGAGAGAGAGAGAGAGAGAGAGAGAGAGAGAGAGAGAGAGAGAGAGAGAGAGAGAGAGAGAGAGAGAGAGAGAGAGAGAGAAGAGAGGAAGAGAACATTCCACCCTTGCTTGTGGACATGAAAGGTATTATCATTCCCGTGACAACACGTCATGTTTATGTAGACAGGACCGCTGTGTGGGAGTGGTGACTAAGATGATATTCATGTCATATACTCTAGAGATGATGGGGGAGCTGATGTACAACGCAGTTTTATATTGTCTAACGCGTTCTTTAGCATGAGATTATTTATATTGTCTGACGCCTTCTTTAGCATGAGATTATTTCATGCCTTCTGCCTTGTCAATGTAACTAGGAAGAAGAGAAGGAGGAAGGGGTGGGAATGAAAAAGAGATGCTGAAGATCAGAGTGCAGAATAATTTTTAAGATGATGCCAAGTCCAATTTTGATTTAAGAAACTGGCATAAAGCCACACTTAAGAAGACATCTAACAGCGGAATATTTTGGAATAAAAATAAAGCCTATAAACAGACTGGTTGACGCAAGGATATAACTATTACGATATGAAGCGTTTAGTACAGCCCTGAGTCTCAAAGCTTGATCACTTCTACAGCAACATTATTTCACCATCTTCAGTACGATTGATCATTGTCCAATGAAAGACAATTGTCTTAGATACAGTGGCTCTTGTTGCTCTGGTATCATAATGACCTGTTTTGGATTTCCGTGCACCTCCATAACTGCATGCACGTTTGTGTCAAAGCTTCCAGAGCCTGCAGACTCACGGGGAAAAGTCGTTAGAGGGGTGTCGTGGTGGTCACAACCGCAGGTGGGCGTTTCACTCAGTCTGGCTTCACAAATGAGCTATCAGTGTCATCAGTAGAGCGAGATGGAGTTCTGTGTGTGGTGGCTCAGAACTGGCACCGCTGAACAGCTCTGAAGTAAGGCAGCAGCAGAGCAGGCTCTTCCTGTTTGGTGGCCTCACTGTTGGTTAACTTTAATGTGTTTCCTCCCTGTGAGCTTCATGCTGAGAATATGGTGGTGGATCGGTGGTCTAGAGGTAACGCGCCTGTCTAGAAAGCGAAAAGTCCGGGTCTGAAGTGTGCGGCGGTTCGTACCCCGTTTGGACCGGAAATTTTTCCCCCATCCATTAGACCATGAGTGGTGGTCTGGGCGCTAGTCTTTCGGATGAGACGATAAACCGAGGTCCCGTGTGTTACACATAATTATTTAGCGCACGTAAAAAAAACCCACGGCAACAAGAGAGTTGTCCCTGGCAAAATTCTTAGAAAAAAGCCACTCTGATAGGGAAACAAATACAGCTGCAGAAAAAAAAAAAAGGGTCAAAGGGTGGCGCAGCGCTAAGTGGCGACGCGTTCTCCCGCTCTCCCCGGGGAGAGCAGCCCGAATTTCACGGAGAGAAATCTACCGTGACTTAAAGTGGTATGAAATAAAATCTGAGCGCTTTGATTTGTTGCTTTACAAGATTCAGCGCTATATAAATTCCATACATTATTATTATTATTATTATTAATATGACACAGTAAATCCAGGTATGGCTGGAGTGTGTGTGTGTGTGTGTGTGTGTGTCTACGATGAACTGCATGGGAACAGCAGAACATGCAGATCAGAGAAGATGAGGCGGCAATCAATGTTGTTGTGCAATGAGCCTTGATGATACAATTAAAAGTTGCTAAAAAATAAAATAAGGCCCTCCACACTGTATTCGGCGGTAAAACCCAGACCATAGCATCATCTAGCCAAAGGACGGACTCTCATTGATTTCCGAAGAGAGACAGCATTCAGTAAATCACAATGTTTATCCCGCGTCAAGTCACCCTCTGGCGTCAGACGACGTGAAGTAGTGTGTGATGTTTGTGTAAACAGGGCTCTGACTGACTGACTGACTGACACAGGATTAACGCCCTTGTTTCTTCAGATGAGGACAAAGCTGACGCTGTACCTCTTATATCTGCCAGTCTTGGGTGATTCTTATTTGTGTGATTACGTCTCCATACATAAACTTTCATGTTTTCATAAATCTGGGGTGGTTGGTATTCACTTGGTTTCTTCCCCAACATAAACTTTCATGTTTTCATAGGTCTGAGGTGGTTGGTATTCACTTGGTTTCTTCCCCAACATAAACTTTCATGTTTTCCTAGGTCTGGGGTGGTTGGTATTCACGAGGTTTCTTCCCCAACAAAAACTTTAATAGGCTCAGAACGCTAAGGTTTGGTCTCTGAGCCATGTCATTGACATTCAGTTCAATGTGTCCTCCCGTTCCCTACTCATACAAAGAGAAAAGGGATGAAGAAGAGAGAGAGAGAGAGAGAGAGAGAGAGTACGAGGAAGAGAAGAGAAGAGAGAGAGAGAGATGGGGTTGAACATATGCATACACGCATAATGTTCTCACGCGCACGTACGCACATACACGCACGTGTGTGTGTGTGTGTGTGTGTGTGTGTGTGTGTGTGTGTGTGTGTGTGTGTGTGTGTGTGTGTGTGTGTGTGTGTGTGTGTAAGAGAGAGGGGGTGGATAGGTGCACTGATGTGACTGCGAGTGTATCTAGTAGAGAATGGAAATTAGACAAAACAAAACACACAGAGAGAAAAAGAGTAGATGAATGGGTGGATGCAAAGAAGAACGGTAGAGAAGTAGTAGACCGAGAGACAGACAGACAGACAGACAGACAGACAAAAGTAAACAGAAGGACATCCCTAATTTCTTCAGACTGCACACAGAGGAGACGGTCACCGTGGTCATTAGACTCCAAATGGAGACCAGAGCCACCACAGTCCACCGCTTTTCCTCCATCCTCCTCCTCCTCCTCTTCCGTGGGGCAGATTCATTATTGTCTGTGCCAGACAGCAGAGAGAGAGGGGGTGGGGGAGGGAGAGAGGTGGTGCTGAAGCACCGTCTGGTGTTAGACATACATGACACAGGTCTGCAGGGGGTTGTCTGCCCCTTTTCTCTACTTCTGCCTTCAGAGAAAGTGGAGAAGAGTGGCGCACGCACACACACACACACACACACACACACACACACACACACACACACACACACACACACACACACACACACACACACACACACACACACACACACACGCACACCTCAGGGTCAGAACTTCTGGATTATGGCTATGTCTATGTTTGTATTTGTTACTGTCTGTTTGGATTATGGCTATGTCTATGTTTGTATTTGTTACTGTCTGTTTGGATTATGGCTATGTCTATGTTTGTATTTGTTACTGTCTGTTTGGATTATGGCTATGTCTATGTTTGTATTTGTTACTGTCTGTTTGGATTATGGCGTATGTCTATGTTTGTATTTGTTACTGTCTGTTTGGATTATGGCTATGTCTATGTTTGTATTTGTTACTGTTGTTTGGATTATGGCTATGTCTATGTTTGTATTTGTTACTGTCTGTTTGGATTATGGCTATGTCTGTGTTTGTATTTGTTACTGTCTGTTTGGATTATGGCTATGTCTGTGTTTGTATTTGTTACTGTCTGTTTGGATTATGGCTATGTCTGTGTTTGTATTTGTTACTGTCTGTTTGTGATTATGGCTATGTCTGTGTTTGTATTTGTTACTGTCTGTTTGGATTATGGCTTGTCTGTGTTTGTATTTGTTACTGTCTGTTTGGATTATGGCTATGTCTGTGTTTGTATTTGTTACTGTCTGTTTGGATTATGGCTATGTCTGTGTTTGTATTTGTTACTGTCTGTTTGGATTATGGCTATGTCTTGTTTGTATTTGTTACTGTCTGTTTGGATTATGGCTATGTCTGTGTTTGTATTTGTTACTGTCTGTTTGGATTATGGCTATGTCTGTGTTTGTATTTGTTACTGTCTGTTTGGATTATGGCTATGTCTGTGTTTGTATTTGTTACTGTCTGTTTGGTTTATGGCTATGTCTGTGTTTGTATTGTTACTGTCTGTTTGGATTATGGCTATGTCTGTGTTTGTATTTGTTACTGTCTGTTTGGATTATGGCTATGTCTGTGTTGTATTTGTTACTGTCTGTTTGGATTAGGGCTATGTCTGTGTTTGTATTTGTTACTGTCTGTTTGGATTATGGCTATGTCTATGTTTGTATTTTTACTGTCTGTTTGGATTTGGCTATGTCTATGTTTGTATTTGTACTGTCTGTTTGGATTATGGCTATGTCTATGTTGTATTGTTCGTCTGTTTGATATGGCTATGTCTTGTTTGTATTTGTACTGTCGTTTGGATTATGCTATGTCTATGTTTGTATTTGTTACTGTCTGTTTGGATTATGGCTATGTCTATGTTTGTATTTGTTACTGTCTGTTTGCCTGCCTGTCTGCACTAACTCCACTCCCCCCCCCCCCCCCACCTAAAGTCATTCGGATAAGACTATATAAATCAAGGGGTCGTGTGTGAACGCACGCAGAACGTCTTGCACTCACGTTGAAAACCCGTTCCGCCTTTTGGAAGAGTAGGCCACTTCGTGCCGGTAAGAATGAATGCCAAAAAAAAATTTTAATGTATGCACACGGGCGTCGTGTTTAAACATCATTCCTAAAGGTGGGCAAAATGGCTGCATACGCAAAATCTCACCTTAGGTAAACCTCGGAACTCTAAGTCGAGAAACTTGGGGGAAAAGACAGACAGACGGACGAGACAGAGATGAAATAAATGAAACAAAATGAAATAAAATAAACTATAATAAAATAAATTGAAGTATCAAAAATAGAGGCAGTGTAAGGGGAGTCTGAAAGATTGGAAAGATGCGAGATAGCTTCATATATTCTAGCTTTCATTTTTGTTCAATCATTTTCGCTCGTTAGAAGAAATATTAGATAGCACATTAAGATCAACAAAACCTCCTTTTCCTTTGTTTTTTATGACTCTTTTCTCTTTCTTTCTTTCTGTGTTTCTTTCTTTGTTTGTTTGTTTTCTTCTCTTTCCTTCTTTCCTTCCTTTCTTCCTTTCTTTCTTCCTTCCTTTCTTTCTTCCTTTCTTTCTTCCTTCCTTTCTTTCTTTCTTTCTTTCTGCTGACACGGACACTGACTGGGTGACAGATCACCCATCATTGTGGCTTCCTCTGGGCTGGTGATAATATGAATGATAAGAAGAAAGAAGAATGAGATTCACGCACAGTGTTCTTTATGTTGACTTGGTGCTTTTCTACTCTAGCTGGTGTAGATGACAGTGTATGTTTTTTCAAGGGATTATTACTTGCCCCACCCCCTCCTCCCCTTATTTTCTTGGGGGAGGGGTGGATGGGGTGGTAGAGAAAAAAAGTTCAATGCTTATTTTTCAAACAGACATCTGTTTCTTCTAGAAATAGTTTTTGTGTGATATTGATTATGTCGTGCACTTTTTATGGAAAAGAAAAGCCAAGGAAGGAAGAAAAGAAAACTCTGATCAGGGACAAAAGAAAAGGCACATTCTTTAAGAGAGAGAGAGAGAGAGAGAGAGAGAGAGAGAGAGAGAGAGAGAGAGAGAGAGAGAGAGAGAGAGAGATTACAGAGATTAGAGAGAGAGAGATTACAGAGATTAGAGAGAGAGAGATTACAGAGATTAGAGAGAGAGAGGAGGAGGAGAAGAAGAGTAGAAGAAGAACAAGAAGAAGAACAAGAAGAAGAACAAGAGGAAAAAGGTATCCATTTTGCCGGAAATATAACCTCCTTGTGATGCTGATTAGCTCTGAACAGCTCTCCTTCTGAAGGAAAAGTGTATAACCTTTGTGTGTGTGTGTGTGTGTGTGTGTGTGGTGTGTGTGTGTGTGTGTGTGTGTGTGTGTGTGTGTGTGTGTGTGTGTGTGTGTGCGCGCGCGCGCGTGTATGTACATTTGAATTTGTTAACTCCGTTGTTTTTGGTTGTATGTGTAGGGGTGTGTTGAATGCAAGCGCTTTGATTTCTTTTTGCAAGATAAAGCGCTATACAAATTCCATTTATTATTATGATTATTATTATTATTAAAGGAAGGAAGAGGGAAGAGGGGAGAAAAAAGGAAAAGAAAGGCTTGTTGCTGAATGTACGGATTACACTCTGTGTTAGGAAAACATGCGGGTGTGCACAACTACTTGTACTCACACATGGGTGGCCATGCACGCACAAGCAACACACATGCACACATATGTAAGCGTGCACTCTTTTCTCTCTCTCTCTCTCTCTCTCTCTCTCTCTCTCTCTCTCTCTCTCTCTCTCCTCTCTCACGCACACATACACATACACACATCTTGCGCACACCAAAACCCGGTGGGCTTTTTGGAAGAGTGGGCCATTGTGTGCCGGTGGGAACAGATGAAAAATGTACACAACTGCATACACACGGGGACTGGATGTAATAAAAAGCACACGAGTGCTTATTCCATTATCCTCCAAAAAAAAAAGAATAAATAAAAGAATAAAATAAATAAATAAAACACATGCACACATCAGGGCCACTGCATACAACAGGTGCATACGCAAAATATTTTAACATTTTGCTTAATTAAACGCTTTGTGTAAGCACAAAATATGTGAAATAGTTTTTCCATTTATTTTTAAATGCATCAATGGAACAGGATTTTAAATCATTGCATGAAAAAGTCAGGAAGTAAAAAGGAAAGACGCAAAAGTGAAACAAGAAAGAAGCCGATGAAGAAGATGAGAAAAAAAAGAGACGATGGCTTTTTTGTGCAAAAAACAGAACCACACTGTGATGCCGCTTTGACATAAAGCTCTCTGTCTCTCGTATCCCTATGTCAGCACTCCAAATCTCTCTCTCTCTCTCTCTCTCTCTCTCTCTCTCTCTCTCTCTCTCTCTCTCTCTCTCTCTCTCTCTCTCTCTCTCTCTCTCTTCTCTCTCCTCATTTTTTGTTGTTTTCCATCATTTCTATGTATATCTTAACTCTCTCTCTCTCTCTCTCTCTCTCTCTCTCTTCTCTCTCTCTCTCTCTCTCTCTCTCTCCTCTTTGATGTACTCTATATCTTGCTTGTTTTTCAGTGTGTGTGTGTGTGTGCGCGCGCGCATGCGCGCACAAGTATGTGTGTGTATTTTTTTCTATGCAATTCTGTCATTATGCAAATTTTTTCCTTATTATTTATTTCTTCTTTTTTTCCCCGAGGGCTGGATGTAAAAAAGCAATGTAATGCTTAATCTATTACCCTCTGAAAAATAAAAATTGTTCAAAAAAATTGTTCAAATTGTTCTCTCTCTCTCTCTCTCTCTCTCTCTCTCTCTCTCTCTCTCTCTCTCTCTCTCTCTCTCTCTCTCTCTCTTCTCTCTCTCTCTCTCTCTCTCTCTCGTTCAAGAGTTACGGGATAGCCTAGTGGTTAGAACATTGTGCTTGCAATCTGACCACCCGGTTTCGATTCCCGTTCAAGGGGGATATTTTCCTCTGGAGTTAACATCAGTGCAGACTCTACCCTCTCCAAAAGTCCTTCGGATGAGACTATAAACCGAAGTCCCGTGTGCGAACGCACTCAGAACATCTTGCGCACATTTTAAAACCTGTTCCGCTTTTCGTAAGAGTAGGCCATTGTGTGTCGGTGGGAAAAGATGACAGATTTTACAAGACTGCATACACACGGGGACTGGATGTAAAAAGCACATAAGTCCTTATTCTATTATCCTCGAAATAAAAGAATTTTTAAAAATCTGTCTCTGTCAGTCTGTCTCATTCTTTCTCATTCTCTCTCTCCCTCCCCCTTCTCTCTAAAAATCCAACGTATTTCCATTTATGTCGTTTTTGCATAGACCGTAGCTGATGGAGCACAGAGTGGAGGGGGAAGGGGAAGGGTGATGGTAGAGGGAGGGAGGGAGGGAGGGAGGGAGATAGGGGTAACGAGGGAGAAGGTAAGAGAAACACCCAACAAAAATGAGGGAGAATAAAAGAAGGATTGGAAGACAGGGACACTCTTTGTGAGACGGAATGCAATTTTCTGGCGAAATACATAAAAGTGTATTTTCAGTGCAGTTTAAGCATTTTTCAGCATTGGAGAACGTTCATCAGAAAATCAGGCCACCGCATCGGAATAGCCCTTGTTTTTCCTTCACCTGATCTTCGCAGTTCAGATATCTATTCCCATTCACCACTCCTTCCTGTTCTTGTGCCCTGTATGACATGGTGGGTGTCCCTCACAGGGGTTAGACACTTCAGAGAATTGGTAGGAGGAAGATAGTTTAAAAATCTGTTCAAGGTACTTTATCTCCGTGTGTGTGTCTCTATCTCAGCCTGTGAATGTGTATCTGTCTCCTTGTCTTTGTGTTTGTCATACTCTCTCTCTCTCTATCACTCTCTCTCTCTCTCTCGCATTCTCTCTCTCTCTTCTCTCTCTCTCTCTCTCTCTCTCTATATATATATATATATATATATATATATATATATATATATATATATCTCTCTCTCTCTCTCTCTCACACACACACACACACACACACACACACACACACACACACACACAAAATGAGAGACAGGCAGATCGGAAAAGACAAACTTAGCAAGGTATGGGAGAAGGAAGCACCTAATTATTATTGTTACTATTTTATTTCAAAGATAATGGAATAAGCAATTATGTGCTTTTTTACATCCAGTCTCCGTGCGTATGCAGTTTTGTATTTTGTCATCCGTTCCCACCGGCACACAATGGCCTACTCTTCAGAAAAGCGCAACGGGATTTAACGCTGCACAAGATGTTATGCGTGCGTTCGCACACGGGACCTCGATTTAAAGTCTCATTCGAAGGACTTTCCAAGGGAGAGGAGTCGGCACTGATGTTAACTCCAGAAGAAAAATCCTCTTGAACGAGATTCGAACCCGGGTCAGCAGATCATGAGCGCAGTGCACATGTCTCTAACCTCCAGGCTATCCCGTTTGGACATCCCGTCACACAGGCTCTGGGAGCCTGCATTCAGACATTGCGTGTTCCTTAATGAAGATCGATTGTAATGCTGGCAGAAAATGGCAGTTCACATCCAAAACACGAGACGGTATCCATTTGTGGAGCCCTGCATTTCCACTTTAATAACGAGTCTGAGTAAGTAGCGTGACTGCGTTAAAACACATTTCGGGCTGGTTTTCCCCGTTGGCCATATTGAAGCCACAGTCCTTCAGAAAACAAAGCATGGCAAGGTTCAGTAAGCGTTGCTTGTGGAGCTTGGTAATGTTGCCTAATTTGATGTAATCTTAGACTGTTTGTGAAATATAGTAATGCCGCTTAATTTCATGTAATCTTAGATTGTTTGTGAAATGTAGTAATGCCGCTTAATTTGATGTAATCTTAGATTGTTTGTGAAATATAGTAATGCCGCTTAATTTGATGTAATCTTAGATTGTTTGTGAAATATAGTAATGCCGCTTAATTTTGTGTAATCTTAGATTGTTTGTGAAACATAGTCATGTTGCTTAATTTGGTGTAATCTTAGATTGTTTGTGAAACATAGTAATTCTGCTTAATTTTGTGTAATCTTAGTTTGCTTGTGAAACATAGTAATGCTGCTTAATTTGGTGTAATCTTAGATTGTTTGTGAAACATAGTAATGCTGCTTAATTTGATGTAATCTTAGATTGTTTGTGAAATATAGTAATGCTGCTTAATTTTGTGTAATCTTAGATTGTTTGTTAAAGATGGTAATGCTGCTTAATTTGATGTAATCTTAGATTGTTTGTGAAACATAGTAAGGCCGCTTAATTTGGTGTAATCTTAGATTGTTTCTGAAACATAGTAAGGCCGCTTAATTTGATGTAATCTTAGATTGTTTGTGAAACATGGTAATCCTGCTTAATTTAGTGTAATCTTAGATTGTTTGTGAAATATAGTAATGCTGCTTAATTTTGTGTAATCTTAGATTGTTTGTGAAATATAGTAATGCCGCTTAATTTGATGTAATCTTAGATTGTTTGTGAAATATAGTAATGCTGCTTAATTTGATGTAATCTTAGATTGTTTGTGAAACATAGTAATGCCGCTTAATTTGATGTAATCTTAGATTGTTTGTGAAACATGGTAATCCTTGCTTAATTTGATGTAATCTTAGATTGTTTGTGAAACATAGTAATTCTGCTTAATTTGGTGTAATCTTAGATTGTTTGTGAAACATAGTAATTCTGCTTAATTTGGTGTAATCTTAGATTGTTTGTGAAACATAGTAGGTTTTTTTAAATGTAATCTTGGATTTACTGAAAATGTTTGACTTTTGGCATTAGTTAAGTGGGGAAAATGTTAGGAGGTTTTGCTTGATTTGGTTTATTTTGATGTCTTTTGTTTGCGGGGGAAACCTTGTTGATTTTACATGATGTCTTTGTGTGATTCTCTCTCTCTCTGTCTCTCTGTCTGTCTCTCTGTCTCTCTGTCTGTTTGTCTCTCTCTCTCTCTCTCTCTCTCTCTCTCTCTCTCTCTCTCTCTCTCTCTCTCTCTCTCTCTCTCTCAGAATTTGCTGCAAACAGTGAAAAGCTGATATGTTTATGTTTGCCTTAAACCGCTAATGCCCTCTGAATTAAGATTTACATTGACGTTCACGGAGAATAGCCACCGCAAGGACAACGAATATCGCCAGGCTTTGTGTGTGTGGTGTGTGTGTGTGTGTGTGTGTGTGCGTGCGTGCGTGCGTGCGTGCGTGCGTGCGTGCGTGCGCGCGCGCGCAGCATATTAGTCTTTTATCATCCTGATTCTGACGAAACCTGAGCTGATGACATGCATTTCTTTGGTTTTGATTTTCTGAATTGTAATGTTGAAAACTGACAAGGTTGTTTTTTTAATACTTCACATCAAGTTCACGTTATATTAAAAGGAGTGTGTTGTTGGCTTTGATGTTACTGCTTGTTGTCTTTGTTTTTGTGTTCCTTCCTATTTGCATACACTCTTACAAACAACCTTGTGTGCTTGTATACGCTATAATCATGCTCATATGATTCCATACTTT
>CM054142.1:47844126-47936626 GCA_028751875.1 Rapana venosa
TATGGGCCAAATGGCCTTCAAAAACTGATTAAATCATTGCTATTATAACACGCACAGATGTGCGCACAAACACGCGCGCGCGCGCGCACGCACACACACACACACACACACACACACAAACACATACACACACACACACCACAGAGAGGGGGGGGGGGTGCAAAAAAAGCCCTTTTATATCCAAACCTATCCTCCGCTACCCTGTCTCCTCCACCCCCCCCCCCCCTCCCGAAAAGAAACCCCAAAGACAAAAACAACCACCACCTTCCCCCAACCCCCCAGCCCCCCAACCCCCCAAAAAAACAAACAAAGCTCTGTTGTTGAATCAGAGCAGTGCAAAGCAGCACTCCATCTGGCAGAAGAGCTCTCCAGTAAAGGAAGCAGAGGGTGAACCTGACTGCACATAGAAACAGGAAGCCTGCCTGCCTGCCTGCCGTGTTTGTCTGTTTGCCTTGTCAAATGAAAGGAAAACTCCTCGTCTATGTTGTTGACAAGGGAATGGGGAGGTCGTTGTGTGTACAGCGTTCTGTTCGTGAGGATCGTGGAAGGAGCAGGAACAGTGCTGTGTTATGTTTATTATCGTTACCAGGTTAAGTAAAAGGTTGAACGTAGGGTTGACCAGGGCGTTGATACAACAACAACAACAACAATAATAATAATAATAATAATAATAATAATAATAATAATGATAATAATGTATGGAATTTATATAGCGCTGAATCTTGTAAAGCAACAAATCAAAGCGCTCAGATGACTTTTTTTTTATATATCGGGGATAATGGAATAAGCACTCATGTGCCCCTTTTTTTTTTTTTTACCAGGAATAACAATAACAGTTGATTTTATTTCTTGATTTTAATCTGTATATAACTGCACCGTTTTAATCGAGGTGACAGCCCCAGTATGGCCTCTGTGATCGGCGGGGCTATCAACAAGAAGATTGGATTGGATTAAAGAGTGTTCCTTTACTGCGTCTCTATCTGTTTGTTAGTATTGCCAACTGACTAATGACAGTTCCTGTGTCATGTGTGAGATGTTCTGTTCACCAGCATTGTCCAGTGACCACAGACAGCTCCTTACAAAGGAGATGTTCTGTTTGTTTGTGTTGACACATGAACAGGGAAAGGTTCCCAGCTGGTGTGGATGTCAGTCAGTGGTGTTCACATCCACAGTACCTCTGGGGAGTGATTGCTTTCCTTCTCATTGAGTTCAGTAATATAACGAATTTGTGTGATTATTCAGTTGTTATGCTTGATTCCCTCTCATCACCACCCCACCCTCTCACAACAGAAAAAGGAATGTGCGTGCGTGCGTGCGCGCATAAATGTGTACTTGTATACGTGCTGGCGTGCATGAATGCGTGCAGGGATGCTTACATATTATGCGCGTGCATAATGTGTTTTAATTGTGTCAGATCTTTCTTACAGTTCAGACTGCTTTTCTTATTTTATGAAATCAATTCAAGTTTTATGAACTATTCTTCCTCTAATAGTATCAGTAGAAGAACTACTGAGGACATAGTTTCTCTCACACAGAAATGCAGAAAACTTCATAGTTATAAAAGCGACAAGAGGAAAATTCAAAAGTAAATTAGCTTTCACACTGTTTTCGGCAATATTTTTTTTCTTATGTTCATTCTCCATTGAGTACAGACACAGAAAGATACATTTATGCTAGAACTTTACACTGCCTTTCTGTTAGCGGGGTGAACTTGTTTATTTATTTGATATTGTTGTCATAGTCTGCTTGTGTGTGTGTGTGTGTGGGGGGGGGGTGTTTGTACCTATTTGCTTAAAAGGGGGCAGGGTGTGGGTAGTAGTGAAAATATACAAATGTGTGTGGTGTGTGTTTGTGTATGCGTGTGTGTGTGTGTGTGTGTGTGTGTGTGTGTGTGTGTGTGTGTGTGTGTGTGTGTGTGTGTGTGTGTGTGTGTGTGTGTGAGCTATACGTAAAACGTCGACACATATATCTTTGCACAGAGAGAGTGAGAGAGAGACAGAGACAGAGACAGAAAGAGAGTTGTACCGTACAATGGCCTCAGGCCATAAAATAGTTCAAACGAATTTAAGCAGTGCCCTGTTTGTAAAGACCATATAGAGAACGAAGAACGCTTTTGATCAAATTTCCCTGTCTATGAAGATTTGAGAAATATGTTCCGCAAAAGAATCTTCTTTGCACGTGTTACTTAAAGCTACTATATCTACTGTCAGATGCAATTTGTCACGATTTATTTCTCATGCCATCAAAACAAGAAACAAGATAATTTTCGAGAAATGGATTCTTATGTTGATGAATACTTCATTTAAAACATTGTTGATTATGAGGCACGTACTTTATCACTGATATAATACTCTTGTTTTATCATTACTGATACATTATTTTCATAATATACGTTGATAGTAACATGTTTATAACATTTGTGTCATATGCCCACCCGGTAGCCCATCATTGTTTTGTATTGTGTCTTAAGGTCGATGTGCACTAAAAGTAATGATGTCAAGGGGAGAGAGAGAGAGAGAGAGGGAGAGAGAGGGGGGGGGGGGCACTGAAGAAGACCATCATCCAGGTAAAGGGATGAGGATCAATCCGCTTTACAAATGGCGGTGACAGCCAGCACGCCATCTGGCCGTTAGTTCGCTTGGGCAATGCGGCCACCAGAAATGTGACGTAGGCAGACGGAGAGACATGAGACGAGAGATTTCCTCTTCGTGTAATATCCAATTTGTCACCATTCTATGAAGCTTAGGGTAAAAAACAAAAACAAAACAACCCGCGCGTGTGTGTATGTGAGAGAGAGAGAGAGAGGCACACACACAATGTCAGAAGGTTTTGTGCCAATATTCAAAGTACTTCTTCACCATTTAAAAGTCTAAACTTTTTTTATTTTAAGTCACACACACACACACACTCACACACACACACACACACACACACACACACACACACACACACACGGGTGGATTTATTGTCAGAAGGTTTTGCGTTGATATTCAAAATACTTCATAATTTGAAAGCCTTCTCTTTTTTTAATTTTAATTGTTACTTCTATTTTCATCTTGTTTGTTTGTGATATCGTTACCAACATGTGAAAGCTGTGTTTGGAAACAGTTAAATAGTTGGCAGGCAGTCAAAATTAAAAAAACAACTGTGTGTGTACGTCTGCAGATGAGTGTGAGTAGCTGCTTCAGTGCATTCCTATGTTAGCGCAAGTTCATGGGTGTTTTGTAAATTAGAAACCTCCACAAGGAAGAGGGAGGGGAACTCCAAGCAGGAAATGGGACAAAATGCATTCCTAATCAACCGGCAGTTTTGCAGTGCTGCTTTACGTACAGGACAGAACAGTGGCGGCAACTCTTCCTGTGCCCCCTCCTGAGGTTTCAGGTAGCCAGCATCAAACAGGTCTGTGCATTGGGCGACCAGTCATGGGGAGGGGGGTGAAGGTGATCATGGCAGGGGGGAGTGGAAGATGGCGGCAATATGTGTCAGAGATTTGAATCATCGGTCCTGTGGGTGGAAACCTAATCGGTGTTGACAGTAGTTTTGTGGCTGATGGGGTTGACAGGTTTCTATAGATAGAATCTGGCTGATGGTCATCGAGTATTTAAAGTTGGTGTGAATGTTACAGATACTGTGTTAGAGCTTTAAAATTGCAATTCAACTTGCAATAGAGAACAGTTTAAAATAAACGTGATTGCACTTATGGATTTGCGTTTTTAGTGAATTTGGCTTTGGGCATATAACGTTTCCGTGACATTTTTGTTAGAGGTGATCACTGTAGTCGAAAGTATACCCTTGATGAAAATGAAAGTATTCTAAAACCTAGTAGTATACGTTTATCAAAAAAGGAATCAGTAGATTAGCAGGGAGATTCTATAGGTCAGACCTTTTAGAAATAGTGCTGAATTGACTTGAGGGTTAAATCAAACGTTCGAAGCTGAAAGTACGCTGCTGTAGTGCCGAACTCTAGCAGGATAATCATCATGCCATGTAGCTTTTGAGAAAAACAGCTTGGTCTGGAAATGTTGCTCATATAAATGGGACTGCCAGAAAAGTCCCTGACATACCTCCAAGCATGAAAAACACTTCTGAAAAAGAAAAGGAGCGATGATATTAATGAGAAAAATAATATCTTCATATGAATGGTGCTTTTAAAGATGTCTGTATTGCACAGCTCTCATGTGTTATTCTTTTCATATTTAGGTTAAACGTAGTATGCTGTTTGATCATCGTTGTCGCTGATTCTGTAGTAGTTATTGTTTAGTGTATAAGCCATGTTCATAGGATAGGTCTGCCACATGGCGACAGGAATGATTCAACAGTTTTCAGAAAACTACTGGGCCACACACATGCATCTATCTATCTATCTATCTATCTGTCCCGTAGTCTGACGACCGTGGGGGCACCCTCAAAGACTCAACAACCAGTTCCCTCCATTCCTCTCTCTGTTCTGCCTTTCTCAGGGTTTTGTTGAGTTCTAGGCCTGTCCATTCGCTGATGTTATCCTCCCAGCTCTTCCTTGGTCTGCCTCTTCTTCCTCCTTGGACAGTGCCTTGCAAAACTGTCTTTGCAAGTCCT
This sequence comes from Rapana venosa, assembly GCA_028751875.1. NCBI lineage: Eukaryota > Metazoa > Mollusca > Gastropoda > Neogastropoda > Muricidae > Rapana > Rapana venosa. The sequence continues at coordinate 47,848,702 of CM054142.1, forward strand.
TTGGATCTTGTGACATGCCCATACCATTTAAGTTTACGCTTTTTCACGATCGTTAGAAGGTTCTCATAGGGTCCAATGGTTTGCTGGATTCTGTTATGCACGCTTTCGTTGCTTATGTGGTCTTTGTAGGAGATGCCAAGGAGTCTCCGAAAGCATCTCATCTCCACTGCCTGTACTCTTCTCTCCAAATCTGCAGTCAGGGTCCATGATTCACAGGCATACAGAAATATGGATATGACAAGGGAGCGCATTAGTCTGATCTTGGAGATAAGTGAGATATTTTTATCTCTCCAGATGGTGTTTAGTTTTGACAAAGCTGTTATTGTCTGTGCAGTCCTGTATACTACTTCTGGCTTGGATCCCTGGTCTGATACAATGGCTCCCAGGTACTTGAAGCTTTGAACTGTTTCCAGCTTCTGGTCATTAACCCTGATATCAGTGCTAATGCCGTTGGTGTTATTAGTCATCAGTTTGGTCTTCTCTGCACTGATTTCCATGCCGTATGTTTTGGAGGCCTTATTCAAGTGTTCTGTTAGGCTGGCAAGCTCTTTTTCTGATCCTGCTATTCCATCAATGTCATCTGCGAAGCGGAGGTTTGTGATCGTTCTGCCACCAATGCTGACTGATCCTTCATGATGTTCCAGTGCATCAGCCATGAACCCCACAAACTGTCTCCCCTCCCCCCTCTCTCTCTCACACACACACACAAACTCACTCACTCAGACACAGACACAGACACAGACACAGACACACACACACACACACACACACACACACACACACACACACAAACCGAACACTGAGAGAGGAGAGAGAGAGAGAGAGAGAGAGAGAGAGAGAGAGAGAGAGAGAGAGAGAGAGAGAGAGAGAGAGAGAGAGAGAGAGAGCAAAAAAAACGATACGGGGAAAATCGTACAAAAAGGAGTTGCTCTGCATTCAAAACAATTTTTTTCGTTTAATTTATTATTAAAGAAATTAAATCTCTGTCATTGATTATATGTCATTTGCGCATTGTTTGCTTCTTGGTTTCTTTAGTTTTATTTAAGGAGGAACTGTGGTGTTATAGGCATACTCCCACACAACACAAGGAAGTACACACATGCGTGCATGTGCACACACACACACACACACACACACACACGCACGCGCACACAGACAGAGAGACAGATTTTGTTAATATATATAATAAGAGAGAAAGAGAAGGGAGAGAGAGAGAGAGAGAGAGAGAGAGAGAGAGAGAGAGAGAGAGAGAGAGAGAGAGAGAGAGGAGGGGGGCAGGCAGGCAGGCAGGCAGGCAGGCAGATCAGAGAGATGCAAACCATCCAAACAGGAGCAGGTGGTGGTATGTGGTCATGCAGTCACCAGGAGGAACACCCCTAGTGTCACTGACAGAAGCCATGCTGCTTCCCCACAGGGCCACCACACCCACCTTTCTGTTGGACTCCTCCTTCCCTTCAGCTGTGGCAGCCATGACTCCATGGCATCATTCACACATGTGTGTGTGTGTGTGTGTGTGTGTGTGTGTGTGTGTGTGTGTGTGTGTGTGTGTTGTGTGTGTGTGTGTGGTGTCTCAGCGCACGTGTGTAGGTGTTTTACATCTCCATTCAATTTTTCTTTGTTTACTCTCTCTCTCTCTCTCCCCCCCCCCCCTATCGCCCTCCCCCTCTCTCCTTCCTCGCCCCCCTCTCTCTCTTCCCCCCCTCTCTCTAACACTTCCTAGTTCTGTCTTCCCTCTGTTCTTTTCTCTAGTGTCATTCTGTCGCCCCTAACCCCAAACCTTGTGGTTGTTTCTCTTGTTTCTTTTGTTTCTCGTGGCCTTGACATGCAGCTTCCTTTTGTTCTTTGTTGTTCTTGAGGGGAAGCTCTTTGAACAGGAAATCGATGCCATGTAAATGCATTTCTGAGTAAACACCACAGCAGAAAAAACATTTGCTATTCATGCTTGCACAAGATATTTTGTGATGATATCGAGGATAAAGTATTTAAACTTTTTATTTTACACCAATGCAATAAAGCTGCCTAAAAAGATACAAACTAGTTGGAAAACTTGACTGATTGTTTTGAATTTTCTGACATTTTTCTATTGATCGAAGAAAGGGATGCCGCTTCTCATTCTGTTCAGCTTCTTAGTGGAACTAAGAATACAGCTGTGTATCATGAAGATATTACCTTCATGTTGAGAAATGGAGCACACCCACTACAATGTGGACATGCACGCTGTTGTGCATAATTATTCTATACATAGTTCAGTCGTCAGTGAACCTTCTGTTACTGCATTTCAGTATGTTGCTGTTTTTATTCTTCACCTATTGTGGTTGGTTTGTGTAGCACTTCTTCTTTTTGCGGGGCTAGTGCCATACACAGAACTGGTGTTAGGTTCACAGTGTGTGTGGGTGTTGGAGGCATGTGTTATCACCAATACGAATGTCATTGTTTGGGCCAGTATGGTAGGGGCATGAATAAGTAATGTGAGTGAAATTGAAGGTGTATGTGAAATACTAGGTTTAAATTTAGTCACACGAAAAACGTGGCAAAGTTAATTTAATGAAAGACCACCTTGAGTCAGAAATCCCAGTGGGATAACAGTCGAATTTATCTGTGCATCGGCGGAATGGCTTGCTTCTTGTTTCCTATGTTGAGGATCTGTTGAAGGAAATACGGGTACAAATCTGCGTATTTTTAATGTGAGCCTGATTGCGTTATCTTTGTTTCTGGCTTCTCTTTTTCTTGGTCTCCGTCCATCTTTCAGCCTGTCTCTTTTTCCATGACGTTTATTTTTGGCCATCAGTGCTATGATCTCCCCTCAATGAGATCTTCTCTAAGAGAAATCAGTTTGTTGTTGCTATGCTGATTAAATCCATCATAGTATGCTCGTTTCATGCTTATTAATGAATAAACCTTATTGAAACCAAAATCACTTTGTTGTTGCTGCTACTGCTTTTCTGCTGCTATGACTGACAATCATTGGTCACTGTTAGAGGCCGTCATCTTCAAACACCATGCTAAAAGATTTCTATCGTTCAGCCTTAGAATGCGGCATTGTTGTCAGTAGTAAATGACGTTGTGTAACGTTGTCATCAACTTGAACAAGGCCGACAACCCAGAAGGGGTTGATGTCTGTCTACAGGCTGACTGGCTGACTGAAGGGCGTGTGCAGCCGCTGCATGAATAATTGAAGCCAGCGTTTTTGTCTGTGCCCATGTCCGCTGTTTGCTCTGAATGTTTTAATGCTCGTCTATTTTTATCCTCTTGGTGGTAAGAGGAGTGGAGAGCATGGGAATACAGTTTGTTTCAAACACGCAGATACAGTTTTGTCTCTTGATCGAAGGATTTTTTTTTTTTTGGGGGGGGGAGGAGGGGGCAGGGAGGATAATAGTTTTAGAACTGATATCATTATCCTACTGTGTCACCAAACCTGAACTCAGGAAGTGGCATGCATATACAATTATTCAACGATAACGTGCGCGCATGCTGTGTGTGTGTGCATGCGTGCGTGCGTGTCTGTGTGTGTGCGTGCGAATGGATTCGAGGGCCTATGTACGTAGAGCACACAGTGGCATATGCATGCATGCATGGAAGCATGCTAATGGCACAGCCATGCTATCTTTTCAATTTCACGTCTAGTTTTCCACATCCCAGTTAGTGACTGATCTTTTAGCTCTCTCAATTGACTTAAACCAAAAGATGACTGGGGAGAAGTGCAAAAATACTGCAACCACACAACACAAAACTTAAAATATAATTATATGTATTATGACTGTTTTTATGTTGAAATTGAGAACGCATTCATATCTTATGCAGATAGTTATGTATACATATTATTGCGTGTAGTTTTACTTTTGTGCATACACGAACGTTCTTTCTGTGTATTTCCTTCTTTAACCTGTTGTGTGGGGGTGGGATAGCCTGTTGATCAGAGCAATGAGCTGGAAGTGAGGGCGCAGTACGAGGCATGGCACCAACAGTGACGCCCGTTCGGGGAGATTTTCCCCCCGGGGTGAGCATCGGTACTAACTCCACTCCCCAAAAAGTCATTCGGAGGAGACTATGAATCAAGGTCCCGTGCAAGAACTCACGTGGACCGTCGCGCGCCCTCGTTAAAGTCCGTTATGTCTTTCAAAAGAGTAGGCCATTGCGTGCCAGTAGGAACAGATGACACGACCCCACACACACACACACACACACACACACACACACACACACACACACACACACACACACACACACACACACACACACACACTACTGTTGTGTTGCGATATTATCGAAGAAGTCGGAATGCGGATACCTAAACGGCGGTCAAAGAGTCTCATACGCAAAATCTCACCCGTTGGTGAAGATTGGAGCTCTAATCAAAGAACAAGAAGAAACTTCTGATTTCTGATAAACGTCGACACCAGGATAACCACACCTTTAATTTACTTCATCATGATGAATGGATGATCTCTACAGCGGTATAGTGACTAAATATTTTTTTGGTATGGGGGCGGTATGTGTTGAAAGACGTAGAATGGACAGGTATACGTGTAGACAGAGATCAGTGTTGGGGAAGATGACATTCTGGTACAGTAGCTGACAATGTCTTAAGAATGAGATGCTCCTAAAAATAAATCCACTGTCATCTTTACCAGTCTTGCAGAAAGAAAAAGAAAAGAGATTTAATGTGATCCACAATTCGAGAGAGAAAACCAGCAAGCAAAAAAAAAAAAAGAAGAAAAGAGGATGAAGAGCTTTGCTCCCTGGACAGCATGAATTACAATTTTAAATGTTTTATTGGACATGCTGAATTATCCTGTTGAATTTGGAAATGATTTTGCCGGATTATTTTAGAAATAACTCCTTTATATTCATGACGCTCGAATATAGTGAATTGGAGTGATGGGGTGGAAAAGAATGGAGTTTAAAAGAGAATGGGAAAGTAGAGAATTAGAAGGGAGTTTGTGAAACAGGAAAAGAAAGACAGAGAAAGAAGGGGATTGTTCCTGGTCTAGATCCTCTGGGTTTCCAGTCTGTCTCTGCTTTGAACTATTGGTGTGACTGCTCATCCCTCTGATGCCTAGTCTGTTAATCAGAAGACTGTGAGTACAATCATGTTTTACGATTGAGTTTATCAAAAGTCACTGATCACAACCCTTATGATCAATCATACTCTTATCAGTTCCTGGACGTTTTGTCTCTGACACCCATCTTTGCCATGGAAAACCCGATAAGCTTACTACCTTTTCAACGCTTAAAATATAGTTCACGCTTAACATTCTCATGTGATAGTGAGCACAACTTTTGATTTTTGACTTGTGGATCATAACTGAAAACTTGAAGATTGGGTTAGCAGTTGATAAATATTGATCATAACATATTGTGCATGACAGTATCATAATTCATCATTATGATGGTAGTATTATCTGAGATCCATTGTCGACGTTACACTCACGAATCAGGATTGAAGGAAATATGCCGTTAGTCTTTCATGTTGTACTGCGGTCCGTTACCCAGATAGTCACTCAGTCAGTCAGTCAGTCATATAAGGCAGACAGCTAGCCATGTAATCAGCCGGCTAGCTAGCAAGCCAGTCAGCCAGCCAACTAGCCAGCCAGCTAGCCAGACTGTCTTTCAGCCTTTATTCCTTGTATGAGTGTGACGAGGATTTCAGGCTCAAGTCTGCCGACCATCATTACTCCAGTTCTGAAAGTTCTCTGACGATGGCTGTATCACAGTCATACAAGTTAGAGCATGACTTTGAAGTTCTAACTTGTTCGTGTCCTGAGCCCCACTCCAGTATTCTCACCGCGTCTGACTGTGAACACTCCTCTCTGTCCATTTATCTACGCGTCCAGCCAATTTGACTGCCAATCTGTCCCACGATAAAGTCAATTTATTAGTCTAGGCCTTGCCCTCATTTCCCCTTTTTCATCTTTGTGGATGTGTACTGTATTTTCAGTCTCTCTCTCTCTCTCTCTCTCTCTCTCTCTCTCTCTCTCTCTCTCTCTCTCTCTCTCTCTCTCTCTCTATCTATCTATCTATCTATCTATCTATCTATCTGCACACGCGTGCGATCATGCATGCCTGCGCGTACATTCTCAAGTGCGTGTGTATTTAACATCCTCTTCTTTTGAGATACTGAATAGAGGGTGTGGGGGAGAAGGAGGTAGGGGGAGGGCCGTTCTGTTCCATGTGTACACATCCTCAACCAGCTCTCTCTCTCTGCCTGGCTGGGACTGTCTTGTCAGTTGCCTGCCAGCAGACGTCAATACACAGAAGTCGGAGGCACAGACACACTGAATGCTGGATCAAAAGGGAGGTAAACAAAACGACATAGTGGTATCAGTCGATATAAGTCTGGCAAAACGATGCTTCTAAGAGGAGAGTAAGATGATGATGGGACAGAATGATAAAAATGGGAAAAATCGGGTACACCCCTCCCCCCCAACAAACCCAACAAAAAAGCAAGCCACCGCCACCACTACCAGCAGCCCTCCCTCCCCTTTCCCCACCCCAAGAAATAAAAGATCTCAGCAAACAAACCACCTTGAGGAAGACTATAGGAATAATTATGCGGGAGGGATGGCGGGCAGGGCAAGGATCAATACCTTCCAGGGTCAGCAACTGGGGGCTTGCTATGGTGGTCTTGCTGGGGGAAACTAAAACTGAAAACTCATCAAAATATTTCAGAGCAACACTTTTCTCTCTTTCTGTCTCAGTTCTGTCTGCCCGTCTCAGGCTTACTTTTGTCTGCGTATCTATATGCCTGTATCAGTCTGTCTGTCTGTCTGTCTCTCTCTTGATCTACCTCCCCCCTCTCTGTGTCTCTCTCCCTCCCCTGTCTCTTCTTTCAGTGATTATCATTTTGCTGCAGGAATCCTGCATGCGATTTAGATGTATATGACAAATCCTGACCTGTTATGAAGTAAATAACCGTGAAATAGTGGTAAGAGCTTTTGGGGCTGATAGCACTGTGTTTAAACAGGGCCTTGGTGGCTGTATCATGGAAGGTCGGTGCTAAGAGATGACGAGACCAAGAAGGTCTAGATTGTTGTGAAAGTGTCATTGTCAAGAGCTTTGATTTGTCGCTTTATAAGATTCAGAACTATATAATTCCATACTTTATCATTATTATTTTGACTGTAAAAGTCTGATAATTATGAAACCGGTCCAGAACGACCTTTTTACTCTTGATCAGAGAGTTTGTCATGATAAATAAATTAAAGGACCGTGATTCTTCTTCGTCGAACGCTCAGACAGCAACTATTGTTGTCTGTTATATGAGCGAAAATGCGTCACGCTGCCGTTAAGCGCCTGACAAGTCAGGCCCAGCGCATCCGACTTCGGCACAAGAGAGAATAGTTACCTTTTAAGTTCTTTCTGGAAAAAAGGCAGGGGAATGGACCAAGAAGGCAGAAAATAGACAAGAAGGAGGTGACATGAAGAAAAGGAACAAGGCAGAAACAAAGAGAGTGATAGAAAAGAGGAAATTTCTAGCACAGAATTTCCAGAATGTGGGGATGCTATTTATACTGATAGGCCCCCGGCATCCCCTCGGGGGAAAGGACCGTGATGGTTAGTGAGAAATATTATTTAATGGAAACAAATCATGCAATGGTTTTCTCTCTGTCTCCGGATGCTTAAGTGTGTATCAGGTATGTGTCGAATTTATTGCGGTGTTTTGTATTCTAATATTTGTATGAATTCTTGATTTAAAAAAATCTTAATCTCGATATTTGTATGTGTTCTTAAAGTATTGTCAAAGTAAAGTAAAGGAGGGAATTATAAGAAGTGTTTACGGCTGAGAAGAGGATCTGAATGCGTCAGCCTGTGAATGAATTGCGTGCGATCGAAGTGTGAAGGACAGTTCGTGACTGTGTGTCATTCAGTGTGACAGCAGTGTGAAGTGACCTGATGTCTCTGGTGGCAGGTCCAGATTGACTTCTGTCAGTCCTGCTCTGCCTGTCCCTCCCAGGACGTCATGGCCATGGCCGAGGCTCAGAAGTCCATTCCAACTTTTCCCCAACTTCGTCCTCCTTCCCTCCCTCTGCCTCGTCCAACTCCTATCCCCCTACTTTAGAGCTCTTCTTTCCATCTGTTTTCCAATTTTGACTGAGGCAAGTTTTGTCTCTTGTTTCCTGCAATGCATTTCGTCATTTACTCTTTTGCTTTTTCCTTTTCCTATTTTACACTTGACGAGCGTGTGAGTGCAGAGTGTTTGCACATGCATGCATGTTTATGTAATCTTGCACGTAATGCTTGCCTCAGTGCTTATATAGGGGTATGTAAGCATGCGCTCATCTGTGGATTCATGCTTACATGACTGCACACACACACACACACACACACTCTCTCTCTCTCTCTCTCTCTCTCTCTCTCCTCTCTCACACACTCACACTGGAGAGAGACAGAAACAGAGAGAAACAGAGAGACACAGACAAGACAGACAGACGGAGAGGGAACTGTATTGATCACCCACAAACTGATACAACACATCAATCCTGATCGAAGTGGCCACTGTCATTATCTTAAAAAGACAACCCTAAGAAGCAGTAATGCCCTCCCTGTCTTATGGTGGGCTGTTGTCGGCAAAAGAGAGGTTGTCAAATCACCGTGTCCTGCATGTTCTGCAACACGAGACAGTCAGTCAGTGACGGGCTGTTGGGCAGTGGAGGCTGGGGATTCGTCCAGGCATGCTGCCGGCACTTACACGCACGCACGCGTACACACTTATAATTTTTAAAAAACACGCAAGTTCTGTGCGCGAACGTGCATTCCTCTCCTTTTGTGTATATGTGTGTGTGCGTGCGCGCGCACACACACACACACAAACACAAACAAAGCATACCCATATTCTTTTTTTCTATCTATCTATCTATCTATCCATCCATCTATCCATCTATCTATCCATCTATCTATCTATCTATCTATCTATCTATCTCTTGCTCTCTCTCTCTCTATTGCTCCTTCTCTCTCACACCCAAACAAGTATACACACAGTGTCTATCTGTCTGTCTGTCTGTCTGTCTGTCTGTCTGTCTCTCTCTCTCTCTCTCTCTCTCTCTCTCTCTCTCTCTCTAACTCACTCACTCACTTTGTATGTGTTAGATAGAAGGAAGAGATCACATTCATTCTGTGAGAGTGTGTGTTTGTGTGAGGAGAGAGAGAGAGAGAGAGAGAGAGAGAGAGAGAGAGAGAGAAACACTGAATAAATTTTAATGTAAATAGGTCTCGGGCCAAAATACAAAAATGGTGCTTGAGGCGAATCAGAAAACAGTGAAAAGGGACAGAGAGAGAGAGAGAGAGAGAGAGAGAGAGAGAGAGAGAGAGAGAGAGAGAGAGAGGCGGGGGAGGGGGGGGGGTAGGGATGGACTTCTTATGGGAAATATCATCTGAATTCTCAAGAGACGCCATCAGGACCTCGTCAGACAGCCATTGTCAGCAGAGTTCAGGGGGAGACCACACACAGGAAATCTCAGAGTCCTGCCACTTCCTCCTGGGAGGCTGATTCATTCGGACCGATAAAAAGGAAATGGCAGGCCTTCCACACTGTATCCCCCACCCGCTCTTTATTGCTCCCCTTTCCCTCAAAGTAGGGGAAACTACTTGTGTATGTTGGTCTGAGTGACTCTTTTACCCCCCCCCCCCCCCTCTCCTTCCCCTTTTTGTAGCATAAGAGCAGTTTCTTGGCATAAGAGCCGAATTCAGAAGTTGGCAGTGAATTCATAGCTACTATAAAATGAGTCGGTTTGTATGTCTGTCTCTCTGTCTGTCTGTCTCTCTGTCTGTCTGTCTGTCTGATGGGCACTTGAGCTACAGTGTACTTGTCAAAGTGAGATGGACGATTAGAGAGAATGATCATCTGGACCAGTTACTTCTTTCTGGTGTATCAATATACGGAGATAGAGACACCATATGAATATATATATATATATATATATATATATATATATATATATATAATATATATATATATATATATATATATATATATATATATGATGTAATATATATATATATAAATTGTATGGGCGTAGCTCAGACTTACTCGTTCTGAATTTGCTGAACATGGCGATCATTCTGCTGTGCCAAACCATCATCCTGAAGGACATGACCTGATTTGGGCAACTGGGTTTATGTGTATAGTCAGACTAGGGGAAGCTTGAGTGCTGATTCCTTTCATTTCGTTCTGTAGAGTCCTTAAATACGTCTTCTCTTAGGCATAAGAAACCATGTTATCCCAGCTGACCTCCCTGCCTTTAAAGTCTGTTGGCTTCTTCATTGTTCCAGGTCCCTCAATGGGTTGGGGCGCATAGTGAGGTCAGGTGTGTCTGTGGCAAAAGATGCATCATGACAGTGACCAGATTGTTCAAGTCTGTCTAATGGAGTTTGCAGACGCACTCAGGACAGAAAGAGTATGGATTTGACTCATGTTAGTTTTGATTTATTTTTATGGGGACTTCCGTTTTCACTGTAGAATCAGTTGAGTGCTTTCCTGTGGCTATGCTAGGGTTGCTCTCTCCTTTATTGTATCTGATTCAGAGAACCCCCTTGAGCCTCCATCTTTATCTAGATTTCTTGTCTGGTGATGTTTACACAGTCTGATAACGTTTTGGGCATTTCAGTGTCCAACTCTTCACCAGTTTGGAAGTAAATCATCATTGCCGGACTCTTTGTGAAGCCAGAGAGAAGGATTTGAGCTTTCAGGTGAGGGTTAATGTAAATATAGCTGAGTTTTGTGAGTGACATACGAGGTTTTTGAGATAGTGAAACATTGATTATTATGGGGTTTTTTTAAAATCATGTCAGAAACATAAAATTACTTCACAAGTTCACATTTTTATAGGATAGGGGACAGAAAAGAAAACTGAGACAGTTCACAGGCTGATTCGCCGAAAAAACCCCAAAGACATTACTATACCCTGAAAGGCAAGCCAGGACCGTTGGCAGACACTCAACAAAAACGAGACTGAAAGACTGACTCGCTGAAAACCTTGGGACAGCATCAGCAGCAGCAGTGAGGACAGCCATCTCATCAGCTTTCCAAATGAAGAAACCTTCCCTGAAATCCCCGTGTTCTGATTTTTTTCCCAGAGACTTAAAATGGGGTGAGGGAGGGAGGGTGTGAATCGTTTTCTCCACTGTTCCTGATGATAAAGGCAGAGGAAAGCTGGAAGCACCACATGGGATTTCAGTTAATAGGGAAAAAAAAAAGAAAACTTGAAATTCAGGAGGTGTGGCACAGTAGGGAAAAGTGTTGGCACTGAACACAAGTACAGGACAGATTTGTTTCTCCTCCTTGTGATGGTCTGTCTGTCTGTCTGTCTGTCTGTCTGTCTGTCTGTCTGTGATAAGGAGTAAAGAGAAAAGGGAGGACGGGGACAGGCAGAGAAAGAGAATATCAGTTTTAATTGTGTGGGTGGTGGTGCCATTCATTAGGGATGATAATAAAGTTGACAAACACTCTGATTAGTTTGGCAAGAAGATGAAATAATTTAAGAAATTACCTAATAATAGAATTAATGCAATAAAACAACAATACCTAGTTAATCACAACATAATAGATAGACAGACATACAGACAGAGACAGACAGACAGACAGACAGATAGATAGATAGATAGATAGATAGATAGATAGATAGATAGATAGATAGATAGATAGATAGATAGATAGATAGATAGATAGATAGATAGATAGATATAGACAGAGGGAGGGAGGGGTAGATAGTGTAGTGTTGTGTGGTGTGGTGTAGTGTTTATTGAATTATTGAATTTTATGCAGTATGATACACCCAATTATGTGCGTCTGCATGCGGTGTGTGTGTGTGTGTGTGTGTGTGTGTGTGTGTGTGTGTGTGTGTGTGTGTGTGTGTGTGTGTGTTGGTGAAGATAACCCACAGAAAAAAATTCGAGAAGGAAAACACCGTTACCGCACAAAGATGTGTCTCAAAGTCATGCCAAACAGCCAACAGAAATACAGAGCCACTGTACCAGACCCCACACAGTGACCGTCACTTCAGCCATGTTGACACATCCCTCATCACCTAGTTCACACCTGCCCTCCCCCCTCCCCCTCTCTCTCTGCTGACAGACAACAATGCTTCATGGCCACACCAGAGTGGCCTCACACCCAAACCTCCAGGGTGATGCCTTGCTTTGAAAGTCTGATGACAGTCGCTGGCTGAAGGGGTTGTGATGATGGACCAGGGAACTATTGTGTGTCTGTGTCTCTCTTCTTTTGTTTTGGCCTGAGGATCGTACATAGTGATGGCGCGGTGTGGCCACTTCAGCGAGTGCTTCAGCTCAGCTCATGATTTTTCGTTACATGATTTTTCTGCTCTCTCTCTCCCTCTCCCTCTCTCTCGCTCCCTCTCTCTCTCTCTCTCTCTCTCCTTCTCTCCTCTCTCTCTCTCTCTCTCTCTCTCTCTCTTCTCTCTCTCTTCTCCTCTCCCTCCTCTCCTCTCTCTCGCTCTCTCTCTCTCTCTCTCTCTCTCTCTCTCTCTCTCTCTCTCTCTCTCTTCTCTCTCTCTCTCTCTTCTCCTCCTCCTCCTCTTCGGTCATGATCCCATACTTGCGCACGTGCGTGCGCGCGCCCACATAGAAACACACACACATTATATACACACACACACACAGAGGGAGAGGGGCAGAGAGTACTTACCATCTAATCTCTGATTGACAAATGTGCAACTCTAAATCATCATGTGCACCCATCACCACGTCGGTACTAAAGATCAGCAGGAGGAAAGTCGGCAAAAAAAGCTGAAAAATAGAGCACAAACCAAGGAAAACCTAAAAAAGGAGATTAAAGAAAGGGAGACAGAGAGAGTACATACTGACCCACTGGTCTGTTGTCCCACTTTCTGCCCCGCTGGTTAGCAGATTCCCCTGCAGCTGTCTATCATTACCATCAGCACCATCAGCAGCATCAGCAGCACAGACAGGCGTTGTCATCAGACTTCTTCCACATGAATCAACATCCAGGAAATGCCAGTGTGCAGAACCTTGCTTGTAGGGAATGCGTTATCATGTATCCTTTAGGATAACGAAAGCAGTCACCGAAAACCAGCCATACCATTATGTTTATGCAGAAAAGGACAATTTCTGTGTCTGATGTCTGGTCTAGCACTGTTCCACATCTCTCTAGGGTTAGTAGTAATACTTTAGATTACGCCCGAATCGAAAAGAGACAGACAGGGACTGTGGAGGGAAAACAAAGGATTATCCATAGTTGGGTTTGAAAGCACCCTTCCTCCCAATCTGACGGTCTGGGTACACACAGCTAGGATGGAGGCCCCCACAGTCTGGTTATTGCAAGTCTGGGCAGATGTTAGTGCTGCCGGTGTGATTAGGGACTGACTGACTCAGCCGTGAGCGAAGTCAGCGGGTTTATGTAGTCCTGTCAGCTGTTTGAGCAAGAAGTCTGAGTAAAGGAACGTGTGAGAAGTTACAGTGAATTTCAAAGATGATGAACACAAAGCATTTTTAGAAAGCAGCGGTTGACAAGTATGCAGACAGTATGTCGGCAAAACTGGAGAGAAAAAAATGTAAGCGCTTGAATTAAACTTGTGTAGGGGTTTGATTTGTGAAACAGCACAGGAACTGGTTAATGTGGAGACCGGGTAGAAAGCAGCAAAACAGTTAAGAAAAACCCCACAAAAACAAGCCACATCAAAACAAACACGCAGAGTGAAAAAATCCGAATGAAGAGAAGGAATGAAAAAAACCACGTTGGCTGTAAAATACTTTTGTAAGTGGACTAGTGGTGTAGCAATAACAGCAGCATGTTGAAAGCAAGAGGTTGTGGGTTGGGTCTTTCCTGAAGCCAGACTTTCCCCATCTACCTTGTCATGAGGGGCTGTCCGGGTGCCAGACATTTGGGTACACAATAAGTCCTGGTACAACATACAGTACAACACCAATAAGACGTTGATAACAAACGAAGTTTACCTTGGCAAATTCTGTAGGAAGAAACCGCTCCCACAGGGAAAGAAATAAACATGTAAACAGGAATAAGGTATCATGGGTGATGCTGAAGTTCTGTTTATGCACTTCTCCTGCTACTTCCATGACTCTCACCCCACTCTCAACACATATCTAGGCTCCGTCTGTCTCATTGTCTCCAGCAGTATACAGAGATCGACCAGTGTCAGACTGCCGTAAGCCTTCCAGCCAGAAAAGACCCTGAGCTATGGTTAGTTCATTGGAATTCAGTGGAGTCTGCACCTCGTCACCCAGCATACACAGGACCGGGTCTCATGAAGGCAGTGATGACGACTGCAGAGCCGGACTGGCAGTCTGTAGTGGTGACCAGTCCACAGTCCATCCAGGAGGACTTCCCCATAAACCAGCAGACTCCACAGACTCTGACACGTCACCATTGTGTCATAGATATCACAATTTAAGAAAGGGTAAGGGTCTAAATGGTCACAGACTTTCATGTTGTTTTCTTCTATGAATGATGATGGATGATTTTGGAATGATGATGGTGGTGATGTTATCTTGCCGTATCACCTCAACCAGACCAGAGAAATGTAGACTCCGGCAGTTTGTGCACATAGCGTGGATATCCACTTTACACATGGATGATACTCTACTGTGTCGTTTCAAGTAAGCCCGGAGTAGGATCAGCTCGCGAGTAAGAGCTGGCCAGATGTCTAAAATATATAGAAAAATACACATGCCTCTAGTGGGAATTGAACCCGCAACCTTCCAGCCAACAGGTTTCTGCTTGCCACTGCACCACAGCAGCTGCTTAAATCAACAAGGACACCGCCATGAATACTGCATATAAAGAGCAGAAGTATCACAGAGATACAACATTGCCGAACATAGGAGAGAGAAGAGAATCAGACACCAAGTGTAGGGCATAGTAGGTGTCCTTTGTTCATCACCAAAACATAATTATTCCGTCAGTGCCCGTCATTAGACTTTCAAAGTAAAGCAGCACCCAGGAAATTCCGGGGTGGAGGCACTTCCACATGGAAATGAACTGTCACTGTCTGCCCCATGGGCCGTACACAGCACGGCAGAGGGGAGGGAGGCGGGAACCCCATCACCAGGTTTTCCAAAACATCATGGACTGTGTTACTGGTATTTCACACTACACGCGCGCGCGCACACACGCACGCACGCACACACACACACACACACACACACACACACACACACACACACACACACAAACACAGACCCACTCCCTCGTATATCATTACCCATTTACATCCAGATCATTTGCACATACATACATACCTACATACATACACAAAACTTAATGTGCACGAAAGAGAGACGGACAGACAGAGAGACAGACAGACAGAGAGACACAGACAGAGGGACTGAATGACCCACCAACAATGAAGTGAGGAACTCATGAACCACAGCTACAACCATTCAGATTTGGTGTGATTCATTTCCCAACCACAAACCTGATCAGCAGAATTCTAGAATCCGGCGCTTCCTTGTGAACATCACAGATAATGTCCATACCCCTGACAGTACGTCATGCTTACCTAGACAGGGCAGCTGCCTGAGAGTGGGTGACTAAAATAATATTATGTTATCTGTTCAAGATATGATGGCGGTACTGAAATACATTCTCTTTTTGGAAAGGGTTGTTCTATATCGTCTGTCCTGTCATTGTAAATGGGATGAAGAGAGGAAAGAAGGGGGTCAGTGGTAAAAAAAAACACAACTACTCAGGGCAAGAGATATGCAGCATTTTGACGATGGTGGAAAGCCCCCCAAATAATAATAATAATATATAATAATGATATATGGAATTTATATAGCGCTGAATCCTGTAAAACAAACAAATCGAAGTGCAGGCAGAATAAAATGGAGTTGCAAGTAGTAATGATGCACATTACCATGGAACGGTCCACAATGGATATAAACACTCTGTGAACAGGCAGAACATTACGAGGCAACCAGCTAGGCCACTTACAGTAACATTACAAAAGTCAGGAGAGAGAGAGAGAGAGAGAGAGAGAGAGAGAGGAGAGAGAGAGAGAGAGAGAGAGAGACAGACAGACAGACAGATAGACAGACAGACAGAGAGACAGACAGACAGACAGAGAGAGAGAGAGATTACAGATGGATCAACAAGATCCACGCCATACCCAGTTTCGACTATCACTTCACTGTTCACTGGTCCCGTAACCCGCCAGGGTCGTAGGGGCGCTGCATGGTGGACGAACGGTGGACCAGCTGGCTCCACTTAGCACGGTCGTGGGCGAGTGCCTGGGTGACACTGAAGTCCTCCCCTGTCCAATCACGGATGTCGTCGGCCCACTTTCTCCTCTGTCTGCCCCGTCTTCTCTTCCCCTGGACTGTTCCTTGCAGGATGGTCTTTGCAAGTCCTGAGCGTGTTACGTGCCCATACCATCTGAGTTTCCTCTTTTTCGCCGTGGTCAGTAGGTCTTCATAGTCCCGCACTTGTTGAGTGATCATTCTGCGGACTTCATTGTTGGTGACATGGTCCTTGTATGAGATGCCAAGGAGCCTTCTGAGGCATCTCATTTCTACTGCTTGGATCCTCCTTTGTAGGTCTGCGTTCAGTGTCCATGCCTCACATGCGTAAAGCATGATTGAGGTGACTAGCGCGTTTAGTAACTTTACCTTGGTTCCGAGAGGGATGTTTCTGTCTCTCCATATGGTCTTCAGTCTTGCCATTGCTGCTGCTGTTTGTGCCGCTCTTGCTAGGATTTCGGACTTCGATCCCTCCTCACTTATGATGGCTCCAAGGTACTTGAAATGGTCAACTGTCTCCAGTTCTTTTCCGCTGAGAGTGATCTTGGTGGTGATTGGCTGGGCACTGTTTGTCATGAGCTTGGTTTTCTCGGCGCTGATTTCCATGCTGTATCGTGAGGATATTTCGTCCAGTTGCTTCACTAGGTTGGCCAGTTCCTCTTCATTTCCTGCCAGACCGTCAATGTCATCGGCAAACCTGAGGTTGGTGATTGTTCGCCCTCCAGTGCTGACTGTGCCTGTGTGGTCTTCCAAGGCGTCAGTCATGATGCGTTCGAGGAAAATGTTAAATAGTGTCGGCGACAGCAGACATCCCTGTCGGACCCCAAAGCAAAACTACTTCACTACCAAAGTAAGTGGTTTACTCACCGATTTCCAAAGACAGACAACACTCCATCAATCAGACTATTCATTTTCTGCCAGGTTGCCTCTAGGCAAGGACGAGAGAACAGAGTGAGGTTTTTTGGGTCACATTTTGTGTCATCAGGGCTGAGACAGACTGACTGACTGACTGACTGATGCACGATTACTGTGCTCGTCTCAGAAGACAATGGTAAAGGTGAAAATCTGACTCTTTATACTGCTGATTTTTGCAAGCTGGGGTCGTCAGTTTTCTCATGATTTCTTTATTATTATTATTATTATTATTATTATTTCGAGGATGATGGAATAAGCACCCATGTGCTTCTTTTTATCCAGTCCCCATGTGTATGCAGTTTTGCAAAAAATTTATCCGTTCCCGCCGGCACACAATGGCCTACTCTTCCGAAAAGCGGAACAGGTTATAACGTGTGCGCAAGATGTTCTGCTTGCTTTCGCACGCGGGAACTCGGTTTATAGTCTCATCCGAAGGACTTTTGGAGAGAGTGGAGTCGGCACTGATGTTAACTCCAGAGGAAAAATCCTCTTGAACGAAAATCGAGCCGGGGTCAGCAGATCACGAATACATCACTCTGACCACCAGGCTATCCCGTCTTTTCCAACATGAACCACCAAAGCTTTAGAAAGTTTGGCGACGATCAACATGTGCCTGATTTCTTTTTGGACACAAGCTCTCGTACTTTCCTATGTGTGGGGCTGTTGGTAGTCGCGTGGTGTCGTCCTTCAGAAACCTTCATAAGCTCATAACACTTGGGCTTGGTCTCTGAGACATCTCTCTTACATTCTAATTTTTCTCCTACCCTTTTCCAAAGAAGAGAGAGAGGGGGGATGAGATGTGGAAAACAGAGAGAGAGAGAGAGAGAGAGAGAGAGAGAGAGAGAGAGAGATGGGGAAAGCAGAGAGAGAGAGAGAGGATGAGATGTGAAAAACACAGAGAGAGAAATGGGGAAAACAGAGACACAGAGAGAGAGGATCAGATGGGGAAAACAGAGAGATGGGGAAAACAGAGAGAGGATCAGATGTGGAAAACAGAGAGAGATGGGGAAAACAGAGACAGAGAGAGAGGATGAGATGTGAGAAAACACAGAGAGAGAGATGGGAAAATCAGAGAGAGAGAGAGAAGAGAGAGAGAGAGAGAGAGAGAGGAGAGAGAGAGAGAGAGAGAGAGAGAGAGAGAGAGGATGAGATGTGGAAAACACACACACACATACAGAGAGAGAGAGAGGATGAGATGTGGAAAACACACACACACATACAGAGAGAGAGAGGATGAGATGTGGAAAACACACACACATACACAGAGAGAGGATAAGATGTGGAAAACACACACATACAGAGAGAGAGAGAGGATGAGATGTGGAAAACACACACACATACACAGAGAGAGGATGAGATGTGGAAAACACACACATACACAGAGAGAGGATGAGATGTGGAAAACACACACACATACACAGAGAGAGGATGAGATGTGGAAAACACACACACATACACAGAGAGAGGATGAGATGTGGCAAACACACACACACATACACAGAGAGAGGATGAGATGTGGCAAACACACACACACACACACACACACACACATACAGAGAGAGAGAGAGTAAATTGACATACATTTAGTGACACGCAGACAAGTAAACAGAAGGACCTCCCTAATTTCTTCAGACTCCTCACAGAGAAGACGGTCACCACGGTCATTCGACTTCCAAATGTTGGCCACCACAGTCCACTGGTTTTCCTCTGTCCTCCTCCTCCTCCTCCTCTTCTGTGGGACAGATTCATTATTGCCTGTGCCAGACAGCAGGGAGGGAGAGAGGGAGGGAGGGAGAGAGGTGGTGCTGAAACACCGTGTGGTGTTTGTTAGACTTACATGACACAGTCTGCAGGGGGTTGTCTGCCCCTGTCCTCGACAGAGACTGACACACGCTTCTGAGATTGAAGATCTGTTTGTCTCTTTCTTCTTTTCTATTAGTCTCTAGGTCCCTCTGCTTGTCTGTCTGTCTGTCTGTCTGTCTGTCTGTCTGTCTCTCTCTCTCTCTCCTCTCTCTCTCCTCTCTCTCTCTCTCTCTCTCTCTCTCTCTCTCTCTCTCTCTCTCTCTCTCTTCTCTCTCTCTCTCTCGTCTTCTCGTTCTCGTCTTCTTCTGTCTTCTTCTCTCTCTCTCTCTCTGTCTTCTCTCTCCTCTCTTCTATCTCTTCTTCCTCCCTCCCTCCCCTTCTCTCTCTCTCTCTCTCTCTCCTCTCTCTCTCTCTCTCTCTCCTCTCTCTCTCTCTCTCTCTCTCTCTCTCTCTCTCCTTTGTGCATATTCTTGTGATGTATTTTCCCACCGTACAGGGAAACCCCCCCCTGATGTACGGTCATAGTAGAGGATCTTTACAGTGTGCTTTTGTTAACACCGTGTGCACTTTGTACGCACTTTGTGTGTTCATTATATTGCCTGTTGCAGTGTGTTTTCAGGTCCCACATTTGCCAGCTCTTTATGTACTTGGATGTCGCGGTCTTTATAATAGGTCGGCATATAAAATAAAAAAGAACACGATGCTTACTCTGCAATTTTTTTTTCTTTTTCTTTCCTTTTTTCTTACTAACCTTCATTCCTTTATTTTATGTCATAAAAACGATCCTTTACCTTAGTTATAATCTCAATTTTTTAAAAAGGAAAGAAAGAAACATACAAAAGAAAGAAGAATCTCAAACCTGAATATTTTGTTACCTTCTTTGTTAACAGAATTCGTTCGTGCCTTCCCTTTCTCCCTCCCAATTGTCCTTCCTTTCTCTTTCTGTCCATCTTTCGTTCCCTTCAGAAACCTTTTCGTCCCTATATTTCTCTTTCATTTCTTATCCTTTTTTCCCTAAAAGGCTAGGGGTGTTAAGGGAAAAAATGGAGTTTTTCCCCCTTCTCTTTTTTTTGCTAACCTGCAATCACTCTTTTCTTAGTTCATTTTTTTTTTGTGCTTTTGTTTTGGTCAAAGTGAAGGTTGTAAGATCGTTTTGTTTTCTTCTTCGAACTGAGAAAGTGAGAGAAAGAGAGAAGGAGGGAGGGAGGTAGAGAGAGAGGGAGGAGGGGAGGGAGAGAGAGGGGGAGGGAGAGAGGGAGGGAGAGAGAGAGAGGGAGGGAGGGGGGAGAGAGACAGAGACATTGAGAGAGAGAGAGAGTAAAAGTAAGCAAACGCTAGTGCAGTAGTAAAAAACAAAACAAAAGCAACAATCTCAGACAATATCAAGGAAACTGGGTTGACAGTGTAGGGGGTGGGTAGGTGTCAAAGACGGTGGTAGAAAGATGCAACAAAACAGCTTCGTTGGCTCTGCCTTACATAGACAGTTGTTTTTCCATTATTGTTGTTGTTGTTCGCGAAAGGAAATATCCCACTGCACATTAGCATCAACAGCGGTTTTCTTTTTCTTCAACCCCACGACTCCGCTTTCAAGCCTCCTCCGAAAAGCTCTCTCTCTTCCTCCGCATGTATAAACTGACTGGGTCATAGCGGACACATATCATTCATCTTCGTATATTTTTTTCTGGAATAATCATAATGATGATAATGATAGTGGTAATATTAACAGCAAAAATGTATAATAATAATGGCAATAATAATGGCAATAATAATAACAATAATGATAATAATAACAATAACCAGTGTTCAGCTGTCTTTATGACGACTTTGATGATTGTGCATGTGCATTTTATCTTCTATTTATTGTTCCTCTTTTGCTTTTTTAGGGTTAATTGTGTGTGTGTGCGCGCGCGCACGTGTGTGTGTATGTGCGTACCTCTTTGTGTGTGTGTGTGCGTGCGTACGTGTGTGTGTATGTGTGGTGTGTGTGCGTGTGTGTAGAAAATAAGCATAGAATATTTTTCGAAATGGACATCTGATTCTTCCAGAACTAGGTTTAATGTGATAATCATTATGTCGTACATTTTTTTACGGGAAAAGAAAACAAAGACAGGAAGAAAAAGAGAGAAAAGAGTGGGGAAAGAGAAATGGAAATTGCATTCTATTAAAAAATAAGAAAAGGAGGGAAAACCAAGACAACGAAGGTCTCCATTTTTCCGGAAATGGGCCCGCCATGTGATGCTGACTAGCTCTGAACAATTCTCCTTCTGAAGAGAAAGAGAGGGGAAGAGAGAAGGGAGGAAGAGAGAGCGGGGGAGAAAGCGGAAAAGAAAGGCTTCTTGCTGAACGTACACATTACACTCTGTGTCAGAAAGACATGCATTCATGTACAAATACTCGTGCTCGCGAGAATATAAATATACGTACATTAAAGAGAGGGAGAAGAGAGAGAGAGAGAGAGAGAGAGAGAGAGAGAGAGAGAGAGAGAGAGAGAGAGAGAGAGAGAGATGTTGGTTTGAATGCGGGTGTGACCTTATCACCAAGTAGTGAATGGGCAATTAAACAAAAACAAACAAACAAACTCGTGCTCGCAAGTGGGTGAGCGCAAACACATGCATGTATATGTGTTCGTGCGCATACACATATACAGGACACACCCCCACACCCGGAAGTCCTTCGGATGAGACTAGAAACCGAGGTCCCGTGTGCAAACGCACGCAGAACATCTTGCGCACACATTAAAACCCGTTCTGCTTTTTGGAAGAGTAGGCCATTGTGTGCTGCGGTGGGAACGGATGACAAAATTTACAAAACTGCATACACACGGAGACTTATTCCATTTTCCTCGAAATAAAAGAATAAATAAATACACACACACACACACACACAACACACACACACACACACACACACACTGCACGCACTTACGGTCATTGTCGTAGCAGAGAATACACAAACATATCACTTTCAAAATTTCGCTTTTAACTCCCTTAAAGTGTGAAGGAAGTGGGTAAACTGGCTGCAGCATCGTCATTTATGTGTCTGGGGATGTATGAAACAGGTCGTACATCTTTGCGTGAGCAGGGTCAAATAAGTAAGACAGAAAATACTGACAAGTTGAGCAAGATAAAACCTGAGGACAGGAAAAGCAGAAAACGTGGACACATAAAAAAGAAAATAAGACGTGTATCTGCATTGCTAGCAACAGAACCAGTGTGATGCTGATTGCACATAAAATTCTTTGTCCTTTTCTCTGTATTACCCCCTCTCTCCCTCCTCTCTCTACCCCGTCCTCACTCTCTCTCTCTCTCCCTCCCCCCCCCCTTTCCCTCCCCCCTTTCTCTCTCAAAATTCAATGTTTTTTCCATTTGGTCTGTGAAAGAGAATGATTTGATGTTGTTTTCGTGTAGGCAGAGGCTGGTGTGGTGGGTGTGTGGTTGTGTTGTCTGTGTGTGTGTGTGTGTGTGTGTGTGTGTGTGTGTGGTGTGTGTGTGTTGTGTGTGTGTGTGTGTGTGTGTAAAGGGAGAAGATATGAAAAATGAAAAAAAACAGGGAAAGCAAAGAAGGATGGTTGAATGAAGGAATGGAAGAAAGAGGGGCATTGTAAAATGGCAGTGCAAATTTTCTGATGAAGACAGAGGGTGTGTTCTGTTCTACAATTTAAGCAGTTTTCAAAGGAACGGGAGAAAGCCTGATTGTCAGAAAAATCGGCCATCGTGTCAGAACAGCGCTTTAGGGGGGGGGGGGGGGTAACCTTTCCCTGGTATTTCAGCATCTTTTTCTGCACAGAAAACATTGCCGTATTTCTCCTTTAGGGTGTTTCCCTCTCCCTCTTTGTCTTATGTTGTGGACGTCTTTTGCAGGGGTAGAAAATCGTAGGAGGAAAGGAGAACGACAGATTGGTCAAGTCGCTTTTTCTGTCTCTGCCTCTTTCTCTGTCTGTCTCTCTTTCTCGGCGTCTCTGCCCCGCTGTCTCTGTCTCCCTGTCTCTCTGTCTTTTACTTACTGCACAAACACACACACATAGACAAAGACTCACTCACACACACATACACACACATACACACACAAACACACACACACACACACACACACACACACACGCACACGCACTGATAAACACACTCAATGAGGAGGGCGGGGTCACAAGGAATGGCAGGGAGGGAAGGAGGGGGGAAGAGACAGACAGATACATGGAGACAAGAAAGTGAATCTAATTGACTGCAAATAGGAGGTCAGAAGAGAGGCTAAGTTGGGACATTTCTCAGTCATGATATTTATAGAAGCCTGCATCACAGCATCAAACATAGCGCGTTCCTTAATGAAGATTGATTCCGATGCTCGCAGAAAACGGCAGTGGCATCAAACCACGAGACGGCTTCCATTAGTTTAATGGAGCTCTGCTTCTCTCTCTCTCTCTCTCCGCTACACTGCGCCTGTGTGTGGACAGAGTCACCGTGATGACACACACTTGAAGGCTGGCCTTCTTTTTCCTTCTTCTCCTCAGCAATGATCGGGCTACGGCCCTCAAAAGGCAAAGCAAGCCAATGGTTAACTGGAAACGATGGTTGAGGAGCTTGGCAGTGTCGCTTATTTGAAGGAGCCTCAGTTTGCCTGGAATCTTTGATTTAGGCTTTAGTTAATCAAAGGGGGGAATGTTGGGAGGTTTTGTTTTGGTTTGGTTTGTTTTGATAGAGTTGTGTTTGCAGGGAAGCCTTATGAATACTGTATCACGTGTCCGTGTGGCTTCTTTTCACCTCTCGCTGTGTCTGTCTGTCTGTTTCACTTTTTTCTTCCACTTTCTCTTTCTCTTTGTGTGTGTGTGTGCGCGCGTGCGCATGATTCAGTAATATATGTCCTGGTTAGATGACAGAGAGGGAGACAGAGATAGAGACAGAGAGAGAGAGAGAGGAACTGAGGGGCAGGCAGGCAGGCAGGCAGGCAGACAGACAGACAGACAGACAGACAATACTTTCTGCATGCCGCACCGACAGAAGTCGATATGTTGATGTTTGCCGTAAACCGCTAATGCCCTTTGAATTAAGATTAATATTGACGTTCACGGAGAATGGCCACCACAAGGACAATGAATATCGCCAGGCTTTCTCTCTCTCTCTCTCTCTCTCTCTCTCTCTCTCTCTCTCTCTCTCTCTCTCTCTCTCTCTCTCTCTCTTCTCTCTCTCTCTCTCTCTCTCTGTGCAGCATTAGTCTTTTGTCATCGTGAGTCTGAGAAAACCCCAGCTTAAAACATGCATTTCTTTGGTTTTGATTTTCTGAATTCTAATGTAAAAACTTGACAAGCTTTTTGAATTCAGTTCTTGTTTTTTGAGAAGGAATGTGCAGTTTTTGCTGCTTTTGCTGTTTCGCTGTTTTGGTCTCTGTGTTCCTCTTAATTTGCATACATTTTCGCAGACAATCTTCTTTTTTGTATAGCAAAATTAAATTTGTATAGCAAAGTGATGTCTTCCTATCACAGAATGTGGGCACGCTTGATTGTGTGCGTGGGTGGAGATGAGCGATTTAGGGGTATCTGTTTCTATCAGTACGTCTGTCTGTTTGACTCCGATGTGCGTCAGTGTGTACTTGTGGTGTTCTCTGTGAATGCAAGGGAGGGGGAGGTAGGGGAGCTACTAGTTCTCTTTAATCTATCTGCCGTGTCTGTAGAAATCGGTTTACCTGTCTGTGTGTGTAGTCCGTGTGTGTGTGTGTGTGTGTGTGTGTGTGTGTGTGTGTGTGTGTGTGTGTGTGTGTGTGTGGTGTGTGTGTGTGTGTGTGTGTAATCTGTCTCTCTGCTTGTATACGCTCGAATGATCATGTGTTCGTATGCATATGATAATTGTATGTATGTATGTATGTATGTATGTATGTATGTATGTATGTAATGTATGTGTATGTATGTATGTATGTATGTATGTATGTATGTATGTATGTATGTGTGTATGAATGTATGCACATGCTCGTTTATGTTCATAAAGACCGGAAGAAAAGCCACAAAACTGAGACACAAGAACTTTTGTTTGTTGCTTGGCAAATGAATATCCAGTAGATGTAGCTTGCTTCTTATTTCATGGAGTAGTTGAAAGGTTTGTAATATGCTATCATTTCATGACGGCTTTGACAGTCTTTGATGGATATAGGTATCACTGTGTCACAGAACTATTACTACAACTCTTAGTGAGAGTGCGTTTCGGAATAGGGGTGTTACGTTTTTGTGACAGATGTCTTACACATTTAGCTGTAAAGAAACCTATGTGACAAGATGTGCTACAACCTTTGTTATAGAGAAACTATGTGACAAGATCTCTCACAAATTTTGCTGTCAATAAGTAATGTGACAAAATATGTGACAAGTTTTGCCGTAAATAAATAATGTAGCAAGACATGTGACAAGTTTTGCTATATAAAAATAATGTGACAAGATGTCTCAGAATTTTTTTCTGCTAAGAAGTAATGTGACAAGGTATGCTTCATGATTTGCTGTAAAAAAAAAAAGACAAGGTCTGCTACAAGTTTTGGTATAAAGAAATAATGTGACGAGATATGTTTCAAGTTTTGGTATAAAGAAATAATGTGTCGAGATATGTTTCAAGTTTTGGTATAAAGAAATAATGTGACGAGATATGTTACCATTTTTGGTATAAAGAAATGATGTGACGAGATATGTCACCATTTTTGGTATACAGAAATAATGTGACGAGATATGTTACAATTGTTGGTATAAAGAAATGATGTGACGAGATATGTTACAAGCAAAAGTGTAAAGAAATGATGTGACAAGATAATTATGCTACAAACTTTGCTATAAAAATAATGTGGCATAGGCATGGGAAACAGACTTTTTCTGTGGCGGAACAGTGGAGGGACATCATGAAGATGTCATGATGAAATTGGACAGACTGTCAGCAAAACAGATGAAGTGTTTTATCATCATTCTGTGCGCGCACGTGTGTGTAGCTATGTGTGCGTGCGTGGTGCGTGCGTGTGTCCTGCTCGCTGTCTCTCAGTATAAATATTTGGATGCTTGTGCACGTGTCTGTTGATACATGAGTTGCTTTGGTGACTACTATAATATTTGTTGCTTACTTTCCTTTGCATGTGCATGCGTGGAAATATTCATAGCCACAGTTATCCTATTTTTGTGCCTTTTTTCTCAATGTTTACTCAGAAAACACGAAGGATATGTAAATGTAAACGAAAGCCCTACAGCTTTTCTGGAAACTATTCATGCTAAACTGTGATCTCTGAAAAATCAACATTTATTCTTGATGCTGATTTGAATGACGGGGTTTTTTCCCCTTCTGTTTGTTAGGAATTTTGCCTGTGTTTGTTTTTCATCATTTTAAGTTGCGAGCTTGCGTGCTGTACAGCAAGTTTTGCTGCATCCATGTTTATCTTTTAGGTTTTTGGTTTTACTTCATTGTGCGTGGTGTGTGTGTGTGTGTGTGTGTGTGTGTGTGTGTGTGTGTGTGTGTGTGTGTGTGTGTGTGTGTGTGTGTGTGTGTGTGTGTGTCCCTTTTTATGATTTTGTGTGGGATTTTTTTTTTCCGTCATTTTCGCTTTTCAAGACAGACTTCGTGATTTAGTGGGCTTTGAAAGCAAACGTGTTTGCTTTTAGTTTTTCCCTTTACTGATAACCTTTTTCTCTCTTTCATGTTTCTCTCTCTCTCTCCTCTCTCTCTCTCTCTCTCTCTCTCTCTCTCTCTCTCTCTCTCTCTCCTCTCTCTCTCTCTCCTCCCCTTCTCTCTTTCTTTCTTTCTTTCTTTCTGTCGCTTTCTTTCTTTTTCTGTCATTCTTTTTCTCTCTCTTTTTTATGTCTATTTTCTGTTTTTCTGTCTTGTTTTCATTTGTTTTCTCTTGCTATCTCCCTTATCAAACACATTCAAAGCCAAAGAACTAATGGATTTTTGGTGAGTCTCCGTGTAGTTTTCTGTCTTCTTCTTTTTGTCAATCACTCTCTGTCTCTCATCTCTCGATACGTTTGGATTTTTCCCATAGACCTTTTAACCACTTTCTTCTTCTTCTCTTCTTCTTCTTCTTCTTCTTCTTCTTTTTTCTTCTCTTCTTCTTCTGCTTTTCTCTTTTTCTTCTTCTTCTTCTTCTCTTCTTCTTCTTCTTCTTCTTCTTCTTCTTTTCTTCTCTCTTTTCTTCTTCTGCTGCTGCTGCTGCTGCTGCTGCTGCTGCTACTGCTTCTGCTTCTTCTTCTTCTTCTTCTTTTTCTTCTTCTTGTTCTTGTTCTTGTTCTTCTTGTTCTTGTTCTTTTCTTTTTTTTCTTCTACTTCTTCTTTTTTTTCTTCTTCTTTTCTTTTGCTTTTTCTTCTTCTTTTTTTCTTCTTCTTTTTTTCTTTCTGCTTCTTCTTCTTGTGTCCCTTAACTTTTTAACTGTTCCTCCTCTCTCCCCTCTCTCTTTCTCTTTCCTCCTCCTCCTCCTCCCTCCTCTCCTCCTCCTTCTTCTCTCCTCCTCCTTCTCTCCTCCTCCTCCTCCTTGTTCTTCTTCTCTCCTCCTCTCCTTCCTCCTCTCCTCTTCTCCTCTCCTGCTTCCATTGTCTCTTCCTTCATCTCCTCCTTCTCCACTTCCTCCTCCTCCTTCTTCTCCTTCTCCTGCTTCTCCCCATTGTCTCTTCCTTCATCTCCTCCTTCTCCACTTCCTCCTCCTCCTTCTTCTCCTTCTCCTGCTTCTCCCCATTGTCTCTTCCTTCATCTCCTCCTTCTCTTCTTCCTTCCTCCCCTTCTTCTCCTCCTCCTTCTTCTCCTCCTCCTCCCCTCCTTCTTCCACTACTGCTACAACTTCTTCTCGTCCTTCTTTTCCCCATCTTTCTCCTTCACGTTCACCTTCTTACTTTCTTTACTTCTTTCTGTTTCTGTCTTTCTGTCAACCTATCTGCCTTTATTTCTTTCATTCTTGTTCTTATTATTCTTTTTCTTTCTGTCTTTATCTTCTCATTCTTTTCTCTGTACTTTTCCTGCACCCCATCTCTCCTATAGTGTGATCCTCCTCCCTTCACCTATTACAGGAGAGCCCACGGTGAATATTTCAGCTGATTTCTACAAGGCAGATGGGCAGAAAGCTGACCAGACCTACGTGTCTTGACGGGGAAATCTTGGTCCTGCTTCACGTTTCTGTGTTGGCTTTTCATCACGAGTTTCCTCTTCACTGCACTGAAAGCCCGTGTTCCAGATACGCCTGTGACTTTCATTTCAAACTTGGTCATACTCGCACGTTCATCACAGATGAGCGCTAAGAAGCGTGG
Organism: Rapana venosa; assembly: GCA_028751875.1. NCBI lineage: Eukaryota > Metazoa > Mollusca > Gastropoda > Neogastropoda > Muricidae > Rapana > Rapana venosa. The sequence continues at coordinate 47,876,895 of CM054142.1, forward strand.
ACACCAATTCATGTCTGTCTTTTGTCCCAACCACTTACCTCCCTGTCTATCTGCTTGCATCTTTCCATTTTCTTCCACGGTCTCCTCTCTCTCTCTCTCTCTCTCTCTCTCTCTCTCTCTCTCTCTCTCTCTCTCTCTCTCTCTCTCTCTCTCCTCTCTCCTCTCTCTCTCTCTCTCTCCTCCTCTCCCTCTCTCCTCTCCTCTCTCCCCTCCCCTCCTCTCCCTCTCCCTCCCTCCTCCTCTCTCCCCTCTCTCCCCCCCTCTCCCTCTCTTTCTCTCTCCCTCCCTCTCTTTCCCTCTCTTTGAAATCTCATTTCTCTGGTTTTATGTATTGATCTCCTGTCCATTGTTTAAGTTTTTCTCTTTGCGTGCATCTGTCTCTCTGTCTGTGTCACTGACTATTCTGTCCTTCTTTCATACCCTTTCAAAAGAGTTTGAAGCCCATATTGTATATGTATTTTAAACAACCCCTGTCTTCTCTCTTCTCTCTCTCTCTCTCTCTCTCTCTCTCGCTCTCTCTCTCTCCCTCCCTCCCTCCATCCGTCCCCCTCCTCCCTCTCATTCGCATTCTCTGCCTCCTGTTTGCCGTCTTTACTTAGCCAAAGTTTACATCAGAAAGGAGAAAGGCAAATTACTTTAACAGCAAAAAAAATGACCCTTCATCATTCTTTTTGTCGTAACCATAAAAATCATATTGTTAGGAAACAACAACAAAATCTATTTCTCGTTTAGTATCACTTTTATAAGCATGGTTTTATTTCGTTTGGCTTTGCCATATTTCGTTCCTACATTCAACCGGACGTAGGTATTGAGTTGAAAACAGAACCAAACAAAAACTCGCTTAGTTCACTTTTTATGTTTTGTTTGAACGAACAGCATATTGTCAGGGAACGTAGATATCGAAAGGTTTGTTTTTTAATGTTTGCTTTTGTGTTTCGTTTTTTGCTTGATACTTTTCTTTTATGGCCTTGTGCTGTTTTTGTCTGCATTGTAAAGTCTGTAGCAGTGTGACCATTCGTTTCAGTAGTTCTAATTCAGGTCGTGCCCACGCTTTGCTTGCATGTATTTTATTTTAAGGGACTTTTTTTGGAATGCGTTGTTGGGCTTGTTTGTGTATCGTCGTTGTTTGTGTTTCCTCCTCGACTTAGCACTGTGCTAATTATTTCTGATATATGTCTTTTCTCTGTTTATCTCTATACTCCCCACTCCACTCCTCCGTCTGTTCTTTTAGATCTCTCTGTCTCTGTCTCTCTCTCTCTCTCTCTCTCTCTCTCTCTCTTGTCTCGCTCTCTCTGTCTCGCTCTCTTTCTCGCTTGTCTCTTCTCTGTCTCTTTCTTCTTGTCTCTATCTCTTCTTTCGCTTCTCTCTCTCTTTCTCTTTCTCTTCTCTATCTCTTCTTTCTTCTCTCTTCTCTCTCTCTCTCTCTCTCTCTGTGTCTGTCTTGTTGTCTCTCTCTCTCTCTCTCTCTTCCTCCATCCTTCCCTCCCTTTTGCCTCTCCTCCTCCTCCTCTTCACGCTCATACTTTTCTAGCCATCGTAATTAGCTTTGCCACGTCCACTAAATGAAATCCCCCTGCATGACAAATGAGCCACCGGGAACCCCAGGGACCGTGAGATCACTCCTCCATGTGGAGCACTGGGCCCCGAGGTCCGTGTGATAGAGAGGCAGAGAGCGGGGTGTGACACACAGCGTGCTGTGACGGGGAGTCCCTCGTGGCCGGCCTTGCCCAGGCAGGATCACTCCCTCAGACGCTGCAGCTGTGGGGAAGGAGGTCTGCACTGTCCGTGGCATGACTACAACCAGGCCCCCACAAGTCTCCAGGACGCATGCAGTGCCTGTCCGTGTCCTCTTTGTGGCAATGTTCGTGTCGGTCAGTGTCCTTTTCTGGCAATGTTAATCTGTCTGTCCCTTTATGAAACTATTCTTGTTCGGCAGCTTCATGACATGCTAACTGGTCATGCCTGTTGGAGTCCTGTTGTGCTCATGTCCATGGCTGTCCGTGTCCTTGTGTGCTAATAGTCGTGTATGTCGGTGCCCTATTATCCTAATGTTCATGTTTGTCAGTGTCCTGTTATCCCAATCTTCATATCTGTCGGTGAACTGTTATCCCGATCTTCATATCTATCGGTGTCATATGATCCCAATGTTCATATATGTCAGTGTCGTATTATTGCAATGTTCATATAATTATGTCAGTGTCCTATTATTCTATATTCATGTCTATCGGTGTCCTATTATCCCAATCTTCATGTCTGTCAGTGTCCTTATATTCTAATGTTCGTGTCTGTCAGTGCCCTATTATCCATGTCTTATGTTCATGTCTGTCAGTATCCTGTTATCCTAATGTTCATATCTGTCAGTGTCATTTTATCCTAATGTTCATCATGTCTGTGGGCGCCCTTTTATGCTAATGTTGTTGTTGTTTCCTGAGAAAGGGATGATTTGTAACTGGATGTGGAAACTAGACAAGCTGAAGTGTGTGTGTGTGTGTGTGTGTGTGTGTGTTGTGTGTGTGTGTGTGTGTGTGGTGTGTGTGTCTGTGGTGTGTGTGTGTGTGTGTGTGTGTGTGTGTGTGTTGTGTACACATAATGTTTCTTTTTCTCTTCTTCTTTCGTGACTCCCCCCCTCCCTCTAGCTTTCAAAGCCTCATGGCTTCAGCCATGTCTTCGGTTACGGAGATGAAGTTTTCTTCCTGAACAAAACTGGCCCCGTGCCACTCTTTTGTGTGGTGTTGAAAGTAACAGCATATTGTCATGAAACGAAGACATTAATCGTGCCCTTGTTGCCACTGCTTTGTTAATTTTGGTTGGGTTTTATTTTTAGTTGAGTTAGACTTTATTTTCTTCGTCTTTGCAGATGTTCAGGTTATTTTCGTTGCCAAAACGCTCGCTCGCATAAGTTTGCTCTGTGAGCGCGCGCTCGCGTGTGTGTGTGTTTTGAGAGATTCTCTCCCTCTCTCACGCACACGCACGCACTCACTCACGCACGCACGCACGCACACACACACACACACACACACACACACACACACACACACACACACACACACTATCTCTCTCTCTCTCTCTCTCTCTCTCTCTCTCTCTCTCTCTGTCTCTTCACTCATCCATCTGTACTGTTGCTGCTTTCACGAATACACATGGATTGTTGTTTGCTTTGACTGTCACTCAACTTTATTTCTGTTTGGAAAACAAAAATATAATGGAAGGCCCACGGGCAAATTGAATTTGTGGATTCCAAATGTGGCTGTGCTCTTTCAGCAGCTTTTGAAATGATATCTTTTGCTGTTCTCTCTCTCCATCTCTCTCTCTGCCAACAATCACATGACCTTAGAGTTAAATTTATTCAACCAAAATATTATAGGAAACCTTGCTTTGTTAAATTGAATTTGTTGATGTCTTGTACAAATCCTGAAGTTATACAGTACTGTTCTTTATGTTTGTACAAAGCTTTCAAGCTTAGAGACATAGTCACTTCGTGAAATAGTGTACAACTTCGTGATCAAACGACTTTTTCACTGTATTTATGTTTTGCATAATATTGTTCACATTCCCCATCATAAGGGGCTGAGGCCTATTTGAATAAATCATCTGCGTCTGCCTCTCTCTCTCTCTCTCTGTCCCTCTCTCTCATTGATTTATGAATAATTGAATGGCAATTTGAATGATTCATTCTATTGCTTTTTGACACTCTCTTGTTGATCAATTGGTTTATTCACGATTGTTTCACTTGTTTCCCCATGAGGGCCTGATGTAAAGAAGCCCCTGGCTTATCCAATTACCCTCATTACAATATTGGATTTCTCTGTGCTGTTCTTTTTGTTCATCTCCACCTCATCCCTGCTTGTAATCCAAGCTTACACACACACACACACACACACATACACACACACACACACACACACACACACACACACACACACACACACACACACACACACACACACACACAAACCTTCCGAGGACAGACGACCTCTCGGGGACCAGAGCAATGCTGATGTCACTATTACAAAGTGACCACTGGCCCCACACCACAGTGAAACGGAGCAGTGGAGTGGGATGCTGGCTTTTGAAATGTAGAACCGTCAGGCGTCTTCTGTACTGTTTTGTGTGTTGGTTTTGTGAGCCATCCCATGCAGTCATTACTCATACGTGGTCGTTACGATGCAGTGAACACAGGGGTACTTCTCTCCACTTTTTTGCCGAGTGGAATGTAGTCTCGCCTAACAAGTAGCTTATTCATTTTATACCTTAAATGTAGACAGTCCTCGCGTTATTCGCCAGAGACGTCTTGGTGGTAGAGACTTTCTTCCCAACCTTCCAAGTCAGCTCATTTACAGAGTTTCCTGGAGTGTTATATATCCTGGTAAACGTGCGCATGCCATATATCAAATGCACGTTGAAGACCTAGAAATGTATGCCAGTATGCGAAGGGTTGAGCTAACACACAAACCATACAGGGTGTAGTCTAGGTTTCACTGGCACGTAGGGATATACACTTGCCCAGGATCTGCTAATGGTGTTTGTTGGGAAGTGTGGTGTAGCGTACTTAAAAGTGTCTGCATAATAGTTTCTCCTTGTGGGGAACAGTGAGAAAAGAAAAGAAGCAACGGCAAAAAGCTACCCTCAGGGTCTCACCTGTTACTTTGTTGTGCAGAAGACTTTTCTCTTCAAGTATAGGGCAGTACATGATCCGTTTCATAGGAGCTGCATCTCTTCCACAATTCCACAGTGCAATTATTAGATCTACCTTATGCATCGAGTGCGAAACTTATCTTAGCATGGAACTCATTGCTTGAGAACTTGCAGATTTTGCTGTTGTCGCGCTCATATAACAGACAACAATAATGAGCATTCAAAGAAGAAGAAGAAGATAATGATGATGATGATGGGGATGATGATAATGGTTATGATGATGATGATAATAAAGAAGAAGATGACGATGACGATGACGATGATGATGATGATGATGAAGAAGAAGAAGAAGAAGAAGAAGAAGAAGAAGAAGAAGAGAAGAGAGGAGGAGGAGGAGCAGCAGCAGCAGCAGCAGCAGCAGCAGCAGAAGAAGAAGAAGAAAAATAATGGTGTGTGACTTAAGGCAATTTTTCAGTGACGTTTCAGTCACGTTCATGGGACTCTCGCTCACCCGTGTGGTCCATCAGTCTGTGGCCAGCTTCATAGGGAAGGAGGTAAAGAAGCCAATTTCCTGGCTGGAGGAAAGTCTGACAACTGGGATGTGTTTTTCTGCAAGAAAGCAGCCAGCAAAGTCCACAGCGGGTGATAGAGAGCAAACGAGCAAAGCAGCAGATAGGAGGTAGGGAGTTTTGCACAGAGTAGCACACTTCTCCCCAGAGGCCGGAGACACTCGTTTCTTTCCAGATCCTTTTGAAAGTGTGTGTGTGTGTGTGTGTGTGTGTGTGTGTGTTGTGTGTGTGTGTGTGTGTGTGTGTGTGTGTGTGTGTGTGTGTGTGTGTGTGTGTGTGTGTGTCTATTTATTCATTTATTTATTCTTTTATTTCGAGAATGTGTGTGTGTGCGAGCGTGTATGTATGTTTATTTATTTGTTTGTTTATTGTTTTATCTCGAGAATGTATGTGTTTATATATATATTAATTCTTTTATTTCGAATATGAGAGAAAAAGCACTCGTAAGCTTTTTATATAACCAGTCCCCGTGTATGCAGTTTTGTAAATTTTGTCATCTGTTCCCACGACACACAATGGCCTGTTCTTCCAAAAGCGGAACAGGATTTAACGTGTGCGCAAGATGTTCTGCGTGCATTCGCACCTGGGACCTCGGTTTATAGCCCCATCCGAAGGACTTTTGGGGGGGAGTGGAGTCGGCACTTATGTCAACTTCAGGGGAAAATATCACCTTGAAAAGGATTCAAACCCGGGTCAGCAGATCGCGAACGCAACGAGCAACGCTCTAACCAACCAGGCTATCCCCGCACGCGCGCGCGCGCACGCGCGCGCGCGCGCGTGTGTGTGTGTGTGTGTGTGTGTGTGTGTGTGTGTGTGTGTGTGTGTGTGTGTGTGTGTCCGGCATTATCAGGCTGAAATATTGAATTCGTCCTTGTGCATCCGAGCTGATTTGTAGCAAAGCCAAATACTTCACATTTTGAAAGGAAACTGTAATATGGTTTTCATTAAAACTTTAATGTATCCTGTCTGCAGTTTACGCTTAAATTCGTTTAAAATGCTCTCTCTGTCGCTCTTGCTGTCTGCCTGTCTGTCTCTCTATCTGTCTGTCTGTCTGTCTCTCTCTCTCTCTCTCTCTCTCTCTCTCTCTCTCTCTCTCTCTCTCTCTCTCTCTCTCTCTCTCTCTCTCTCTCTCTCTCTCTCTCTGCGTGTGTCTGTGTGTGAGGGCGCACCTTTCCCTGTGTATTGGCATTGCTTTCTCAAGTACAGTTACACGCATCGAATGTTGCTTGCTGACGCTCTCAAGCTGAGACGTTTCCATTTGTAAGACAGGAAATATAATGGAAAGCCTGCGGGCAAACTGAATTTCTGCAGAATCAAAATGTGTCCCATCCTCAATTTTGACACTTTCTGAAATGTTATTTTTTGCTTGCGCATCTCTCTGTCTGCCTGTCCATCTATCTTGTGTGTATGTTGCTTTCCTTGTCTGTCCATGCTCTCCCTCCCTCCCTCTCTCTCTCTCCTTCGGATGAGACTATAAACCGAGGCCCCGTGTGCGAACGCATACAGAACATCTTGCGCACACGTTAAATCCTGTTCCGCTTTTCGAAAGAGTAGGCCATTGTGTGCCGGTTTGGAACAGATGACAAAATTTACAAAACCGCATACACACGGGGACTGGATGTAAAAAAGCACATGAGTGCTTATTCCATTATCCTCGATATAAAAGAATAAATAAATAAAAATAATAAATAAATCTCTCTCTTTCTCTCTCTCCCTCTCTCCCTCGCTCTCTCTCTCTGTGATAGTTGTCAGGCCTGCATCCTGTATCTCCCTGTCTCCTTTGTCACAGGAGACAGTCATCGCTGTGTTGTTACTGCTGGGTAGCTGGCATGTGGACTGGCCATGCTCACAGCCTGTTCAGCAGGAAAGGCAAGGCATCTTCTCCCGTGTGCTTTCTTGCCATCGCCTTGCTGCTGTTGGTCTTCTTCTTCTTCGTAGTCGCCGTCTTCTTGATGACCTTCTCCTCCTCCTCGTTGTTGTTGTTTATCTTCTTCTTTTTCTTCGTTTAAATAAGGTTTATTCTTTATAAGCATGAGACTTCTTCTTCTCCTCCTCCTCCTCCTCTTTCTCTCTCCTCCTCGTTCTCCTCCTCTTTCTTCTTCTTCTTCTTCTTTTCTTTTTCTTCTTCTTTTTCTTCTTCTTCTCTCTCTTCTTCTTCTTCTCTCCTTCTTCTCGTTTCTTCTTCTTCTTTCTGTCCTTTCTTCTTCGTCTTCTTCTTTCTTTCTTTTTTCTCTTTTCTCCTCTTCTTTCTTCTAACCCTTTCCAATTCCTTTTTCTTCTCCTCTTATTTTTCTTCTTTTCCTCCTCCTCCTCTTTTCTTCCTCCTCCTTCTTCTCCTCCTCTCTCTTCTTCTCTCCTCTTCCTCCTCTTCCTCTTTCGCCTCTACTCCTCTTCTCCTCCTCCTCCTCTTCTTCCTTTCTTCTTTGCAGCTGCTACCCCTCCTCCTTCTCCTCCTCCTCCTCTCCTCCTCCTCCTTCTCCTTTCTTCTTCTTCTGCTGCTGCTACCCCTCCTCCTTCTTCTCTCCTCCTCCTCTTCTCCTCCTTTCCCTCCTCTTCTTCGCTGCGCTACCTCCTCCTCCTTCTCTCTCCTTTCTCCTTCTCCTACCTTTCTCTCCTGCTCTCCTCCTCCTCCTCCTTCTCCTCCTCCTCCTCCTTCTTCTTCTTCTGCTGCTGCTGCTACCCCTCCTCCTCCTCTACAAGTAGGGAGATGTGGGAGTGATGAAATGGACGTGGCCTAGTTCTGCTGTTATTGGCTGGGGCTGAAGCTCATGTTGCAGGGTGTGCACTCTCACACGACCATCATTGATTGTGTGATCTCCCATTGCGTCGCTGTACTCGTGTGTCTCCAGTTTTCTTTCATTTTCTTTGTCCATCCTTTACTTTTCTTACCGGCCCCCTCTCTCTTTCTTTCTCTCCCTCCCCGTGTGTGTGTGTGTCTCTCTCTTCTCTCTCTCTCCCTCTCTCTTTGTCTCTCTCTTTCTTTCTGTCTGTTTTTCTGTCTCTCTCTCCTTCGCTGACTCTCTCTCTTTCGCTGACTCTCTCTCTCTTGAAATTTTTTATGTAATTATTTACATTTGAGATGCTTTGGCCTTTTCCCTTTGCGTTTTTCTTTTTTGGGAAGGGAATGGGTGGGTGGGGTTGAGGCCATGGTGTAAAGTAGCTGTAAGCTTATCCATTTACCCTCAATAAAAAATGTCGTATTCATATTCGTATTTTCTCGTTCCCCCCCCCCCCCCCTCTCTCCTCTCTTTTTCTCTCCCTCTCTCTCTCTCTAATTCACTCACTCACTCACACACCTCTGCCTCTCCTCCCTTTCCTTATATCATCATCAACCTTCCTCTGATTTTCAATCTATTTTTCTGTCAGATTATTCCATCAACTCATAAACCTGCGCCATTGCTTCTGTGTCGTCATTGTCGTCGTTTTCTTCTTGTCCCATGTCTCTTTCCCCTTTTCTTCTGTCAGTCTCATCTTATCTCTTTCACATCCAAATTCGTGCATTAAGGTATTCAGTTGGGCAGGCGTGAAACGATACTTGATGAAACTTGATAATGCTGTTAAGCAGCGTCGAGCGTGGTTACTAGTTGGATGGGTGACCGTTTGCGCGCCTTGGCTTCAGTACAGTTCCCCCAGTTCACCCAGCTGTAAATGGGTACCTGCCCTCTTTAGGGTCAGGGAAGGTATATACAGGCTACACACCGGTATTAAAAAATCACTCTTTTCCTTCTGTTTTTCTATGTAACTCTTATATTCATACCGCACGCACTAAGGCATCCACAGAAATAAAAACCACTTTTTGTGAAAGACTAGCCTCTGACTCAAAACTCATGTGATTTTAAACAAATTTGGTAGGTTTGAAATTTTTTTATTTTTCAGCAAACACTGTACCCCCTCAGTCCTTTGTCGTCTGCTAGCTTCCTTACCGCAATATGCATGCGCGGGTCAACGCTGTAGGAATACAGGCAAACCTCATTTGATGGTTATTTCCAACTTTCTCGTGACTACCTGGTATTGCTCTATGTCCTCAATCCAAAAACCAAGTGCACAGTGCATCATTTCATGCTTTAAAAAATCTGTGAAAATCACCAACAGTTTTTTCCACTCGCACTCTATACAAGATACTACTTGACCCCCAAATTAATACCGGTGTGTAGCCAAAGCAGCGAGGGAGAGGAGATGGGCGCCGCCCTCAATATGCTGGCCCTAGAGAAGTGAGGTCTCTGACGCCTCGCTCCCCTGCGACCTTATAGGTTATGGGACTCCTTTACCTTTTAACTATGCTGGAGTGTTTGTAATGTCTATCTGTATATACAGTGTTATTATTCTCTATCTGTGTATGTCTGTCCGTCTGTTAGACAGACAGAGAGCGAGAGAATATTCGCACGTACATGAAGATTGTGCATTGTCTGTATGTGCATTTTGAACGCATACCTACCTTCGTGAGTGCTTGATTAATGATAATAAAAATATAAAAAAAGAATGTTTTGGTCTCAGTTTTTATTTTGGGCGAGGCTAGATTGAGAAAGGGAATGGACAGAAGCAGGTAATCTGATTTGGAAAAGGAGATCAGGAGGAAGGGACAGTGTTCTGACTTTGTGCCAGACAGTGTGGGCACATGGCCACCCAGGGATTTGTTCACTGACGTCGTTAAAGTCTTCAGACAGCTGAAACCTCATTTGGAGGGAGGAGGGGCGGAGGAGAAGAGCCGGAAATCCGGAAAAGGGGCTGGCTGTCACGGATCTGTGAAAGCTGTGCGGGAGGGAGTGTGTGTCTTAAAGCAGCAGATGACATGCCTACGTGCTAACGACGTGTCTGCGTTGACAACAGATTTGTATCGTTAAACTACGTGAAATGAAAGGATCGAGTATTTCTGCATTGTTTGAAATGGTATATGCTAGAAATTTTCCAGTCAAATCCTGAATGACAAACTTCTTATTCAGCTTTTTCATAAATTCAGGTTTCCTGGACTTTGTATAATTGACGTTGAATACGGCACAATGGAACATCACGTTCAGTGGCTTTCAAACGGTCCCTGGTGAATATTCGTTAGCTGTGTAGCTAATCTCGTACACAGCATGACAGAACAGGCCTTAGCTGAAACTCAACTTCATAAGTGTCTTCTGACAGACACAACTTTCCGAGTTAAAAGCGAAAGGAAGGAAGGACAGGGGTTAAATCTATGGAAGCTGGCAAAGGGCAGGAGGAGGACAAGGGGGGTAAGGTTTTATTGGAGTTTTACTGATCGCACAGTTGTTGACTGGACAGAGAGATCTTAAGCGATCTTGATTTTGTTTGATTCACGACAAATCCTCAGACAGCTCAAAGTCGTCAGACAGCTCAAAGTCGTCAGACAGCTCAAAGTCGCCAGACAGCTCAAAGTCGCCAGACAGCTCAAAGTCACACAACGAGTTAAACAGAAAGAGTATTCTCTCTCTGTATCTGTGTCTCTCTGTCTCAATCCTTTTTCGTCTGTGTGTGCACATATCTCTGTATGCATACTGGCATGCATGCGATTGTGTTTTCATGTGTGTCCGCTCGTATGGTAACTGTAATGGGGCAAACGAGTACATCAGAATCCACAAGACGCGCGTGGGTGTGTCCCTAAAATAAAGCCATTAGGGTGTCGGTTTCCTGTGAAGTTAGGGTGTGAAAGCGGAGGGGCAGAAGAACGTAATGCGATTTGCAAATTGAAGTCTTGGGGAGGAGAAAAGTCCTGGACTCTTCAGACATTGTGGGCACATCACCTCCCAGAGATTTGTTAAATGACGTCGTTAAAGTCTTCAGACGGATGAAATCTCATTCCAGGTTGGGGGGTTAGGAATGGACCCGTGCAGAAATGGGGCTGTAAAAAAAGGAGGGGGCAGACGGGAGCAAAAGTAGAAATGAGGTATTGTCAGCTTGAAGCACAACAGAGGAGCTCCCCCCAGAAACCTTGATCCTCTTGGACCCATGAAAAAGTCTTCAGACATTTTAAATGCCAGCTGATGTATATCCGAGTTTAAAAGCAGAAAAGAAGTAGAGGGAAAAGATGGCGGAGGAGGGTTGGATGGATAAATAAAGGAAAAGAGAAGGAAAACAATTATCAAAGAAGAGGAGTGAAAGAAAAGAGTTGTGTTGTCTGTGAGTGACAACGAAAACTGCAGCATCGCGATTCTTGGGTACCAGAATCTCACTGAGCAAAGGAATGTTTGAACAGTAGGGGTGTCGTGTTGTAGAACAGATGAACCGGTTAAGAAATGAAGACATCGCGTGTGGAAGTTTTCTCCTTGTAGGTCTATTCTCCCGTTTTTTGCTGTCTCCTTTCTCTCCGGTGGTAACAGTTGTCTCTGACTGTGGGTCACCTTCGTGCTAACCCAGTTCTGTTGAGGCGGGGCCGTCATTAGAGGAGCACTGGTGCGTTGGGATTCCTCTGCCAGTCAGGTCTGTTTTTGTCTTCCATAACACGGGTAGTTCTCTCTCTCTCTCTCTCTCTCTCTCTCTCTCTCTCTCTCTCTCTCTTTCCCTCTCTCCCCCTCTCTCTCTCCCTCTCTCTCTCTCTCTTTCCCTCTCTCCCCCTCTCTCCCCTCTCTCTCTCCCTCTCTCTCTCCTCTCTCTCTCTCCCCCTCTCTCTCTCCACGCATTTTTGCATACCAACATACATTTACGCACTTGCACGTGATACACGAGCCTGTGTATGTAACAACCTGACTTTATTATGCATTGTTTGGTGTTGTGGATGAAAGATCTTTTCTTTTCTCAACCGGTAGGAGTGCTAAAGGTTTGGGCGAGTGGGGAGGCGGGGGGGGGGAGGGAGGAGGCCAAGGACAAACGTGTATACTGTGTTTCGGAAGAAGAGGCCATGAGAGAGAGAGAGAGAGAGAGAGAGAGAAGAGGAGAGAGAGATAGATGGTGGAGTTCTCATATCATTTTGAGTACGTCAGCACTTGGAGGTTTGTCATGCGATGCTGTTAAAAATATCAGACAAATAAACTTTTTTTGGAAGCTGAAGAGTGAAAGAGTTAGAAAAGGGGGCTTTTCAGACAGAAAAGGTTGGAGGTGGAGAGATCCTGAATATCGGGGTTATTTGATATCATTGGAGATTATAAAATAGGGAAGAAGACAAAAGGGTAAATTGTTCCAGGAGTCTTACAAACAGCAAGGCTGATCACATGAGAGATGTTGATCTGTTTCAACCATGACAGTCATGTCGTTCAGTGCGAACTGAACATTTCAGAGCAGTGGAAAATGGGGATCGAATGCAGGGGTGGGAGTGGACAGAGGCGAAGGACAGGAAGGCAAAGGAAAACAACACATGGAGGCGGGGGACGGGTGGAGTTTGTTCCTTGTGGAACACGGAGCACAGCTGCAGAAGGCAGCTCTGGGGACTGGGAAAGATGCTGAGGGCAGGAAGGAAGGGGCAGACAACTGCAATGGCGCTTCTGTTAAAATACAGTAATTTTGTGCTAATGTCGACAGATCTGTGCAGTGCAGGCAGTTTCCTCCTGTGGGCTCCCTTCCCTGTCTTCGTCCTTGTTCTCTCTCCCTTCAGTTCTCTGTGTGCGTGCGTGCGTGCGGTGCGTGTGTGCGTGTTTGTGTGTGTGTGTGTGTGACTACTTTTCCTGACTCTGTGCTTTTTGCGGGTTCTTTCGATTTCTGTTGCTGTGATTAACAAGTTGTTTAGACTGTGTAAAATCTCTCTCTCTCTTCTCTCTCTCTCTCTCTCTCTCTCTCTCTCTCTCTCTCTCTCTCTCCTTCCTAAAGCACGCATGCGCATATGTATGTATGCATGAGAGAGAGAACTCGAATGTTTAATGAGTGTAAATGGATAAGCCAGGGGCTTCTTTACACCAGGCCCTCATGAAAAAAAAAACACCAAAAGGCAAACAGACATGAAGAAATGTATAACATATACACCATGGAGAGAGAGAGAGAGAGAGAGAGAGAGAGAGAGAGAGAGAGAGAAGAGAGAGAGAGAGAGAGAGAGAGAGAGAGAGAGAGAGAGAGAGAGAGAGAGAGAGAGCATGTAATGGTGTACGCATGCGTCTGCACCTACGTCAAAAACGAAGAAATAAAAATCAGTGAGATCAGGAAACTGGCAGGACGAAAGAAGGTAACGTGATTTATAGAAGGAAGCCAGGGAAAGAGATAATTCCTGAAATCTTCAGACATCGCGGGCACATCATCACCCATACATTTGTTAACTAACGTCATTAAACTCTTCAGACAGCCCAAACCCCATTTGAAGTTGTGGACTGCAAGCATTTGGGGGGAAAGGAAAAGCATCAAGTCGAGAGAGGAGACAGACAGACAGGGAGGGGGAAAACAGGAGGAAGTATCATCATCCTTAGCTTTGCACACAGCTCGCAGTTCGTCAGGGAAACCCTGATCTCCGTTGATCCATGAAAAAAGTCTGCAGACGGCTGTGATGTCGTTTTATGAGATTTAAAGATCGAGAGCAGGATAGAGGAGGAGTAATGGCGGCAGGGGAGGAGGAGAGGGTGGAAAGCTCAGGGAGAAGGGAGGGCACACGTTGACAGAAGTGTGTGGGAGAGAGCGGTTGGTTCAGCTATTTTCCAACGCTGGCACCAGCTCTGGAGATGTGCACGGCATCAGCAGTGTTTTCCAGACCACACGACGGAGACGTCTGTGTGGGCGACTTTCTGGACCTCCAGACCAGACAGCAGCCATGCCCTTGTTGAAGCAGCAGAGGAGGGGGGGGGGGGGGGGGGGGGGGGGGGTCATCGTCCCTGTCTTCTCCTCGCCTCAGCCTCCCGCTGCAGGACCGTTGACATCACATGTGATTCACTCTTTCTGATCACGTGACCTTCATATAAAAATGTGCAGCTTTATTTTTGGTTGATTTCAGTTGCAGTTGGTGTTTAACATTCAGATGTTAAACGTGCTGTCGTGTGTTCTTCCATCTGTCCATTTGGAGTTGACTTCTGACGGCAGCAAAAAAAACAAGGGGGAAATTCTGAATCGCACAGTAATTGCCAGACAACCGAATGTTGTTGTATTGATGAATATAATAATGTTTTCCCATGGGAGTGCTGTGGGCCTTTTCAGTATAACTAACATTTCCTTTTGAAATTTTGTGCTAAAAATTTCCCCTTTTCTATCACTCCCTTTGTTGCTGTCTTTTTCTTTAGCATTCTGTCATGTCTTATGCTTATTTCATGCCTTTCCAGTCCATTCTCCTGCCGTATTATCAAGCAAATCTTACAATGTTTTCTTTTGTTATGTTATATGACATTTGGCCTGTGTTGTTTTGTTCTGGCTACCAGGTAGTGATATTGTAAACGCTAGAATGAGCACATGATATACGTTCTGCAGTGTTATTTTGCCATGTTAATTCTTAATGTATTATAACATTGAAGTGTTCACAAACCTTTTCTATGCTTTGTGTAAGCTGGGGATGACAAGTTAAGCGGAATAACTGGTGTTCTCAGCGAAGCATGGTTTTACTGGCCCTAGGGAATAAAACAATTAGTTCTTTAAAACATGTAATTAATTTTGAAGTCCCCATGTTTACATTTATCATTCATGTGATTTGCTAACTGATTTATGAAAATCTAAAACAACGTAGGACTCAGAACACATCCCTGTCTGACTCCAAGTGGTGTTTCAAACATGTCTGTTAATTCAGAGTTTACACAGGCAAATGACAACAATGACATATACATGGCCTTCAGTGAAGCAAAAAATATACCACGCACATCCTTGTTTTTAAGACAGTGCAAACGTTTATCATGTGAGAGAGAGAGAGAGAGGGGAGAGAGAGAGAGAGAGAGAGAGAGAGAGAGAGAGAGAGAGAGAGAGAGAGAGAGAGAGAGAGAGAGAGAGAGAGAGAAGAGAGAGAGAGAGAGAGAGCGTACATGTGGACATGTGCGTACACTAAAAATAGATAAAACGCTTTGTTTTCTTTTATCTCCCCCTCCCCCAAAGTGAAATCGAGATTCCGCAGGGACCAAGGAAAGAAACCTGATTTGGAAAAGAGGTCAGGACGAGGAGGAAACTTCTGCAGGTCCTCAGACACGGGGGACAGCCCGGGATTTGCTGAATGGCATCGTTAAAGTCTTCAGGCAGCTGAAACAAACCTCATCTGAGCTGGCGAGTGTAAGAGCTGGGGGAAAGGACGCTGCAAAGGCCGGAAAAGAAGTGATTACTTCAACAAGCCAGAAGCTGGGTGTTCTGTCTGACGGGTTTAAGGCGGTGTGGTGCTTTGATGGGCTGGAAGTAACACCCCCATCCATTATAAGATTATTTTAAGAGTCAAGAACTTCCAGGTTTAACCTTTGTCTTAAGCCGACTTTTCTGCTCAAGAGAAGTCGTTTGGGTGTTGGGTAAAAATAAAACCCCAAACCCTGATGTCCCGTGTAGGGCATTTATTTGCACACACGATCAAAAAAATCACACATCCAGAGAGTTGTCGCCCAAAATACAGTAGAAATAGTCAGCTTTGTGGAAAAGCAAACACACATGCAGGCATTAAAACGTGTGTTGCTGTACTCTAAGAGAGAAGTCTGCCATGAGTGTGGATGCTGTCCTGTGCAGAGCAATAACTCGGGATGGCTTTATCTGACGTTTGTGCCGTTTGGAATCAGTGTCATGTTCCCAACTTTGATGGTGAATAGAGTGAAGCATGCTCTGTAAAAGATCAACTTATTTATTCACTTCACTTGTTCTGATACACTAATTATTTTTTTAACCCACAATTCATGTTTTTTCTGGGTCTCTATTCTTGATATTACTTTCAATGAACTTTAAAATCTATATTTTGTGACAAACGCGTTCGTCAAGCACTGTATTTTCGCTCTAAGCGCGTGGCAGTTTCTGTCTTGTTGCCATAACTCATAAAACACTGATATGAATTCGCGATCTGTATTATGTGTGTTTGATTTCATTCGTATTTGTACATGCAAAAGAGTTTAGGTCTGTAGACAGACTTGCTTTAGCATAGAACTATGTATACAAGTGGATGAGACAGGTAAGTTGGTCCTTAACTACTTCACTGTCGTAGCTGTCTGTTACTTATATTTGAACTCCTGCCTTCAAATAGTCAGTCATGAACTCTCCCGCTATAGCCAACATGCCAACAGACAGGAAAACACTCGGTCGGTCTTGCTCCCCTTCCCCCAGTCTCCCCATCGTGACCCTGATAGGAGAGGAATCTGTCTCCCCTCCCCTGTAACGGTATCACTGCGCTGATGGTCCAGTAATGACGACGGATTGCGGACGTCAGTGTCTTGGGAGCCCTCGGTGGCTCAGTGGTCATTCAGGGATTTTGTCTGTAGGCCTGGAAAGTCAGCTACAGAGGTCAGAGATGAGAGGTAGGTAGATACGTAGAGGGATTCTCTCTCTCTCTCTCTCTCTCTCTCTCTCCTCTCTCTCTCTCTCTCTCTCTCCTCTCTCTCTCTCTCTCTCTCTCTCTCTCTGTGCCAGTCTCTCTCTCTCTGTGCCTCTCCTCTCTCTCTCTCCTCTCTCTCTCTCTGCCAGTCTCTCTCTGTGTGCCTCTCTCTCTCTCTGTGCCAGTCTCTCTCTCTCTCTTTCTTTCTCTATCTCAAAGTCCTTCGGATGAGACTATAAACCGAGGCCCCGTGTGCGAACGCACGCAGAACATCTTGCGCACACGCTAAATCCTGTTCCGCTTTTCGTAAGAGTAGGCCATTGTGTGCCGGTGGGAACGGATGACAAAATTTACAAAACCGCATACACACGGGGACTAGATTTTTAAAAAAGCACATAAGTGCTTGTTCCATTATCCTCGATATAAAAAAATAAATAAATAAATGAATAAAATAAAATATCTCTATTTCTTTCTCTCTCTCTCTGTATAGTTTAACACACACACACATATATATATAATATATATTATATATATATATATATTTATATATATATATATATATATATATATAATTAATAATATATATATATATAACTGAGACATACATACACACAGTGTGTGTGTGTGGTGTGCGGTCTTGCCACCCTGGCAATATCCCTCCTACCCCCTTTTCCCTGTTTCTGTCTGTCTCCTCTTTTCTGACCTCTTCAGTTACTTACCAGGCCTACACACACTCAGTCCCAGAATGACCAATGAGCCACCGAGAACCCCACAGACTGACGTCAGCTATCTGTGAGAATCACCAGCCCCTCAGCATAGTACGGGGCTGGAGAGAGAGAGAGAGAGAGAGAGAGAGAGAGAGAGAGAGAGAGAGAGAGAGAGAGAGAGAGAGAGAGAGATTGGGGGCAGGGTAGGGAGACTGGGGGAAGGGGTGAGGGTGTGGGTGTATCTTGTCAGTTGACTTGTCTGACAGTTTTGGTAGATACTTCCATGTGGTAGTTTTCTCGCTTGATTGATCTGGTGTGGTGTATTCAAAGCCCCAGACACTTTTTCATTTTATCTGATGGAATAGGCATTGTACACAGCGTTGTTCAGCCCTCAGTGTTCATATCCGCCCTGTAGTTTAATGAAGCTAACTTGATATCTTTTGCCTTGTAAAAGCTATTAGGTCATTTGAATTAGTCCATACACCCACTATAAGAGGATGGAAGGATTTTGTATGTGTTGCATGTTTCTTAGTTTGTGTGTTGTTTTGTTTTGTTTATAAAGGGGGCTTGTGGTTTTTTGGTTTAGTTTTGTTTTAGTTGTTTTTGCTTCAGTTTGTTTGGTTGACTAGCTTTTGTTTGCTTTTTTTTAAACAGTCCTTTCAGTTTCATAAACACAAGTGATTCTGTTTCATCGTTTTATCGGCAAAAAGTTATTGTGTTCAGTTTTTGTTGATTTGAATTCATTGTAGTTTCCTTCCTAAAATTAACTACTGTCTGGAGCAATGAAGTGTCCCAGTGTAAGTTGTACCATGTTTTCTATGAACCCGCGATGACTCTGTGTTTAGTTCTGCAAAGCGTGTATGCTGTGTCTGTCTGTACATTCTGCATGCAGTAAGACGTTTCACATGTACGGCTTTGTTGTTGCTCATATGTGCGCTGCAGTGTTGTGTCTTTCCACTACTCTTCCTATCAGGTCTACTATACATGCCTGTAGCTTTTCTGATATCTTTACACACTCACTGTTGTTTGCATATTTCCGTTATACCATTTTACACTGAGAACAAATTCTGTTCAGAGATCCGCCATACTAGAGAAAAGCGTGTTAGTCTAAGTTAGGAGTGTGCAGGGAATAATAATGATAGTAATAATAATAATAATAATAATGATGATGATGTATGGAGATGATATAGCGCTGAATCTTGCAAAGGAACACACCAAAGCGCTTACATTCAAGTCATTTACACTTATGCAACCATTTATGAATGAAATTAAAAGATATCAATATTACACACACACAAACACACACACACACGCACACACACTCACACACTCACACACGCACGCATGCACGCACGCACAGCATGCCTGCGCATGGTGATGGAGAAGGGGGTGGCCGCTGAAGAGTATGGCTAGATCACATCTACTTGGCTATAAACGTCATTTCAGATCAGTCCATTCCTTCACAGTTATCCCAGGGAGACCTGTTATGTGTTCCAAACTACCGCAAAAGTAGCGTGATGGTCGACATTTTCCAGCAGCTTTTTATTACTGTCTGTGTATGTCCTCATCAGAGTCTGTACAAAGTATCAAACAGACGTAATAAGAGACAGTCCCAGAGGCCTTGTCCTTGTCTTTATGACAGTTTTCAGACACCCAAAATGCTCTATTTGGGAGGGAAAAGGTGGGGGACTAGATGGAAATAAGACCAGAGGGGGTATCGGAAAGAAAAGGAGGGAAGGGGCAGATAAGATATTGTGTAACCCTAAAGGGAAACCACCCAGGGAGACGTAAAACCTTGCCAAAGACTTGATCAGACTGCAACAGTGCTGCTTGATATTCGAGAAAAAAAATCAAGTGAGAGGGCTAGGGTGGAGGGCGGGGGGGGGGGGGGGGGGGGGGGGGGGGGAGTAGGGATGTGAAGAAAAAAAACATAGAGGAGGACAAATATAGACGAGGAATACGAAATAGGCACCTAAACAAATCAGCGAGAACAGCAAATAGAGGAGAGGAATAGTGAGAGGAGGAGTGGGTGGGTCCAGTTGTTATTCTCAAATACTGACAGAACCTACAATGATATCTTCACGTCGGGGATGTGTTTCTTAAAAAAAAAAGAATGAGGAAGTGATCAGAATACCGTTTCGTCATTTTGTTTTCTTCGGTTTTGTTTCTAGGTGCGCGTGCTCTGTCTGTCTGTCTGTCTGTCTCTCTCTCTCTATCTCTCTCTCTCTCCCTCTCCCTCTCCCTCTCTCCCTCCTCTCTCTCCCTACCTTCTCTCTCTCTCTCTCTTTCTCTCTTTGCCCCCCTCCTCTCTTTGACCCTCCCTCCCTGCCTCCTCTCTCTCCCTCCCTCCTCTCTCTCCCTCCCTCCTCTCTCTCCCTCTCCATCTATCTCTCCCTCCCTCTCTCTCTTTCTCTCCCTCCCTCCCCCTCTCTCTCTCTTTCTCGCTCTCTCTGTCTCTCTCTCCCTCTCTCCTTTATTACACTCACGGGATAGCCTAGTGGTTAGAACATTGCACTAGCAATCTGACGACCCGGGTTCGATTCCCCAAAAGTCCTTCGGATGAGACTATAAACCGAGGCCCCGTGTACGAGCGCACGCAGATCTTGTGCACACTTAAATCCTGTTCCGCTTTTCGTAAGAGTAGGCCATTGTGTGCTGGTGGGAACAGATGACAGAATTTATAAAACCACATACACACGGGGACTGGGTGTAAAAAAGCACATAAGTGCTTATTCCATTATCCTCGATATACAAGAATAAAATTTAAAAAATAGCCCCCCTTCTCACCCAGGTTTCTTCATTTATTCCCCCACTTTGTCCCCCTTATTTCTGACCTCTGTAGCCAACTTCCCAGGTCCTCACACAAAACCCTGGAATGACGGATGGGCCACTGAGAACGGCAGAGACTTCAGACGTCAGTCAGTAATTCCTGCCAGTTTCTAGCCTGTGGTTGGGCATGAAAGGAATCAAGGGGAGGGAACTGGAGTCTGGGGGAGGATAGAGAAGGCTTGGCGGTGGGGTGGGGGGTGGGGGGGGGGCTGTTGACTGTCATGATAAATACTGCCAAATGATATGTTCGTTAATGCAGAAATAGCAGTGGAGGAAAACAAGTGCAGGTAACCACTTAATAATAATAAGAAGAAGAATAATGTATGGAATTTATATAGCGCTGAATCTTGTAAAGCAACAAATCAAAGGGCTCAGATGACTTTCTTTTTAACAATGATATGTTCGTGTGTGGTTGGACCCGAAACTTTCCCCCATCCATTAGATCATGAGCGGTGGTCTGGGCGCTAGTCTTTTGGATGAGACTATAAACCGAGGTCCCGTGTGTTACACATAATTATCTAGCGCACGTAAAAGAACCCACGGCAACAAGAGAGTTGTCCCTGGCAAAACTCTGTGGAAAAAAGCCACTCTGATAGGGAAAACAAATACAGTTGCATACAGGAAAAAGAAGAAAAAAAAAGAGTGGCACTGCTCTTGCAGCGACGCGCTCTCCCCGGGGAGAGCAGCCCGAATTTCACGCGGAGAAATCTGCCATGACTTAAAGTGGAATGAAATGAATATGCGGCACATGTACAGATTCAGCGCTATATAAATTCCATATATTATTATTATTATTATTATTATTACAGATTTCATTTCTTTTTGTTTTAGTGAATGAACTCAACAGTGTCCCTGGTTTGCAGACATCAGCGCTTGTCTTTAATTTATGTTCTAGGTAACCTAGTGTTTCTTGTCTGCTGCAGGTATGAAATGATCAGATGAGTGGTATGAGCAGACATACGATTTGTCTGTAGTTTGAGACATAGTCGTTTTAGTCTATTTCTGTGTTTTGTTTTGGGGGGAATCAGTTGGTTTATTTTTTGTTTTGTTTTGTGTGTGTTTTCTTGCTGTATAGAAGGCTGGTTTTGGAGGCATTTCGGTTTTAATGTTCCCTTGTCTGGTCTGTTTTGGTTGTTTTCAGTGTTATTGCTGTAAGTGGTGTGGTCATGGTGGTGTTTTTTTAAGGGGGATTTGGTTGTCGATTTTTTTTGGGGGGAGGAGGGGTAGGGGGTTGTTGCTTTTTAGTTTTTCGGCCTCAGTTAGTAGTAGTCTAAGAAAGTCTTTTACTTTCTTAAGGTACGTTACTTGAGCTAATTTCTGTCATGGGCCACGTGAAACCCTCCGCTATGTTATTGGTTTTAAGACAAATCCACCGTGCTGCTCTTGCTTCCCTTTTCCACACTGTTTGACTTTCTGTCCTGTATAACCGCCTTCTCTTAAACGTGATGACTTATCGTAAGCTTCACAACTGTGGGGAGCAAAAAAGAAAAAAACAAATATTCTCATGTGAAATGAAGCATGTAGTTTGCAATGCTCGGTCCATGTGATAAATGTGTGTTGGAGAAGTTCATGTACCAGGGTTTATTGTTGCTCGGGTGTGTGTTGCATGCAGTGCCACCTGCCAGTCTCGCCTCCGGACATGTTTTACACATCCCTCCGCCCTAGCTGATCTCATATCCTGACACAAGAAGGAGGGTGGCAGGATGGTTAGGACGTTCGCCTGCCAGAAAAGTAAACCGTGAAGTTCTGGGTTTGATCCCCAGCCTTGCCCTTTCTTCCCAGTTTGACGAAGAAAATCAAACTGGATATCAAATGCCTTTGGTTGAGACTACAAACCGAGGCCCCGTGTGCGAACGCACGCAGAACATCTTGCGCACATGATAAAAACCCGCTAGGAAGATATGACAGAAAAAACCAGCATGCACGCAGGTGTCGTATTTAGACACACTCCCCGAAATCGGAATGCGGCTACCTAAATGGTTTGGGGTGGGAAAGGTCGCATACGTATAAATCTGACCATTGGTGAACCTCGGAACGAAAATATCCCGACACTTTTTTTGCTTTATCATGTACCATTAACACTCAACCTAAGTTCTGTTATTTGATATTGATGGTATTGTTGATATCATGGTATTCACACATATCGTCAGCGCACATTGTCATTATGGTGTTTATACTTATCCAAGTGACAGCCAGGAGGCCATCGCCACAATTTCAGTTGGACCCATTCAGTAAAAGACATTCCAAGGAGACCCGTTGTTTGTTCCAAACTGGCCATGACAGTGGCTTGATGGTGAACATTCTAGCAGCTTTTTCTTCCTTGCTCATGTCTTCACCAAACTTCAGGTTAGTCGTTTAGGTGCCCTGGAATACAATTCCCGCCTGTTGTCTTGGTGCCAAAGTCTATAGACAGGCTGACTGCTACACCCAAGGGCAGGATGGAAGAAAGACCGGAGGAGAATATCAAAAAGGAAAGAAGAGAAGGGAGGGGTAAGTTATTGTTGACCGTCGTTGCTCATCCCGGAGATCGTTAACTTGTCGGCGGTTTGTTCAAGCCGTTAAAACGATAGTTTATGTGAGAAGAGCAAACAAGGAGTTTATGTGAGAAGAGCAAACTAGGAGGAGAATAACAGCGAGATACCAGGAAGGGAGGTAGGAGGAATTGGTGATGGATAGACAGGAGGAAGGGCAACTTTGGAAGAGGAGCAAGAAAGGAGGGGGACGGGAGGGGGGGGGGGGGGGGGAGGGTTAGGATTTGTGGTCGATGTTCTCTAACACAAGCAAACTTCCTAGATTTTAACCAAACAAAGAAGTCAAAAGTAAAGCATGGGTTATATTTCTATTCCTTTCTTTTTCTTTTTGAGGGGGTGGTGGTTATGATTGTTTTGCTGGTGAGGATAAATATTAATGATATATCTGTTGTTATATGTACATATTATTCGAGGGCATTTGTTTTCATTTGTGGCCCAGCTTCTCCTGGCTTCTGTTTTATTACACGTTCGTTTTTCCCCGTTTCTTAACTTCTCCTTTTCTCTGGAGGTTGTGGCTACGTTGTAGCGACAAGCAAAACAGGGACCTCGTCAACTGGCGCTGTCATTAACACAGATATTGTGCTTCTGCTCTGGCCACCTTCCCCTTCCATCACATTACTTCCAAAATCAGCAAGGTGCATATGTGTGTGTGTGTGTGTGTGTGTGTGTGTGTGTGTGTGTGTGTGTGTGTGTGTGTGTGTGTGTGTGTGTGTGTGTGTGTGTGTGTGGTGTATGTGTGTGTGTGTGTGTGTGTGGTGTATGTGTGTGTGTGGTGTGTGTGGTGTGGTGTGTGTGGTGTGGTGTGGTGTGTGTGTGATGGTGTGTGTGTGGTGTGGTGTGTGTGATGGTGTGTGTGTGGTGTTGTACGTGTGTGGTTGGTTGTATGCACACATGCCTGCGTGTTCTTGTCTGTAGGTTTAAAACCCCCAAAGCATCTGTGTCTCGATTTTCGGCAGTCATGCTGGCAGGGACAGTAGAGTGGAGGGGACGGAAGGACGGACGTACAGTTTCTAGCAAACTGTCATGAGGATAAAACCTGCATGCAGTGGGGGCACCCTGCCACTAGAGTTGATTCGTTCAACAACTCTCTGTAAAGGTCTTCAGACATATGAAAGTTCATCTGAACTTCTTTTGCCTGAGCTACAGATAGGGGTGACCTTTCAACAAAGAAAAGGAGACTGTCATAGTCTCGCCGGAGAAAAACCTGACGGCAATGAAAGATTTTGGTTCACAAATTGATGTGAAATCTCGGCGACTTCATTACTGGCTTTAATATTTTAACTGGTCTGTGGATGTTGATATAACGGATAGTATTACGAACAATGGTATGTTTTAGCTACCCTAAAGAAGCTGTGGTGATGGTCTCTTTCTTAGTACTCTTGCCTTAACAACTTGTTCATGTTTCTTGTGAGACAGAAACAGTGTAATGAGTCTGTGTTTAGTGCCTATTGTACTGTATTTTTGCTGCCTCAGTACATAGTTCTCATTACTGCCTACTTTGTTGGCCTTTTGCTGTCAGTATAGGCTGTTTGTGTGGGTGTGTGCATATCTATGTTTCATTTTTTTCTGATGCTTAAACGAAGTCGTATCCCTGAAATGGCCTCTGCAGTCGGCATGGCTGTCAACAATGCCAGTGTATTGGACTAAAACTGAAAACAGTAAAATGCAATAGCTCTACTTTTATTGACCTGCCCGTTTTCGCCATTCTGGTAAATGTAGTGCTGTTTTCAATTTCCAGTTTAACAGTTTTCTTGACGCGCTAATACGATAAACTGATTACACCTTGTGATGATTAACATTATAGTTTATTGTCAGTAGCATGTTTCTTCCCGTTCTGATGGTTTTAATAATGGTATTGGTATTGAGAGTGGTTACCAAGTGGATGGGTGACCGTTTGCGCGCCTTGGCTTCAGTACAGTCTCCCAGTTCGCCCAGCTGTAAATGGGTACCTGCCTCTTTAGGGTCAGGGAAGGTAAAGCAGCGAGGGAGAGGAGATGGGCGCTGCCCTCACTATGCTGGCCCCCGGAGAAGCTGGGTTCTGTGATGCCTCACTCCCCCACGACCATGTAGGTTATGAGGCACCTTTACCATTTACTTTTTCATGCATCTGTTCGGCAGCTGTGTCTTCAGTCCTTGTGGTGATGTCTGAGTAAGGCATGATTATTTCTTTATTGCCAACAGAAGGCTCCAGTGCTCCAATAATGTACGTGTTATGGGGAAAGTTTGGTTATGTTCTTGATGCGGAAAGTCATGCTGATAGTACCAGTGTGCTGTTTATGCATTTATTCGAGGTCCATCCCAGTACTTCGAACATTCTGGATTTTGCTATGAAGTCGTTAAGGGAACCTATATCCACGGATAACTGCTTCTAAGACAGCTCTCTCTCCTCTCTCTCCCTCTCTCTCCCTCCCTCCCTCCCTCTATCTCTCTCTCTCCTCCTCTCTTTCCCCCTCCCATTCTCTCTCCCTTTTCCTCCTCCTTTTCTCTCTCTCTCTCTCTCTCCTTCCCCATCCCTCTACTCCCCCCCCCCCCCTCTCGTTCTCATTCTCTCTTTCTTTCTGCTCGCTTTCGCTCTCCCTCTCTTTCCCTTCCTCTATCTGTCTGTTTGTCTATCAGTCTGTCTGTCAACTTTTCCCCCCAGAAACAATCCTTTAAAAAGGGGACACTGCACTACCAAATTAAAATTCTGTCATGTTTGTTCCCTCTGTGGAACACAGACAGACAGACAGACAGCATGTAATACAACTGCTGTGTTGACAGCAGAGGGGGGCAGGAACGCCATGATGAATGATTTATGAACAGGACAAAGCAAAACACTCTGCACTTCTGCGGATTTTTCAGCTTCAGTCGTCAATAATGGCTGGTATCCATAACACTTTGTTAGGCTGTTTTCTTCGCGTCTGTCGTGCGTGAACGTTTTATTGATTTCAAGTGTGTGTGTGTGTGTGTGTGTGTGTGTGTGTGTGTGTGTGTGTGTGTGTGTGTGTGTGTGTGTGTGTGTGTGTGTGTGTGTGTGTGTGTGTGTGTGTTTGAAAATATTCGAAGACGAAGAGAGAACAGAAAAAGGAAAAATTGTGTTTGTTTTTTTAAAAGATGATTTTTATTGCAAACTTGTGGAGATGGAGAGCTCAATAAAAACAGTAAAGGACAGAAAGATGGTACATTCAACTAGAGCCATTTTTCAGTCTACGACTGCTTAAGGTTGTTGATGTTGATTGTGTTCTGGTACACAGCATGAAACAGATAAAGATGTCTTTTAGTTCAGATGCTTTAGTTGGTTGTGATAAATCCTTACCAGGCCTCATCCAGACACTGAAAGCAACGTGACTTCATTCCTGATACAGTGTGAACTGATTTAACCTCTTTGAGCTTTCACATACGTGTCTGAATCCTTAAGTAATCTAATCCACCAGAGCCACCAAACAAAAAAATCTCCCCTACAGGTTTGATTGTCGGGCACAATAGCCGATCACATTTTGATGAAATCAATCCTGCGCACACGTCAAAACCCGTTCCGCTATTTGGAAGAGTATGCCATTATATGCCGGTGAGTGACAAAATTTACAAAAAAACTGCATACACTCGGAGACTGGATGTAAAAAAGCACGTAAGTGCTTATTCCATTATCCTCAAAATAAAAGAATAAAATAAAAAATAAAATAGAATATTATCAATTCTGATACTGTAATTACCTATAAACTAGCTTTGTCCGTCCACCTACGTATATCCACTTTTGTGGAATCATTTTAGAACCAGACCAAGCCGCATTCAGCCCAAATGTTCTCTTGAGCAACCTAACCGATTTCACACAACAAATCTTCATAAGTCAACACAGGAAAATCAAACGAACTGTTAAAAACTTTCGCAACGCATCCTCTCCAACTGACATAGTTACAGACGAGCGTCGCCATGGGCGATGCTAAATCGGGTGTCCCTGTACTGAAACCAGAAGCAGCCATATAAATGAGATTGAAAAACTTATTCCTTCTTACCCCTGGCCGGCTCAGCGCCGCAGAGATGAAATTAACTTTTTAAAAACGTGCAGAGAATATCAAGTCTTCCTTCCAAGACAGCAATATATGGCGCTGGCTTAGGGAAAGTCTGGAGGAGGGAAGGGGAGGTTGGGGGGGGGGGGTGTCAAAGGGGATGGTGGGGAGAAGAGGGAGGTAAACAGGGAATAAAATTGAAATGAGAAAATAGCTCAGTGATTGAAAGAGGCCACAAAACAGTTAACTGAGAGGCTGAAATTATCTCATGTCATGAGATATTTTAATTAGGAAATTTGTTGTTGAAACTGAATTACCCAATCGTCTGATTGAAGACTCTGCAAGCTCTTTCTTCTGCATGTTTTCCGCTGCCTCTGTTTCTTTCTCCCTCAAAGGAATTGACCACCATCACTCTCCCATGCCTTGCTGGCCCATACTCTTCTCTCTCCCTCTCAGTCTCTGTCTGTCCGTCTGTCTGTCTGTCTGTCTGTCTGTCTGTCTGTCTGTCTGTCTTTCTTTACTGTGCTGTCCTCTCTTCTATATTCAGTGTCTGTTGTTGTTGTTGCTTCGATTTTACGTCTGTTCACTCAAAGTGATATTAGACGACTGGAAGGGGAGGGGGGGGGGAGGAACTTAACGTCGATGGATGTGTGCAGTGAAATGGATATCTATTCCTAAATAACTGAAACAGTACACAGAAAAGTACTAAAAGATTATAACAACAATGAAATACATGGGAAATGCTAATGTAGCTTATGATATAACTATAGCAAATTGTGTGTGTGCGTGCGCGCATACGTGTGTGTGGGTGTCTGTGTGTGCGCGCCTGTGTGTGCGCGCGCGCATGCGTGCGTGTATGTGTGTGTGTGCGCGCATGCGTGCGTGCGTGTGTGTGTGTGTGTGAGAGAGAGAGAGAGAGAGAGAGAGAGAGAGAGAGAGAGAGAGAGAGAGAGAGAGAGAGAGAGAGAGAGAGAGAGAGAACGCGTACCTGTAAACCCACCGTACCAAAACAAGAAACAGAAGGCTACATAGATTCGCTTCCCAGCCCTCCCAGACTGTCCTTCCCTGTGCATGAAGAACAAACTACACCAGGACCAAACCGACGACAAGGAAGCAAGCCTGTTATCGTGCTTCATCTCCACATCACAGGGAGAACTTAGTGATGAGGCGGTGTGGGGCAAGAGGCTTCAGTATAGCTTCTTCCATCCTCTCTCTGTCCTAAACCAGTTTTCGGGAATGGCTTCCTTGAAGAAGGAAGAAAGGTCTTCGTATTCATTTTTACATTGTTAAGTCAAATCCCTGGCTCCTGTTACTTGATGCCACCAAGCCATGTTTGATCTCAGAGGAGCTTGCTGTTCAAAGTATGTGAATGCTTTATGAGAACAGGCATGGGCTTCTCTCTTTTTCAAGGAAGAAAGAAAGATTATGTGAAGTATGTTGTAAATGATTCAAATCATGCAGTCAGTGAGTTGTGTTGGTGACAAGAACGCTCTTTTTTAAACCACTTTAAGTCACGGCAGATTTCTCTGCGTGAAATTCAGGTTGCTTTCCCCGAGTAGAGCGCGTCGCCTCAAGAGCAGCGCCACCCATTATTATTTTTGTTCCTGTCTGCAACTGTATTTGTTTCCCTATCAGAGTGGCTTTTTTCTAGAGAATTTTGCCAGGGACAACTCTCTTGTTGCCGTGGATTCTTTTACGTGCACTAAAGAAATCTATGTAACACACAGAACCTAAGTTTATTGTTTCATCTGAAAGACTAGCACCCAGACCACCACACATGGTCTAATGGATGAAGGAAAAGTCTTTGGCCCAAACGGGTATCAAACCACCGCACACTTCCGACCCGGACTTTTTGCTTTCTAGGCAGGCGCGTTACCTCTAGACCACCGACCCACCTCATCAATTCTTTTTTTCAATTTCATTTTCCGTCCTCATCTGGACCTGTAGCACACATGTGGGAAAGAATCAAATCAAGAGGCGGTTGTTTATGGAACGAGGAAAAACTCCTGCATCTTGTCAACCAGAAAATAAGATCTGAAAGACTGCCAGGGAGAAGGAGAGAAAAGGGGGATCTAATTCACAGTTCAGTCTGACATTGATAATTGCCAGTCTCTTTGTAATTTGATGCTAGGAAGCCTGTGTTCCATTTTGGAAGAAGCCAATCTATCATTTTCAGTTTTGCAAATCCTTTTATAGAAGCAGAGGCGTGAAATATTGCTCAGTGTTTCGATTGATAAAGAAAAATGTGATTTTAGAATGAACGCATCAAACTTCCGCTGTTCAGATGCTTGTTCGTCACTATAGTTGGGATCTACATTTCACTTTTGATACAGTAGTGCATGACAAAGTGCAATGAAGTAAAAGAAACAAGTGTCTCATAACTGATCACTTCAAAAGAACCTTCCTGGAATGACTACGAAAAAAGCTACTAATTCCAACTTCACGTTGACATTGATAAATGCCCCTGTCTTTTTTCTTACTTCAATGCAGTTCAGCCATGATCCAATCAAGAAGAATACTATTTATCATCCAGAGCATGTCGACACTTCTCGGATAACACAGGAAGGATATGCTGTTGTATGTTTAAGACAGTAAACAAAAAGAAAAACATTCTTGTGTTGACAGAGAAAAATCGACTAGTTCTCAGAAAGAAAAAATCTGAGCACATTGCCCCTCTCTTGCGATATTTCCACTGGTTGCCTGTGCCATAGAGAGTAAATTATAAGATCAGTACCCTCTGTTACAAATGCCTCCACAAAACTGCACCCTCCTACCTCTGTGAATGTCTTCACCTGTACACTCCTTCACGTTCCCTCCGCTCTGCTGCAGATACCTTTTGCCTACGAATACCTAGATTCAACCAACCCACCGTTGGCCGTCGCTCTTTCTCTATGTTGGGTCAATCGACCTGGAATGAGCTCCCTCTCCCTCTCTCTCTTCGCCAGAAGCCTACTTTTGACACTTTTAAATCCAGCCTCAAAACATATTTATTTCAAACCTAAGATTCCCCCCCTCCCCTGTTTCATATCAGAGTGCCCCACCTTCATACCCATGCCCCTAAACCCGAAAAAGTTATGACCGGGTTGTTTTGGTGTGGTGTGTGGTTTTGTGTGTGTGTTGTGTGGTGTGTGTGGTGTTGGTGTGTGGGGTTTGTTTTGAAAAACATTTACAATGAAATTTTTTTTTATGTTTTTGGTCTGCGCGTACCATTTTTGAAATTGTTTGTTTAAAACTATTGCTGCTTGTCTTTGGGTTTTCCATGACTGTGTAGATTGGTTTGAATGCATGTGTTTTTTTGTCTTCAAGATATACGCTTATAATTTCCCATTTATTATTTTATTATTATTTTTAAAAACCCCCATCTTAAAAATTAAAAAAATCTTATACGTGTTTTGGGAAGGAAAAAATTTTCATTTACCTTTGTTGAAGAATGCTATCGAGAGCTCTAAAAAAGAAATAGAAAAAGAGAGGATTCTGATCCCAGTTATCGTTACAGTATAAAACTCCCGCCGGATTATTAAATGTTTGGGAAGCTCATCTTCCTTTTTGGGGACCTCGCAAAAAAGGATGTAAAAAGCTTTTTGGGAGAAGAGGCGTGACTTTTCCTTTATCACTTCAAAAAAAAAAAAATTTTTTTTTTTTCAAAAAACACAATTAAAAAGCTGTACAAATTAATGAGTTCATATTGCGTCGTCAACAACAAAGTTTTAAAACCACTAAAACCGTCTCCATTTTTTGCATTATGGATAAAGGAAAAATCAAAGGAGCACAAAAATAACGTTTTTTGCAGCATGTGTTGATTTCTTTCTCAAAAAAAAAACCCCGTTGAAGGAAAAAAAAGAAGGCCCCCTTTGCATTGAGGGTTTTCGTTTTTTTCTTTTAATCCCAAAAGCCAGTGATCCATTTCACAGAAACTCAGCATCGAGAGGTTTAATGATTTTAAGGGAAAAGAGTAGAAACGAATGCGGCGATTGTTTTAGGTATAAAAAAAAAACACACACACACAGGAAAGTATCTTTAGAAAACATATAAATTTTCTCTCACGGCGAACTCTTCACAACTGAAAAATGATTTAGCAGAAGCGGACACTCTTTTTCTCTGCGTTTTTTGTTCTTGTTGATGTTGTTCTTTTTGTTATTGAGTTCGTTGACATTACCAACTAGGACCTTTAGGGTATATATTCTCGTTTCGCTCTTCTGCCTGGGAGTATTGGGGGAAGTTAATGTTTTTTGGATAAAACATTGCGTATATTGCAGCTTTTAAGATCGTTGAAAGGCAGCCTACTAAAATTAGAAAAATCTTTTTACTTCAAGGGAAAATCAAGAGTGTTATACTAAACTTTCAAAATGAAAGAATAAATAATCGAGTTTCCCAGAGTGAACATTCAATGTGAGCTTTATACTTTGCTTAAACCCAGTCACTGACAAATTTTTGGGATCTCGCATAGACTAAAAAAAAAAATGAATCGTTATTCAGAAGCGTTTTAAAACCATTGTCAGATATTTCGTTATAAAACTTTCATAAATTTTAACTTTTTTTGTTTAAAATTGCCTTTTGGGTTAATGATTTTAGAGAAACAAAATATGTTGTTTTTTTCTTCTTTATTTACCCTTTTTATTTCGGGATAATGGAATAAGCACTCAAGTGCTTTTGACACCCCGCAAAATGGCCTACTCTTCCAAAAAGGGGAGCAGGTTTTTAACGGCCCAAAGATGTTCTGGTGCTGGGCACAGGGGACCTGGTTTTTAAGTCTCACCCGAAGGACTTTTAGGGGGGGGGAGCCACTGATGTTAACTTAAAAGGGGAAAAATTTCCTCTTGTGTTCGCCCCGGGGCAGCAGCCCGTGCATCATTCTAACCACCGGCTTTCCCGGGGGTGTGTGGTGTGTGTGTGTGTGTGTTGTGTTGTGTGTGTGTGTGTTGGGGGTTTGTGTGTTTTTTTGTCTGGCGGGCTGGGGTGGCTGGCTGGTGGCGGGTGGCGGGTGGCTGTTGGGGGCTGGCTGGTGGTGGCTGGTGGCGGCTTTGAGGAAAAAAACCCCACCCTTCATTTCATGTTGTTGTTTTTTTGACTTTGCCTGATTAGCTATTTCGTGGGTGCGGGGAAACCAGGGCATAATGTTCAAAATCGTTTCCCTTCCTTTTTAGAAGTAAAACTGCTTAACCTGTAAGATAAAAAAACAATAACCCTGAATCATGATGTCATTAAAGGCATTTAAGCAATTTGGGAACTAAAAAATTTGGCATTAAATGCAAATCTTTTTTGCCCCCTTTTTCTTTTCTCTCGTCTAAAACCCTCTTTTTTTTTTCTTCCCCCCAAGTTCCCGTTGTTTACCACACACCACACACACACACCCCACACACACACACACACTCACTCACCAACACTCACGCACACCGCGCGCCACACACACCCACACACAAACAACACACCACGAACCTCACGCACACACCCAGCGCGCGCCCACCACACACACCCCCCAAAACCACACACAATACCACACCCCACCCCACACACCACACACCACTACCTCCCTTTAAATTTCCCCCTCGACGCTAAAAAAGGGCAGAATACAAATGCGCCCCGAAACCCCAGAGCATGACTCATTCAGCTAGTGTTTTTTAGCCCTTACTAGGAGGGGAGTTTGGGAAAGAATAGGAGGGTGGGGGGATAGGAGGGGTCCCCCCCCTTCCCCCCCCCCCCCCCCCCCCCCCCCCCCCCCCCACTCACTGTCTCCCTCTGCGCATTTTTGACAGAGATAATTGCCTTGTGGTTTGCTGACACTTGATTACCAAGTGATTTGATTGATTAAAGGAGCATGTTTGGCTTTTTAAATCTAGTGAAAAAAAATTGCCCGATATTACGCGGCTTCAGTTCTTTTTCCCCCTGTTCAACATAAGTTCCATTATTTTTTTTAAAAGGCAAACGGGGGGAAAAAACTTTAGTTATATCCTCTGTCATGTCTGTCTTCTCCTCTGTCTTGCTTTTTTTTCTTCTGTCGTCTTCCTTTGTCCTCTCTGTCTCTCCCCTTCCTCGGGTTTGTTTGTTCTCTCTTTTTTCTTCTTCTGTCGTCTGTTGTGTCTCTCTAAATCAATCAATCAAAAACCCAAAGCTTAGTGTACCTATTATAAAAACGTCACCCTGTATACCTTCTTTAAGTAAATTTTAAAAAATTTAAAAAACTAAAAGCCAAAGTAATTCTTGGCAGTTTAAAGTATGCTCTGCTCTCAAAATTTTAAACCATGAAGCGGACACACACACACACCCCACACCAACACACACCCACACACAACACACACAACACACCCAACACCACCACACCCCAAGTACCCTATATGAAAAAGGGATGAGAGCAAAAAAAAGAGCTAGCTAAAAAGGCAAAAAAAAACCCAGCGTGCCTCGGGGACCCCCAAAACAAAACGGGAGCAACCACTGTGGGGAGTAGGGATTTTACCCCCCTGAATCAAGACTAACCCAGTCAAACGCCATCTTTTGGGGACACCTGTGTATGAAAACATTTTTTCGGGTCCTCCCTCATGGTTTTCCCTTTTTTTTTCATCTCCATGTTCCTGGCCTGTCCAGTGTCAGTTTTTTCCCCCGGCCCCGTCCTTCCCTTTTTCGGGTTTGTGAACCCTTGTGTTTGTGAGAGAGAGAGAGAAGAGAATTGAACTGAATTGAATGAAAAAAAAAAACCCCTTCTCACCAAACAAAAAGAACATTTCAAAATCAAATCTCCAGATGTAAAATACATAACTTGTAGCATAAAATTTTTAAAAACCGACGGAGGGGAAAGAGAGAGCGCTGTGTATACCCCGCCAAAGGCTCGTGCTTGATCTCCTGTAAAAATGCCTTGGGGACACAGAAGGGGCCCAAAAGAACGATAGCTGGTAAAAGGTCACGGGGAATGCCCGAGTTCTTAAGTACCCCAAAAGGGGCAACTTTTAAAGTCTGAGCATTGAAATGTCTTTGAATTTAGTTTGGTAATTAGACAAAAAAAAGGCACTTTAAGGGAAAAATAAGGCGCAAAAAATAAATGGGAGGTTAGCCTTTGAAAAAATTGGGGGACTTTTGTTAATCTTCGAAATTACTTGTAACCTTGGAGACTTTAAAGTTGACAAAATTTTGGTTGGTTTGAATGGCGATTTTTTCTTAGGGTTTTGACTGCATGACTTTTCTTGCCCATGCTGTGAGGGGTAGTTAAAAATGACCCACGTGAGAGGGGTAATCCAGCCCACTCGCGCCCTCGTGTTGAGAGTTTTTTGTCGGCAAGAGCTGCACATTTCACCACTACCCTAACCCGTTTTGCCTGACCGCTGCAGTCGTCCTGTGCTCGTTATTTTGACTCCCGAGTGGGGCCTTGGGACACTCAAAAAAAAAATGTTTTTTAAAGGGAAGATCAGACTTTTCTTGGGTTTTGTGTATTTTTTTTTTTTAAATTTGATGTTGCTGAAACTACTTTTTTTTCCCTGTTCAAATGAATGTTTTGCTTGTCTGTCTGTGTTGTCGTCTGCGCGTGCCCTCTTTTTTGGGGGCTGTCTGCCTGGCGGCCCCCTCCCTGCCTCCCTGCCCAGTCTGCTGTGCTTCCTGCCCTGCCGCCCAGTCGCGGGGTTTTTCCCTCCCCTGCCGCCTGTGCAATAGGTATTTTTCTGTTTCCGGGGGTTTTGGGTTTTTGAGAAAGAGAGAAAAGGAGGAGAGAGAAAAGGGGAATGGGAAGGGAAAGAGAGAGGGGGGGAGGGAGAAGGGTACGAAGAGAAAAGAAAATGGTACGAGTGTGCTTAATGTCCTGAAAATCCCGAGGATTCTGTTTTGCTAAAAAGCTGTCCAGTCAGGGGGACACAGGTGCCCCTGGTTGGGCCCCTGAGATAAAGAATAGAAGTTAACTCTTAAAAAACGAAGAGGAACTTTCACGTTGTTTGTTTGTTCTCCGTTCCTTGTCACAAAAAGGGAAATTTCCCTTTTTTGTTAGATTTCTGTTATTTTGTCAGTTAAATGGGGAAATTTCCCGGATTCAAACAAGTTCTGTCTTTGCTTTGTAGACAAACAAAAAGTTTTTTGTGTCCCGATTTGTTTGAGTAATTCCCAAATGAAGGGAATTTTTGGGGTTTTTTGGGCGTTGTGTTAACATTAAAAAAATAAACGGGTAACATTTTGCTTCCTTGTATTTTATTCGTATAAAAGCTTGCAACTAAAGCGGGACAAACCCTTATTCATGATTCTATATGGACTTTGTCAAACAAACGGGGTATAACTTTTTCCGTATGCAGAATTTTTTTAAGTAAACCTAAAAAAGCCTTTTTTGTGTGAAGCCTTTTTTATGGTGCGTCAAACAATCGCAAAAAAAATTCTTCTTTGAATCAGATGCTTTTTGGGCATTCCCAAAAGAATTGCAGATTTACTTCATTTGAATCTTTTGCCCATTAGCTTGCCAACAGAAAAGGTTTTCCTGGATGACGATCGTTATGAGTCTACTAAATGCACTTACTGTTTTTCGTTTAGCAAAAAAAAGATCGTTCTTTTTATTCCAACCCTTAGGTAAATTTGGGGGGGGTTTACAAAAGTTCAGTGCACTTTGCGATTTGTATTTAATTTCTTTTGATTCACAAAACCTCTTCAGAGAGAAATAAATTAAGTGTTTAAAGGCAGTCAAAGAGGGGGTGGGGGGGGATACGGGTGTGGGGGGGGGGGAGGCTGACGAAAACACTAAGGGTGGAAAGGGTAAAGTACTTGCTGGAGAACTGCGGGAGCAAATTTGGGGAACGGGGTTGGGACTGTAGAAAAAAAGAGGGCAGACGCCGGATCAGCTTTTGTGATACATGTGTTCCGACATTTACAGATGGCTTGGGCCTTTTTTTTTTTCGTTCCCTTCCTTTCTTTCCCATCTTTCTCTTCTCTCTCTTCTCTAATAAATCGGTCTTCCCTATTTCCCCTGCACCTTTGCCCTTTCGCACCCTTTCAACTCTGCTTGCAAGGTAGCTCAGGTTGAACCCCAGTTGAGAGCTCTTTCTCTGTCGTCCTCTCTGCTGTCTCTCTCCTCTGTCTGCTGTCTCTCTCTCTCCTCCTCTCCTCTCTCTCTCTCTCTCTCTCCTCTTCTCTCCTCTTTCTTTGTGCGGTGTTTTATGATGTCTATATTCGGGAAAAAGTGTGTCACGAGTACCGCGCACGCGGCGCGCGCACGCGTTGTGGTGTACATATAATTTTAAAACCCAGGTACATTCTTACATCTGTGTTTCTTTCTCTCCCTTCAAACTCCTCACACACACACACACCACACCACACACAACACCCAAACCACATACAAAACCCCATAATAATATATATATATATATATAAAATTTTTTTATATATATAATTATATACATTAATTAATATGGCATGCATCGTTTCTTTCTAAAATAAAAACCATCAGCGGGAAAAATGAAGGTACGGGGAGAACATAATGTGATTGGAAAAGGAGATCAGAGGAAAGATATCTTGGAATTTTCAAAAGGGGGGGGCACTCACCACCCGGGGTTTTGTTCGCGTACCGTTACGCCGCAGACACCGAAATTGAGTGCATGTTCAGGGGCGGGGGGAGGCCAGAGAAAGGGGGAGGGGGGGGCGAAGTAGATCTCGTTTACAGAAAAAACTGTCCCAAAAGCAGAAAGGGGGTTTTCTCCCTGCAGTAGCAGGTGCGGGTTTTGGTGGATAAATTAACGTGTCGCTTTTTTTGAGACTCGGTTCAAACCCGTTTTTTTTCTGGGGGGGTTTTTTCCCTTTCCCCTTTTTTAGAAAAGGGGGACTGCCCAATTTGGGTAAATATACAATGTTTGGGTAAACCCAAAATCCGTGAACAAACAATTTTTGTTTCGTAAAAGAATCGTGGGCATTAAAACACTATCAAAACAATAAGGTTCACTGTTGGAAACAGAAAAACAAGTTTAAATTTTGGTGCGTTTTTTTTAGAATTTTACTCGTACTATGCTATGACACAGTATTACACGATGCAAAAAATAGCAGCAAACCAGAGGGAATCATGCTTTTCATCTGATTTTTGTTTTGGGTTCATTTCCCGGGATCGGTGCCCGTGTTTCCCCCTTTTGATGAAAACGAAAATGTAATTGTAATACAGGGATACAGAAAAAATTTCTTTTTTGTTTTTATTTTTCTAGGTTCCTTTTCTGGGGGATTTGTTTATAGAACAAAAAATTTTGGTCTGCTCTGTCCTACCCGCACGCTTTCCATTTTCTCGGGCTAAATTTTAGTTTCTTCCCTTGCTGTTCTTATCATTATGCCTGTTTATGTATGCATGTATACTGCATGCCCCTATGTAGTAAGGATGTGTGTCTTACCCCCCCCCCCCCCTCTCTCCTCTCCTCTTTTCATGTGCGGTACGCGCCTTCGTGGGGCGCGAGCGGGGGTGTGTGTGTTGGTGTTTTGTGTTGGGGGTTGTTGTGTGTGTGTGTGTGTGTGTGTGTGTGTGTGTGTGTGTGGTGTGGTTGGGGGTGGGTGGCGTGGTGTGTGCGCGGCGTGTGTGTGTGTGGGCTCGGCACGCAGTCTGTGTCTTCTCTTTTTGAATGCCCCCCGTCCCCGTTCCCCCTCTTCTTTGTGTTCCTACTCTGGCCTCTGAGTTAACATCCAGACCCAACATAAAATCTGGAATGACCGCTGAGCCCCAAAAACCTTGGTTACTGAGTCAGTAATCTTTGCCGTGCTGGCCCTTCCCGACATCTGGGGGTTGAAGGGAACGCAGGGGGGGGGGGGGGGGGGGGGGGGGGGGGGGGGGGGGGGGAGGGGGATTGGGGGAAGGGGTGGTAAGGAGAGGTGGGGGGGGGGGGGGGGACGTGTTCTTGTCTGTAGATTGTTTTGGGAGTTTTGACAATTTTTGTTTTTTGTGGTGGGTTAAATTTAACCGGGATAGTAGTGGTCGGGGCACCGTTCCCCCCACCCGGTTTAAACAGGTCGGAGGTTCCCTTGGTGGGTGCCGTTTGCGCGCCTTGGGTCAGTACAGTTCCCAGTTTTCCCAGCTGTAAAGGGTATTGCCTCTTTTGGTTATGGAAGGGAAAGCAGCGCGGGAGAGGAGAGGGCTCTGCTTTTAATATCTGGCCCCCAGAAAGGAGGGTTCGACGCCTGCTTTTCTACAACTACGGGGTAGGGACAAACCCTTTTCTTTTCCTTTTTTTGTTTAAAGGCTCTCAGCTAGATGTATTTTACAGACAGTTTCTATATGCCGGGTCCTGTTGATGGGGGGTATTTGAAAACACCTGCCCCGCTTTTGCCTTAATAATGGACGACCTTTTCTTGAATTTCCACACGTCTTCAACTAAAGTCTTTGTTCCTGTAACTCAGCAAAATTTTTTCAAGTTCAAATTTAAAACTTTACTCAATTAACATATTACCGCCTCTGCAGTCTAAAAAAGGTAAAATATTTTTGGGGCTCTCCTTTTTTAATTTGCCCCCCCCCCCCCCCTTCCCATTCCCCGTGGGGGGGTTTTTTTTTGTTTAGAGGAAGGTGTTATTTAATTTGAGATGGTTTTAGAGGGGGTTTTTTTTGGAGGGGGGGGGGGGGTTTGGTTTTTCCTTTCCTTGGATTTTTAGATTTGGGTTTGGGGCTTGATTTTGGCTGTTTCCATTTTAAAAGAGAAAGAAGGGGAAAGTACACCTTTTCGTCTTTCCCGTTTTCCTTTGATTCTCGTTCTATCCCTTTTTTTCCTCCAGCAGCTCCCCCCTTGCTGTTTTCCCTTTAATGCTTTTTCCCCGAGAATGTGTTTAACTGAACTGAGTTCGACAACAAAATGGAGTGGTGTTTTTCCAAAAATGAAGGAAAGTACAAACTTCATGTTTATCATGTTCCCGTTTGTGGTGCTGCGCCCTTTGCCCCAAAACGGGGCAAAAAGGGTTTTTTGTCTGATTTTAAATTTCCGCCAAGTGTGTTTTGTGTACAATCACTTTCTCCAGCCTTGTTCCATTGAATTTACACGGTCCCATCCAAAAACCCGAACCACGCTTTTTCTATCTAAACCTCCCCCTCTTGCATGAAAATGAAATTGGGTCGGGATTAAAATAACAAAAAGAAAGTGGGGTTTTTTGGGGCCCGATGACCCCACTCAGCCCTCAGCATTTTTTGGGAGCCCTCTCTGAAAAAGGGTTTCCAAGAACCCTTATGTGTTTCCAAACTTTATGAAAGGGGCTTAAAAGGTCGAATTTTCCCAGTTTGTTTACATTTTGATTCCTCGTCCGTCAGGGTTTAAGGAAACCTCGCATCTGCCATATGGACAGCCCCCAAGATGGGGTCTTGTCTTTTTGCATCTTGACCCAAAGGGATATTTTGAAAGAAAATGGAGGGAAAGAGAAGTGGCCAAAGAACGTCAGAAAGGGGCGAATGGACGGGATGGTCGTGACCGTTAGTAGGTGTGCATGTTTTCAAAGACCTCGATGAAAAAACTGTATCGGCCAAAATTTTTTCGATAAATACCTTTTTTTGCGGAGGGGGAAAATGGGTAAAAGGAAAACCCGGGGAAATTTTGGAAAGGGGAATGGGGCACTCCCCCTCCCTCCCTCTCCTCTCTCTCTCCTCTCTTCTTCTCTCCTCTCCTCTCTTCCTCTCTCTCCTCTCTCTCTCTCCCCCTCCCCTCTCTCTCTCTCCTCTCGTCTCTCTTCTTTTCTCTCTCTCTTTCTCCCTCTCTCTCTCTCTCTCTCTCTCTCTCTTCTCTCTCCCCTTCCCCCCCTCAGAAATCTTGCGCCCCGTTAAAACATTTCCTTTTTTTTGATGAGAAAGGCCATTGTGTGCCGGTGGGAAAAAGGCGACAAAATTTACAAAAAAGATAACACGGGGTGAGTAAACAGCACATGATGCTTATTCCCTTTTCCCCGAAAAAAAAATGAAAGAAAAAAAACTCTCTCTCTCTCTCCCCTCTCTCTCTCTCTTCTCCCTTCTCCTCTCTCTCTCCCTCTCTCTTTCTCTCTCTCTCTTCTCTCTCTGAACGCGCGCGCGCACGCACACCACACACACACACACACACACACACCACAACCCCACACACACACCACCACCACACACACTCTTGCTTAACTGAAACAGTTTAAAAAAAACAAACAAAACGAGAAAACGAAAGCTGGGTTACAGTACTAGAGTGAATATTTTATACACACAACACACACAAACACCACACACACACCACAAAACACACACACCAACACACACACACACACACTTGTTTACGAAAAAATTTAAAACAACAAAAAAACTAAACAAAAAAAGCTGGGTTTTCAGTACTAGATGAATTTCTGAAACACACACACCCCGTGCTGGAAAGTAGGAGTGAATTCCAAATTTTAAAAAAAAGGATCATATACAACCCCGAAAAAACAGAGGAAAAAAGTTGACAAACACTTGGAAAACTTTTTTGTCAAATACGAACCCCAGAATTTCTGAAAATTTAGAAAATAACAAAATATTTCAGGAACAAGGGTTTCAGAAAAGCAGCAGAAAGGACCTTCTTTTCCCCCTTTTAAAAATTTAATAGTGGTACTGAAAGTAAAAACAAAAACTTTATTGCTGCTTTTAGTTTTTAAAAACTTTGAAATTTGTTGGCCGGGGGTCTTCTTAAAAGTTAAACGAAAAAGGAATAACAGGGGAAAACTTTTAATGTCATTTAAAAAAATGTATTTCCCTGCAAAAAATATTTACAAAAATACGGGCAAAACCACAGATGAATCTATCGAAAAGGGGGTACATCAGGAATACATTAATTTACATTTTAATGAAGCAATGATATGTTCAAATTTTTGATGAGAAAGATTCCCCCATATATAACCGCAAAAGAAGATTCTTTTTACTCTACTGATGACCTGGCGCTATCAACAACCAAATAGGTCTTCAAACTAAATGAACAAACTGCAAGAAAACGTTCAAGGGGTTTAAAGATAAACAAAAAAAACAAAAGGGAATATCTTTACGAGATACCTCCCTAAAAATTTAATTTTTTAAATGTGGAGGCGTAAAAGAAACAGTAGAAAAAATTAAAATATCTAGGTGCGTTTTTTCATCGAACGGAAATTTCAAGCAACACAAAAAACTTTAGTAAAACAAACAACAAAAACATTACGCCTTTAAAAAAACAATTCATGGACAAAAATTTTTAAAACTACTATAATAATGCGTTTTTCGATCACTGATAACCCCTGTTTAAAATTGGAGCAAAGTTTGGTTTTCCTTTTTGTTTTTAAGGGGAGACAGAGTTTTAAAATTGAAAAACTGTTTAAGGCTGCTTACCCAAACTTTTTGTATGGAAATTTTCCCTGTAAATTTTTTTAAACAAATGATAAGTTCAAAAAAAACTAGTACTACCCCTTTGGTGAATTGGGAATTTTTTTAAAATTGGTAAAATTTGGGTTTTTGAAAATTTTTTTGAATGTTGATTTTTGTTGTTGATAAAAAAGTGTGTTTTTGAAAATTGGTTAAAATGTTGGGCCGCCCCTTTGCACTTATTATTTTTAGAAAAAAACTTGGAAATTTCATTTTGGGCACCCAAAAAAAGAAATTTAAAATAAAATTTAATTTTGTACCCAAAAAAAAGATAAAATTGTAAACCATTTAAAAAAATCTGAAACAATTGGAAAATTGCCCAAAAAGTGAGAAAAGCACCAAAAAATTTCCAAGGGTGTAGCCCGTTAAAAAATTGAAAAAGGGTTTATTTTTTAAAACATTTTTTGGCTCAAAAAAAATTTGAAAAAAAAAAAAGAAACAAAGAACGAAAAAACTTGTAAAAAATGAAAAAATTTTAAAAAAAAGGAAAATTTTAAATTTGAAGTGTTTTAAAAGAGAAAAAGAGAAATAAAATCAAAACAGATGTAACACTTTTTCAAATTAAAAAATAATTATTTTTTTTGTGAAAAAAACAATTTTAAATGGTAAAAATTTTTAATTAATTGTTAAAATTAAAAAAACCCCCCCAAAACAAAACAAAACCAAAAAAACAACCCAAAAAAAACAAACCCCAAAGTGTTTTCGCAAATTTTCAAGAAAAGGTTTGGGGTTTTAGAGGGGAAAAGGGGGAGGAAAATTAATGTTTTTGGAACATTTTCAAAAAAAAAATTATTTTTAGTGTTTGTTATGGTTCAAATTTTCAGGGGCTTTTTTTGGGGGTTTTTATGGCAAAAAATTTTGAATTGATTGTTGGTTCTGGCCCGGCCCCCTTTTCCCGGGGGCCCCCCCCACCCCTTTTCCCCACCCCCTTTTTACAAAACCCCCCAAAAAACACCAAAACCCAAACCAACCACCCACCAAACACGAAATAAATTTTCTGTAAGGCCCCTTGGAATTTGGGGGGGTTTAAGGGGAAAGGGGGGGGGGGGGGGGGAAAAGTGGGGGAGAGGGAAAGGGATTTTAAAAAACTGAAATTTCATTTTCCCTAGTTCGGTGATGGGGTTTTTTTTAGATTTTACCCTTTCCCGCTTTTCCCTTTGGGGCTGGGTATTGTCAAATTTAGATAAATTGCAAGTTTGCGTCCCCGGCCGCCAAAACATTTTCTTTGTTATTCCCTCCATTCCGGTTCGTTTTTGGCTCCTTTTTTTTTAAAATTTTCCCCCCCCGTTAAAAAACCTTTAAATTGGGGTTTTTTAATTTTCCCCCCCGGGAATTTTTCCATGGCTTTCCCTTGGTTTTTTCAAGGGGCCCCTTTTGCTTTTTTTTGGAAAAAAAAGAAGGGCACCCCTTTGTGTTTTTAGGGGGGGCCCCCTACATTTCTCGCTTGTTTTTCTCTGTAACTACATGTATCAGGAGCTTGAATATTATCTGAAGCTGATAATGTGACTACAGTGTGGAGTAATTGTTATACCCAATGTGGGATTTAGCGTGTTTTCTATGAATACATGACAAGTTTTTGTTTATCATTCTTATAGTTTGTGGTGCTGCGCCCATGTGCACAATGTATGATAACAGATTTTATTGCTGGTCAGGTGTGGTGCAGTACAGCTGCATTCCATTGCTTCCATTTGTTTGTACTGAACACACCCCTCCCTTCATCTCAAACCCCGACACTCATTTTTGCTAACATGCTCCTTCACCATCTTGTACTGAGCTAAACTGTGTTCAAAGATTAAAGTGACAGAAGAGACTGTGGTGGCTATAGTCGTCCCACTCGCACCCACGTAAGCTGTCGAGGTCCTTTCAGTTGCAGCTAAACTGAAAAAAGTTTTTTCCAGGGAGACCCATTATGTGTTGCCAACTGCCATTTTCCAACAGCTTTATTTTACATTCTTCAGATATCTCCATTTTTTGCTTTCTTCAGATGTCTCCATTTGACTTTGTGGAAAGCCACGTACATACCATATGAGATCATCCCCAAGATCTAGGTCTTGTCTTTATGACGGTGTTCAGACATCCTGAATAGCATCTTTAAGAAGAAAAGCTGAAGGACAGAACAGAAGTAAGCCACAGAGAATATCAGAAAGGAAAGAAAGTGGAAGGGATGGTAAGTTACCGCTAGTAGATATGCTTACAGCTAAAAATGTTTGTTGCAAGAAAAGGGTTTAGGAAGGGGAGATAGGGGACAGCGAAAAGGGGAAGACAAGAAATCGGTAAGTAAAAGACATGGAGAAGAGAAAACATTTTTTTTATTTTATTATTCTTTTATTTCGAGGATAATGGAATTAAGCACTCATGCGCCTTTTTACATCCAGTCGTGTGCGCAAGATGTTCTACGTGCGTTTGCACGCTCGAT
This sequence comes from Rapana venosa, assembly GCA_028751875.1. Classification (NCBI taxonomy): domain Eukaryota; kingdom Metazoa; phylum Mollusca; class Gastropoda; order Neogastropoda; family Muricidae; genus Rapana; species Rapana venosa. The sequence continues at coordinate 47,920,175 of CM054142.1, forward strand.
CTCGGTTTATAGTCTCATCTGAAGGACTTTTTGGGGGAGTGGAGTCGACACTGATATTAACTCCAGGGGGGAATATCCCCTTGAGCTAGATTCGAACCCGGGTCAACCGATCACGACCGCAATGCTCAAACCAACCAGGCGACCCCGTCCCCCATAAAGAGAGGAGCAAGTATACTGCCTGTGTGAATGCGTCAATACTGTTTAATATCCGTGCGGAGTAGAAAGCACTTGTTTATCGTCCTTAGTAATATTAAAACCATGCTGATGTTTTCAATATGATATGCACAAATATGTTTGCAATCTGTTCATTTGTTGTGTAGCCATCAAATTGGTTTTTCTTTGCTTGAGCATAGATCCGTGCATCCATGTGTAAGTACACTCGAACATCTCTCTCTCCCCTCTCTCCCTCTCTCTCCCCTCCCCCCCCCCCCCCCCCCCCCCCCCCCCCCCCCCCCCCCCCCCCCCCCCCCCCCCCCCCCCCCCCCCCCCCCCCCCCCACCCCCCCCCCCCCCCCCCTCCTCCCCCCCCCCCCCCCCCATCTCTCTCTCCTCTCTCGCTCTCTCTCTTTCTTGCTTAATTTTTAAACAATGTTTCTACACAAATAATTGTAAAGCACAGACATAGATCAGGACGCTTCTTGTCAATCTGTCTTCTTCTTGTACTGACAGCAGAAAGGAGCAGGAAGCCCTTAGTGAATGGTTTATTGACGAAGAGGAGACATTTAACACTCTGCAGTTCTGCTGCTGGGTCAGCTTCAGGCGTCAGTAATGGCTGGTGTCCCTAACTCTTTGTCAGGGCCTTTTCTTCTTTGGGGCTGTTGCAGTGCGTAAACTTCGTATCGATTCATGTGTGTGTGTGTGTGTGTGTGTGTGTGTGTGTGTGTGTGTGTGTGTGTGTGTGTGTGTGTGTGTGTGTGTGTGTGTGTGTGTGGTGTGTGTGTGTGGGTGTATGTGTGTGTGTGTGTGTAAGATCTTTTCCATAAACTGACAGTTATAGTTAGCTAAGCGACAAACAACTCTTTGAATTCGGTGGGATTAGAAAAAAATGGCATCGATGGAATAGGCCCCTGAACATCAACATAAGTCGCCGTTCATTCATCACGTTGCTTCATGTATCAATCTGCACTCGAGCAATAATAAACCCAGACAATGTATTCACTTATGTAATGTCATCTAACGATGCATTCGCGTGTGTAACGAAACGTAAATGGAAATTTTAGAAAAGTGTTGCCTTCAGGGGGCGAAAAGCCGTAAAATATCACTGAAATTGAAGAGAACTGAGCAAAAAGAAAGGGGAGTAATAAGGCCTATGACTCAACACACAAACACACATTTACTGACGCACAAAGCGGGCTGCATACACGGTACAAACCAGAGCATGCACATGCCCCCCTCTCGCCCCCCACTCTCATGTACACACACATGCACGCCCGAACGTACTTAAAACAACTCTAAGGCACACAGACATAGACACTTTAAACATTGAATACTGCGTGGCCACAAGCAAGAAAACCTCCGCTTTGACAGCTCTTTTGAAGTCTAGGACTGAATCAGATGGACACATGGATCAAAACGAAATAAAATATTCATAGGATGCAATCTGCAGCTTACGCCACGACAATTATTGCTTCAGACGACAGGCCACTTAAAATGTTCAACAGCAAAGAAGAAAAAACTGGAAAGATAATGATAAATCGTTTTTGTTTCTTTGATATTTGAATAGAGACTTGTTAGAGACTGGTTATGAAGAGAGAAAAAAAAGATGAGAAAGGTTGTGTATCTTGATATCTTGTCCACACACATGAAACGAAAAGGTGGTGTTCTCAATCTCTGCTGTGCATGATAGTCTATTGAATTCTACTATAAATCTTATTTATTATGCCATTTAAGTCAAAACATGTCAAAACTCATTTCGCTTCATCATTATTTCTGCAACCTTTTTTTATCACTGGATGTAAATAAAGTGATTTGGATCTTTACGTACATTTCACCGTCTTCTACAATTTCTCTTTATCTAGTTTCATCACTGGTTTTGGTTTTCACCATAAACATGAAATTTTTTTTTCCATCAAACTTGTATTCATATTGTTCATTGTTCAACAGAATACACCAAATTCAGCTATATAAACTAGTCCTGTCTAATACAATATCAGACTTTGTTTTAAGCCCTAAGTCGAAATGCGGCTACCTTAATAGTGCATTAGAAAAAGCCGGTCGCATATTCAAAATCTCACCATCGGTGAACCTTTGAGCTCTAGCTGAGGAACAGAAAAAAGCTGTAACTTGTGAAATGATGCATCTTAACTTCGTTATTTCCTAACCAGGTCCTGGAGTAATAGATAGATAGATAGATAGATAGATAGATAGATAGATAGATAGATAGATAGATAGATAGATAGATAGATAGATAGATAGATAGATAGATAGATAGATAGATAGATAGATAGATAGATGTATGTATGTATGTATGTATGTATGTATGTATGTATGTATGTATGTATGTATGTATGTATGTATGTATGTATGTATGTATGTATAGCAAGGAAAACCAAACTGTCAAAATTTACAGTACCTTCACATTTCTCACCGGATACACACACACACACACACACACACACACACACACAACACACACACACTCGCAGAGACAGTCGTCAAAGACAATGCTACCACAGGACTCCTCTTCTGAAAGCAGAAGTAGCTATGTAAATGAAATAGAGCAATTTATTCCTTCTACCCCGCGGCCCTCTCAGCACCGCAGAGATGAAATTAACTTCTTAAAAACGTGCACAGAATATCAGGTCTTCCTTCCAAGACAGCGGTAATGATATAGCTCTGCTGGCTCCGGTAATGCTGAGGGGACAAGGCAGGCAGTCTCTGGGAACGAAGGGTTCAATCGGGAAACGGGTAGAATGAGAAAATCGGTGATTGAGGGAGAAACGGGAGCTGTTACCGTGGTGGCTGAAATCATCCAATGTGGAGAGAGATCAGACAGAAGACATTTAATGTGTAAATCTGAAGCAGTCGGATGTGTGATGGAAAATTCTGGCAGTATCTTTCTATATAAAATTCTGGCAGTATCTTTCTATGTAAAAAGCTGGCAGTGTCTTTCTGTGTAAAATTGTGGCAGTGTTTTTCTGCGTAAAAATCTATCAGTGTCTTTCAATGTAAAATTGTGGCAGTATCTTTCTATGTAAAAAAAAAATGGCAGTGTCTTTCTATTTAAAAATCTGGCAGTGTCTTTGTATGTAAAATTGTGACAGTATCTTTCTATGTAAAAATACGGCAGTATCTTTCTATGTGAAAATATGGCAGTATCTTTCAATGTAAAATTGTGGCAGTATCTTTCAGTGTAAAACTGTGGCAGTGTCTTTCGATATAAAATGGTGGCAGTATCTTTCTGTGTAAAATTCTGGCAGTATGTAAACTTTGTAAAATTGTAGCAGTACCTTTCTATGTTGTCCCCTGCCTTCGTCTCTTATCTCTCTCACGTATTACCCGTCCCACTAGTATATACACCCCCGCCCCCTGCCGCCCTCTCTCTCTCTCTCTCTCTCTCTCTCTCTCTCTCTCTCTCTCTCTCTCTCTCTCTCTCTCAAAATACATTTCTTTGAACTATTACAAAAGAGCTATGTTTCATCGGTAAGTTTTGCTTTTGACGTCGTCAAATCAGACTGTTATGAACGATCTTGCTATGTTTCTTTATTAATCCTTCAAAAGTCGATGTTGTTTAATTGGGTAAAGCAAACAGCTGAGACCGTCATTATGTTTGATTATAAACATGTTCTTTGTATGTATGTGATTGTGTGAGTATAATGAATTATTATGTTGCACATGATGATCTGTAATTACCCCCTTCTTATGGAATAAATCTTCTTCGTTATTGTTATCTTTCTCCTCCTCCTCTTCTTCCTCCTCCTCCTTTGTCTTTCTCTCTCCCCTCTCTTTCCCCATTCTCTCGTTCCCTCCCTCCCTCCCTACCTCTCTCTCTCTCTCTCTCCTCCCTCTCTTTTGCCATCTCGTGTCCCCATCAAACACAAGTGAGTTTGAACACACACACACACACACACACACACACACACACACACACACACACACACACACACACACACACACAGGCGCGCGCCCACAGGCAGAGAGAAACAGGATGTATTAAACTTAGAAAAAAATAAACACAACTAAAGTCAATCAAGGAACAGAAGACCCTTCAGCCCAAAGAGATTGGGCAAGTCTTCCATTTCCCCCTCATTTGCTAAATATGCGCCCAAAAGCAAAACCAACAACGAAAACCAAAACAGAAAACCCCGATGACAGAGAAGCCTGTGGTCATTATCTGTCTCGTGCGGGAACGAATCAAACTAGAGGGGCCGTGAAGTTCAGAAAAAGTCCGTTTATTTTGCATCTTGCCAATCGAAAACTTGGAATGACATTCTTGGAGAAGACAATAAAGGTCTTAATTCACACTTCATTTTTTACTGCAAAAAAAATCGCCTGTAGTCCTCTGTTAGGGAGCTAATACAGCTTGGTGTTACTTCAAACTACTTGAACACTTTTTCTTCTTCTAGAAAACGGGCATAAAAATGTTCTAATCAATTCAAAGAATAGGAAATGTGAGGTGAAATAGTGAATAATTCACCTTATAGCTAATTCAGATCGTGTCAACAGCAAGAAAACTTAATCACCGTAATTAGGACTTGTACCTCGCCTTTGAGGAAAGATCCAATCAAGACGTGGTATGAGTGTGCAAGGAAAAAGAAGAGACTGCCATCTTGCCAATACAAGAAATGTCCGAAATGACTCGTGCGGAGAGAAAAAAGGAGGAGGAGTAATCTACAGATCGCTCTGACATTGAGAAAAGACATTTTTCCTCTTTATTTTCATGCATGGCCCAGGCCAAAAGCTGAGTCAGGTATTGTCAGCTAATTGCCAAGGCCTACACTAAAATGATGTTATGTTGTAAAATATTGTGTTGAGATTGTCTCCAGCTATGACAAGCTCTTAATAATGTATGGAATTTATATAGCGCTGAATCTTGTAAAGCAACAAATCAAAGCGCTTAACATAACAACCTGCACTTTCCTTTAAATGGAAAAAAAATCCTCTGAAGTCGAAGTATGGCTGCCTATATGGCGCGGTACTCAAAACAGCCATTCAGTGTGCAGTTTCAATCTCACAGTAATTCCTAGGTGAGATAATGAGTCAGAATGCACATGCTGGGTGACCCATCAAAGTGTTCAGCGGGGAACGCACAACAATAACAATAACAACATTTTCATGCTTGGAAGGCTATTTTTCGTCATAGAGAACCGTGCTGGTCGTTCCGAATACGTTTATCCTTTCATTGGAGCGAAAACATAATACTTAATTCATTGCTGTGAAAATTTAATTCAAAAGATGTTTATAAAGTAAACGTAACAAACGAAGAAGTCGGATGTGTGTCGACGACAATGATGTGAATAATGAAGATCAATATCTGACATAAAAGAGTTATTATGGAAGTATAGTTATGAAGTAAAACAAAAACAAAAACCACCCATATAATTCACTCTTGTAATTGGGAATTAATTTTCATGAATTTTTTTTTACAAAGAGGAGAGAGAGGGAAAAAAACCTCTTCGTTTTCATAGATCATGATAAAACTCCTGGTGATTTAATACTAGGAAGCCAATATCACATCATTGGAGACCCGTTTTATAAAAGAAGCAGCAATTTTATGAGATTTTCCCTATTTCTAAATTAATCAAGAAAAATGCACAGTTTTCAAGAATGGATCAAAGTATGCAGAAATGAGGTTTGTGCCAAGAATAGACAAGTGTATTCATAATCACCATGATCCCTGTAACAAAAAGCTGTAATCAAAAGGCATTATATGTCGTTCAGAAAACATATATTGCATTTTGTCAATCCAAATGCGATTTTTCACAATTGATTTTACCATAGCAAAAGATTTTTTAAAATTCACAGTTCAGGGTAACATCGCCAACATCAATCAAATGCCCTTTTCCAGTTATGTACTATGTGGGGGGGGGGGGGGCCTATGTGCCATCTTCAAGAAGCCCATCAGTCAATCCAAATATGTCTGTCCTTTCATGGGAGCAGAGGCGTGAAGTTGGAAGAACGTTTTTGTTTTAGGTAAAATATCGCAATATAAAAGAACATTCATATGTGTGGCATTGACAACGAAGCGTCACCGTATTTGCCAGAATCCATAGTTTACATGAAGAAGAGAGGGAGTGGGGGGAAAACTCCGTATATTTTATGGCTGACTAGCAGTTTAAAAATTGTATTTTTGACTTCGTTTGGTGAAAAAAGTTGAAGAGAGCTTTTAATTCACAGGGAGAAAATGTCTGTCTCAATGCAGTCATATGCTCGGAAGCTGATACTCCAGTTTTGAGAACACCATTATTAAAAACTTTACACAATGGGAACACTGAGTTTCAGACATAAAGCATATCTAATTGTTCCAAAGAAGAAAAGACTGTTTTAAAGAATGAAAGTAAATGGTTTACACAGTACACAACTCTGATTTGAGTCGACATCACCGAAAGTTTGACGTTCATCATCAGGGTCTTCTTGCCCATGTAAGGAAGACTTTTACTGAGGGGCAGTGTGCACGGGACAGCAACAGAAATATACTGCCACTGTCAAGGAAAGATAACTTCGGAACACAGAGAAGGAGAAAAAAAAGGAGTTTTCAAATTCGCATTCTACGTTGACATTGATGAAACGCTTCTCTTCGATCATGTAATGCTGGGCTGCCATTTTCCAGCCAGGAGAACGCACTCCATCATTTTGAGTATGTCAATACTTTAATGGGTACAGGGGCATGAAAGTTTACTCATTTGCTTCAAGCAGCAGGAAAAGGATTTGCAATGTCGCCATAAATTGTCAAGCCATGCAAAATTCCAATTTGTATTGACGACAGTGAATCGTCACGGGATTACTCTGTATGACCCAAGTGATACAAATCTCTCTCTAGATATATAAACCTATATGTTTATTTATAATCTATAGCGATAAAAGTCTCTATATAAAAACCTATATGTTTATTTACAATCTACAGTGATAAAAGTCTCTCTATATAAACCTTTATGTTTATTTACAATCTATAGTGATAAAAATCTCTCTCTAGATATATAAACCTATATGTTTATTTACAACCTATAGTGATAAAAATCTCTTTCTAGATATATAAACCTATACGTTTATTTACAATCTATAGTGATAAAAATCCCTCTCTAGATATATAAACCTATATATTTATTTACAATCTATAGTGATAAAAATCTCTCTCTAGATATATAAACCTATATATTTATTTATAATCTATAGTGATAAAAAATCTCTCTCTAGATATATAAACCTATATGTTTATTTACAACCTATAGTGATAAAAATTTCTCTCTTGATATATAAACCTATATGTTTATTTACAATCTATAGTGATAAAAAATCTATGTCTAGATATATAAACCTATATGTCTATTTACAATCTATAGTGATAAAAATCTCTCTCTAGATATATATAAACCTATATGTTTATTTACAATCTATAGTGATAAAAATCTCTCTCTAGATATATAAACCTATATGTTTATTTATAATCTATAGTGATAAAAATCTCTCAATTATATATAAACTTATATGTTTTTTTAATAATCTATAGTGATAAACATCTCTCTCTATAATTACATATAAACCTGTGTGTGTATTTATAATCTATAGTGATAAAAAAAATCTCTCTCTAGATATATAAACCTATATTTTTATGTATAATCTATAGTGATAAAAATTTCTCTCTAGATATATAAACCTATATGCTTATTCATAATCTATAAGGATAAAAATCTCTCTCTAGATATATAAACCTATATGTTTATTCATAATCTATAGGGATAAAAATCTCTCTAGATATATAAACCTATATGTTCATTCATAATCTATAGTGATAAAAAATCTCTTTCTAGATATATAAACCTATATGTTTATTCATAATCTATTGTGATAAAAATCTAATGAAATCGAGAGTCGAGTAGGCGTGGAGCACAAACATTTCAGTACATCGTGTATATTCTCTATATAAAAAAATTTACGGAAATATTTTACAACACAAGGCTGTTTTTTCTTTTTGTATTCATCTTTGACAAAATGTCTTACTGGTTAAGCAACAAAGGCTGCTCCATCTTAGTAAATCACGCCAATCCAAAGTATGTTAACGCTTTTTTGAAAAGTAGACATATGAATCTCTGATTACTTCATGAATTTAGAAAGATTCTGTGCTATTATAGAGAATGATTCAAGGTACACAAATTAATTCAGATTTGTGCTGGCAGCGGTGGTGTCCATTAATCCGGATTTTCATTTCGTTTCACTACTGATCGAGTAGGGGTGTTAACAAAGGTGACAAGAAAAAAGCTAAATATTCAGTCATGTTTGCATCTTGTTCATTTTTCTGGACTGAATCATTATGCAAAGAGGAAGAGAAAAGTGGGCTTAAAGTTCACAGAATCCCTTTGACTGTGATCAAATGCGTGTCTCTGCAATTTAATGCTAGGAAACACTGCTTTCGTTTAGCGAATCCCGTGATTGAAAGCATGTATATAACTGTAAGAGAAATAGACCTGCAACTCATTATTTCAAACAGACAAACAAACAAAAAAGAATGGTTTCCATGCGAAACCTCAGTGCATTGTATCTTGTAAACCACTTTTTTCTCAAAACTAAATTTTGCAATAAAGCAAATAAACAAGGTTTCTAAATAGCAATTCGTCAGTGATAAACTGCCTGTCTTCTTATAACTTGATGCTAGGAGGTCAACAGCCACTGTTCCATCTTTGAGAGCCCATATCTGAAAGGACACGAATGCTTTTGCTGGACTGTTCATGAGAAATTCTTCTACGTCTTTGAAGGAATGAAGACTACATGGAGGAGTTATGTTGACGTTGAAAAAGTGATAAATCATCAACAGACTGCAGTGTTGTTTAGAGAAAGTAGCAGGAGAAATGAACACCAGACAGTAAAACGTAAAACAAATTTTTTTAAAGTCTATTTTATGTAAACGATAGTGTTTGAAAAGGCTATGACTACATATAATACGAGGTTCTTCCTAATAAACAGAATTTTGTGCATTTTCAAAACTTCCTTTCCACTGACGTTTTTACACACACACACACACACACACACACACACACACACACACACACACACACACTTACCTACTTACTTACACACACACATGCACACACATATACACACGCGCGCGCGCGCGCGCACACACACACACACACACACACACACACACACACACACACACACGCGCACACACACACACACCCATACACTCACACACCTCATCATTAACTTCCCACCCTGACACCTCAAATAGCTGAATGACAAATGCGCCACCAAGAACCCCAGTAATACCGACGTCATTCATCCGCAGTGATGATTAGCCCTTGAGCACAGCGTGTGAATGAGATTGGAATGGGATGGGGAGGGTGGAAGGACAGGAGAGATGCATCTCTTCCCCCCCCCCCTCCCCCCTCATCCTTCTCCCTGCTGCTGCCCTGACTGGCAGTGTGATAGATAGCCTTGTGGTCTGCTCATGCTTGAGCAACCAAGTGCAGTGGATGGAAGGGGCCCTCCTGTGTGGTTGATCTGATAAAAAGTAAGGTGACAAAACTTAGTGCCTGTGGTACGATGACCCCAGATCAGAGGGGTTCAAAGGAGACAACCCTCCCTTCCCTCCCCGCTCCCCATAATAATAATAATAATAATAACAATAACAATAATAATAATAATAATAATGTATGGAATTTATATAGTGTACATTAGTACCGACCTCACTCCCCTGACAGTCTTTCGGAGGAGACTATAAACAGAGCTTACCTGTGTGCGAACGCAGGCAGAACACTTTGCCCACATGTTGACAATACCTGCTTGAAAGAGCATTACCATTGCATGCTGGTAGAAACAGATGACAAAATCTGAAAAAAAGAAAAGAAAAAAAGTAATGCATACACACTGATGTTGTGTTCAGACATCATCCCCGAAGTCGGAATGCAGCTACCTTTATTGTGGGCAAAAACGGTAACATAGGCAAACTATCACCAGTGGTGAATATCGGAACTCTGGCTGTGTATCTCTATGTACAGGTAGCAGAAACACTCCTCCCTTAAGATTCTGGAATGCTCACCCTGATCCTTTTTTATAACTTAGTTCCAGATTAATGTTTACAACATCAAGCTTATATAATGGATGGATATTCAGAGAACAGCTTCAAAATATGTACCCATGTGTGCATAGGCACGCACCCACGCATACATACACACACTATAACATACGTGAGTGCACGCTCACACACCACACCAAACGCCACACACACACACACACACACACACACACACACTACTATACTTTGCTGCGATTCTGCAAAAACGAAAATCGATACATACAGGAGATATTGCAAAATAACAACAACAAAAAAACCATCCCACCCCCAAAACAGAGAACACGCTTGTTCCCGTTGACCCCCCAACCAAAATAGGAGCAGGACTCAGGGGATCAGCATTTTTGCCGAATAAAGGAATGGTCAGGCAAGCAGAATGTGCGTGTGTATCAGTTGTGTGGGGTGCTGTGTAGGCTACAGTGTCTGTGACGCCCTTCCCTCAGGCATTTCCTTCTCCACCCCCTCTTGGCCCTCCCTCTCTTCTGCAACGTAACATCTCAAGCAGGGCTTTCTGGGTCTGGTATGTCTGTTAACGCGTACGCATACTTGTACGTGCGTACATACATACGTACGTACGTACTACGTACGTGCACACACACATTCACATTCACACACTCACACACTCACATTCAGTGCAAACTCCACTCCCCCTAAAAGTCCTTCGGATGAGACTATAAACTTAGGTCACGTCTGCGAACGCACGCAGAACATCTTGCACACACACGTTAAAACCCGTTCCGCTTTTCGGAAGAGTTAGGCCATTGTGTGCCGGTGGGAACGAATGACAATTTTTGGGGGGAAAAGTGCGCACACACGGGGACTAGATGTAAAAAAGCACGTGAGTGCTTATTCCGTTATCCTGGAAATAAACGAATAAAATAAAATAAACACTCACTTTATTTGTGCGCACAGGTACTGTGTTTGTGTGTGTGTGTGTGTTGACAGTATACGCTTGCATTCATGGGCACATCACCGTGTAATCCCCTTCATGAGTGCATTGAAGAGAAAAGCACCAACGCCTCGATTCTTGTTAATAACGCCGCGAGGCTGGGAAGGGGGGAGGGGGAACCCAATCCCCCCCCCCCCCCCCACCTCCCACCCCAAGTGATGGGGGAAAGTAGGTCAGGAGGAAGAAATGAGCTTTGGAAGGCCAGCCACTCAGCGGTGTGTTCCTTGCAGAGAGATGTACAGCGCTATGTTTCTTGAGGAGAGAGGGGATGGGGGTGCTGGGCATGTAGTTGTGTTTCTTTCTGGTTCTGCTGCCTGGCAGCGCGGCGTCCCGGCATGATCGATGTTGACCAGGAGTGTAAATGGTTTATAAACTCAATACATCCCTCAAAGAAACAGGAAGGTTTGGAGACCGACATAGGTCTTCTTCAAGTGTCCGGTCTGGTCCTGCAGACATCGACGATCATGGCTCTCCATTCTTCCCTGTTCTCGGTCCCTCTCATGAGCTCATTGTTGGTGCCCTCTTTATTCGTTGCGAATTTGTTTAAGCTGTCTGTGAATTTTGTGCGTTGTTTTCCTCTGCTCTTGTTTCCACAGATTTTGCCACTCCATAACAGTTTCTCTAGTCCGTCAGCCCTGATTATATGGCCGAAAAATTTGAGCTGTCTTTCTCTGATGGTGTTGAGAAGGGATCTCTTGTACCCAGCCATTTCCATTACTTCTGCATTTGTTTTTCTTTTTGTCCATGAGACTTTCATGATTCTCCGGATGAACCACATTTCCACTGCTTCTAGTCGCTGTTCTGTGTCCTTGGCTAGGGTCCAGCACTCACATCCGTACAGAAGAATGGACCATACGTAGGCTCTCAAAACATGGGTCTTTGTCTTGAGGCTTATCTTACTGTTGATAAAAATGCATTTCATGTTGTTAAAAGTTGCCTTAGATTGACCGACATAGGTATGTTTGCTTTTTTCCCATCTGTAATTACTCTAGCTCCTCTCTCCCTGAACTGCATAAGGAGTTATAGAGACACTGCACTAACTTTTTTCAGGCCGTGTCTCTCGGGCAAGTCGAATCAGGCTCAGCTGTTCCCTGCCCAGGTTCAGCGTGCATGCTGGGTATATTCGTGTTGCCATAATCCGCTGGCACGATGTGCGGGATCTTTAAAGCAAGCTTGTGTATGAGTATATACACGAAAAGAGTTATGGCACTGGCAGGTCTGCAGTTAGAGTTGATCTGGGAGGTTGTGAAAGTCACCACACTTTATTCACCAGACTCTGCTGCCGATATTCGAACCTGCGACCTGACGGACCCACGGGATGAAATTCAAGCACTGAACTATAGACCTCCGTCGTTCCAGCTCCAAATCCAGCACAAACGTTTAAAGTTATAGGTGTACAAAATGCAGCACTTCTCACCTGGGGATGAAAATAAATATCCTTACATCATTCTGAAATTATTGACGCAGTCTAAATATCATATGCTGACTGGCCAAGACTGACCTACAGAGAACAGTGCAAGAAGCGAGAGGGAAGAGACAGGGGTGGGAAGACCACGTCAGACAGTGGACTAGCCGTGAGTGGAACGACATACTATGGACAGCTTAGAACCGCGTGGAGTGGAGGAAGGTGGTTGCAAAAGCTCCATTAGGGCCCCAACGGTCTACAAAACTAGGGGATAGGCGAAGGTGAAAATAACAGGGTGTAATGGTGGGGAAAGGTGGCGCTAGGAGAAAGGGGTGACGTAAACTCGAAGACAGAAAGGAGACAGACAGGGTGGATATAAGAGTGGTAAGTTTGCAGTAGTACGGACATACTTCCGTGTAAAATCTGTCTTGCTTGTCTCAGTGAGGACGCCATGGGACTTAAACACGTGAATCGAGATTGACATGGGAAGATGGAGGGAGTGATAGACAAGGTGAAGGAGAGTCAGATAAGAGAGGTCAGAAAGAGTGACTGTCCTAGGAGAATTCCATCCCACAGGAGTATCACTGGAGAGACCCGGGTCTTGACTGGATAAAAAAGCTATCAGACCATTGGTTTTGTGAGGTATGGTTTGTGATACGTGTGGACCTCTTGGGATGGTTTCCATCCTGTACACATTCCCTCCCTTTCGCTCCCCACCTATCCCCCTCTGCTATCCATTGCCTGACTCCTTCAGTAGGTTTAGGTGTACTCAAACCTATTGCTTTTTTGTGTTCATGTTGCTGGGATGTAAATTCTCTGTTGATATTTTCACTATATTGCTTCATTGACAAATTCAACCATTGTTGATTGTATTGTTGCCAGAATATTGTACCGTATTTCATGTTTTAAATCAAGTACATGCAATATGTAACAGTTTCATATAGCTCTAATGGTTTGAAATACTTTGTCTTGCATTCTGCAGGGTTCTTTTCCATTGGTGTTATATATCAAGCAGGCAGGCACAGTGAAGTGGAGCGTCCATTGAAGCAAAACAACCCCGCAGAGGGGCATGCACTGTAGACTTTGAAGTGGAAGACCCCTTCTGGTGAGCAAACACAGCTGTCAAGTTTGCTGTCCTGCTGTCTGGGGGTTCCTTTGTCAGTCATGGCCCCTTTGTCTCCTTTTTTCATTGCTCTCGCAGATGCTTCCGTCGTACCGTCAGGATCGGTGGTCTAGAGGTAACGCGCCTGTCTAGAAAGCGAAAAGTCCGGGTCGGAAGTGTGCGGTGGTTCGTATCCCGTTTGGGCCCGAAACTTTTCCCCCATCCATTAGACCATGAGTGGTGGTCTGGGCGCTAGTGTTTCGAATGAGACGATAAACTGAGGTCCCGTGTGTTACACATAATTATTCAGCGCGCGTAAAAGAACCCACGGCAACAAGAGGGTTGTCCCTGGCAAAATTCTTAGAGAAAAGCCACTCTGATAGGGAAACAAATACAGTTGCAGACAAAAACAAACAAAACAAAAAAACGGTGGCGCTGCTCTTGTGGTGATGCACTCTCCCTGGGGAGAGCAACCCGAATTTCACGCAGAGAAATCTCGTGACTTAAAGTGGTATAAATAAAATAAATAAATAAAATAGAATAAGCTGCTGCATCTCCGGTCATGTTCGGCAGTCAGGTGAACTCTGTACAACAACACTATATATAGCCTTGCCAGTAACACTGGACAAACGTCTTACTGACAAAGATTGGTAACAAACATCGCTTTTGTGGCCTTTACGTGTGAGATAGAGCGTGTGTAGAGAGGTATCACGGTTCTTGGATGTGAGATAGAGCGTGTGTAGAGAGGTATCACGGTTCTTGGATGTGAGATAGAGCGTTTATAGAGAAATATCACGGTTCTTGGATGTGGGTAGAGCGTTTGTAGAGAGGTATCACGGTTCTTGGATGTGAGATAGAACGTTTGTAGAGAGGTATCACGGTTCTTGGATGTGGGTAGAGCGTTTGTAGAGAGATATCACGGTTCTTGGATGTGAGATAGAACGCGTGTAGAGACATATCACGGTTCTTGGATGTGAGATAGATGGTTTGTAGAGACATATCACGGTTCTTGGATGTGAGATAGAGCGTTTGTATAGACATATCACGGTTCTTGGATGTAACACTTTCTTTTCTATACTTACCGGTCTATTGTGTGATGAAGTTGATTTGAAAATTGCTGACTTTCTATTCCTTACTTTGACATGTCTGTTTTAAAAAAAATTCCGTGTCTGGAACATGAAATTAGAAAAAAAAACAACCTTGTTTCTTCTTTCCTCTGTTAGAGTTTTAGGTTCACCAACGGTGGAATTTTTACGTGTGTGACCGTTTTCGCCCACCATTACAGGCATCTGCGTTCCGACTTCGGGGAAGAAAGTAAAGCTGATTGTTGTGGCGTTGAGGCGGTTTTAATCCTTGCCAACTTCTTGAATCGGTCAACTTGCTGTATCAAGCAGTAATGGGGGTGACGATTTGCTGTTGATGTCTTGTTCCATTAGTCGTTGTAGCTGTGAAAGAATGTATACACGAAATAGTTTCAGGTCAGTACCTTTTGTAAAGTAAAATTGTTTTTTGAAAAACATGATTCCTGTCATAACTCCCAGAGAAGACGTTGAGCTGGGGCATTGTGCTGAACTTTTCAAGCAGTGTATTGTGGGCAAATCGAATCTGACGGAGCCCATCCAGCTAACAGAAGGGTGCATGCTGGGTATGTTTGTAACGATCACGTCACTACCAGCCATAGCTGACCTACTCTTGAATAAAAAGAGGGAGAGGGGGGGGAGGGTTAACGTGTGTGTAATGTGTGCTGTGCGCACTTGTACATGGGATGTCGGTTTGTAGTCTGTATTTGAAGGGTGTCATGGAGGCGGAGTCAGAAACGCGTTAACTCCAGTAGGAAAATGCCCTGGAACAGCCCCCTCTGTGGAGACTGGAACCCGAGCCCTCAGTTAGGGGTAGTTCACAAGTGCGACACTCTGACCACTGTACTGGGATATACAACTCCAGCAGTATTTGAGGAGAGAACAAAACATCAGCAAATTAGAAAAATATAACTAAAAGAGAGAAGGAGAAAGAACACACACGAAAAAAATGAACAGAAAACTGCGCGTGCGCACATGAGTGTGTGTGTGTGTGTGTGTGTGTGTGTGTGTGTGTGTGTGTGTGTGTGTGTGTGTGTGTGTGTGTGTGTGTGTGTGTGTGTGTGTGTATTCGTGCATGTGTGAACGCGCACACGAGTCGGTGTATGTAGGCGTATGTCTATGTGCGTGCATTGTCTATAAAATCTCCTGCTATGTCTATGTGCGTGCATTGTCTGTAAAATCTCCTGCTATGCCTATGTGCGTGCATTGCCTGTAAAATCTCCTGCTATAACATACATGGAAGTGTTAATCAACAACACAACAGAACCAGATAAAAATCTAAAAACGAGCAAAAAGTTTTGTTAAAAAAATCATATACTGAAGAAAATAAGTAGGATGCATAATCTAGAATTGAATGAAATCGATTGCAATCTTGTAAAGAAAACAACAACCAAACAATAAAAGGATGGGGGCTGGAGAAAGAGAACAAATCGTACACAAAAGAGAGACACATTTGAAAGGAAGAAACAAATAAAATGTTTGAAACTCTTATAATATTTTTCTGATATAAAGACTCTGCGCCCATTTTCCTCCGCTTGGTTCAGAGTCCAGCAGCTCTAAAGTAAAAAACAAACAAACCAAAACAAACAAGCAAACGCGCAACGAAACAAAGAAACAATCAAATGGATGAGAAAAAACACCAAATAAATGTCAAGAACTTGATTACACAAACCGACAACTTTCATTTTAA
>CM054142.1:47939126-47954126 GCA_028751875.1 Rapana venosa
TGCTTATGTATATGCATATGGATGTATACCGCGCAAGTTTGTGTCTGTGTGCGCACGTGCGAGCGCGTGTGTGCTTACAAACAAAAACACCCACAGGAAACAAGTGAACACCGCTTGAAGTTTCATCATTATCATCACGATCATCGTCGTCATCATTATCTCTACTTCACTCGTCAGAAAGCACCACCCAGTCAGAAGAAAGTCTGGAGTGAGACAAATTACGTATCTCTTTAGTATCTTGCAAAACAAATGATTGGCGGTGACTGTTTCGAAGACAGAGACAAAACCAGTTAAATGTTCCGTTCAGTTCCTCATTCGTACACCACCTGGCTTTCAGCAATTTGACGCTAGGAAGTTAAATACGATATTGTAGAGGCTTATGACTGAGGGATTGTACACAGTGCTGCCTTTAAAAAGCAGGGAATCGTGACATTCCATGAATCCTCTCCTTTACTGTGTGGGTAGCCTAGTGGTTAGAACGTTGGCCTCGTGATCTGACTGCGCGGGTTTGAGTCTTTGATTAGATGAAGGACACGTTCGAAGGGTCCCCCCCCCCCCCCCTGGAATTAGCATGTACTGATTCTACTCCTCCGAAAATCCTTCGATCATGCTGGCAAAATCCAGAGGAGTACCCCAACAACTCCTCAAGGAGTCAGAGAAGTCAAGCCAGTCAAGGGGAAAAAGCTTAAGGACGCAAAAACTTTAGGTGATGGATTGTTACGCTGACTGAGGAACTGTTTAGCATTGTGATAAATGAACACCTTGGGAATGGACAACGCTTGAGTTTTCTTTCATTTGTGGCTGTAAAGAATGTGGACGTTTCGGTGAAGAAAAGAGAAATGACTAGTTTGCATGTTTTAATATAAAACTTACAGTGGACATTTGCACACTCCCTATTTCATGTCCCAATCAATGGCGCGCTATGTACGCATACGCGAGTACACACACATACGCACGCACGCATGCACACACATACACACACAAACACATACACACATTGGACTGTATGTAAACAAAAAAGCGCACGATGCGTATTCATCCTTGAATTAAAAGAAGTGCCGATTCGATTTGATTACACACACACACACACACACACACACCACCACCACCACACATCACACAACACATCACAACCCACTACAACACAACAGACGATTTTGGCAAGGAGTCAACTAGAAAAGCAGAAGTGAAGTGCAGAGAAAAACCACAAGGAGCTATAATTTGTCGATTAAACACTGAGACAAGCGGTCTCCTTGAATGGATTCCAATGTCTCCTTTTCCTCCAGCCTAAGACTGGCCACTTGTTCGTGGTGACGATATTCCTTTCAGCATGGCATCAGCTCTTCAGAGACCAAATTAATTCATTTAAAAAGCAAGCAAAGATTTTGAATTTTCTGATAAAGGCAGCACACGCTAAGGAATGCTTAGATGACAGTTAAGGGGAAGGAAGGGTTTCACCGGGAAGAAAAGGTACAATAAGAATCTAACAGGCGTTGTTAAATCGAACTGAATGTGGTAACCGAGGCCCCGTGTTCGAACGCATGCAGAACATCTTGCGCACACGTTAAATCCTGTTCCGCTTTTCGGAAGAGTAGGCCATTGTGTGCCGGTGGAAACAGATGACAAAATTTACAAAACCGCATTCACACGGGGACTGGATGTAAAAAAGCACATGAGTGCTTATTCCATTATCCTCGATATAAAAGAATAAATAAATAAATAAAGGAACGAACTTGGGGTGACAGATGAGGGGGAGGGAAGGTTGAAACGGAGAATAAAAGGAGGGAGGAACAAAGAAATGAAATAAATGGACAGGATAAGAATTGTTGTAAATAATCATTTTGTTCAAGGTTGTTTTTTAACACTCTGCATGCTAAACACAAACAAATGCCATGCCACAAAGAAAATAGGGAAGGGAGGGGAGCAGGGGGGGGGGGAGAGAAAAGTAAGTAATAGAAAAACTAAACATCAATGTTATACGTACATAGAGGGGGGAGGGAGAGACTGACAGAAAGACAGACAGACAGACAGACAGAGATTCCTACACATATACACACCTCCATATACATTTACGCTCATACTTATATTTATATACCCATACACATACTTGACACACATTCATATGCAAATGGTGCATGAAAGGAGGAAACGAGAGTTGTAGCTGTGATTGGCATGGTCTGGAGGCACGGGGTGTCAGAAGAGGGCGAAAGTGTTGCTGAAGTACAGAGTTACCCGGTCATCCAGGGAATGTGAAGCGTGCTTTCCTCGTTGTCTCCCTCTGTGAATTCTAAAATCATAATTGCCAACCTATTCCACTAGCACTGCTTGCCTGCCTCTCTGTATCTCTGTCTGTGTCTGTCTGTCTCTCTCTGTCTCTCTCTGTCTCCCTCCCTCCCACCTGTCTCTCTCTCTCTCTCTCTCTCTCTCTCTCTCTTCTCTCCCTCTCTCTCTCTCTCTCTCTCTCTCTCTCTCTCTCTCTCTCTCTCTCTCTCTCTCTCTCTCTCTCTCTCTCTCTCTCCTTTAAGGGCTGGATGTAAAAAGTTGTTTATTCTTATCTGCTACCCTGGGAAATAGCAGATTTTTAACCAATAAAAACTCTTAATGCCCTCCCTACCCCCCCCCTCTCTCTCTCTCTCTCTCTCTCTCTTTCTCTCTGCACATGAGTGTGTGTGTGTGTGTGTTAATATGTGTGCGTGTGTGTGCTCGCGCGCACTGTTGGGTGCTTGCTTACAACTAAAACTCAAAAGAGACACAAACACTTGTGGTCTCACAAGCTGGCCTGTCATAGGCAGCCAAGTCAAACCCTCATCTAAAAGGGCCCAAACTCTTCGGGTCAGAAAGACTCGAACAAAATTTCGGTGCAGCTGCTAACAGACTATACCAAAACAAAAACCTCCCGTGAGTGTTGATTAGAAAGAAACAACCTTATCTTCAGTTGAATTGAATTGGATACCACTTTGAGTGACGCAGCAGATTTCTCTGCGTGAAATTCGGGCTGCTGTTCCTGGGGAGAGCGCGTCAGCACAAAAGCAGCGCCACCCAATATATATTTTTCGGTTTGCAAGTATATTTGTTTCCTTTTCAAGAGTTTGTTGCCGTTGGTTCTTTAACGTGCGCTGAATGCTTGTTTTGCACTCGGGACCCCGTTTTATCGTCTCATTCGAGATACTAGCACCCAGACCATTACTCAAGGTCCAGTGGACGGGAGAAAAAGTTCGACCCCAAACGAGGATCAAACCCACGCTTCATGATTTCTTGGCAGGTGTGTTACCCTAGACCACGGATCCACCAGAGGTCGACTGTGGTCAAGACAGGACCAGGAGTCTCCATTTCACAGTGTAAATTGACTCTGATAAGATGCCGGCCATTGCTCTGGTGTTTAGCGCTAGGAAGCGAGTGTTTGAATTGCACTGGGAAAAGTGAGAAAGTATTTGTATTCGTTAAGTGCTCTGTATTCTGCTGGAGAAGCTCTTGATCAAAGGTGCCTGGAGAACGTGGGGTTCAGAGGAAGAGAATAACAGACAGGGGATCGACTGGGATGGACTTGAATCAATTTTCGTTCAGAATGGTGTTTAAAGGATCGTGACAATTGCTTTTGTTTAATATACAGCCCTTCATAACAGTTGAATTAACAAAACAAAATATAACAAGAGAACAGCGACAAACTGTGAAAACCACTAGCTTTGTCGTAATTGTATTTGAAATATATATCTTCACCTTACACTTGATAAACTTTGAATAGCAAATGTAGAATGACTGCGAGAAGGAAGGACAGCAGGACAACGAAAGGAAAGACAAGAAGGGAGAGTATTTGTGCTTCTAAACAAAAAATGTTCATAAACTGACAAAGATACTGTGTAAAATATTTTTTTTTAAAAGGGGGGGGGGGGGGCTGGGAATATGAGAGAGGAGAAAGAGAGGAGAGAAGAAATGACGCAGAACATGTTTTTTGTGTGTGAAAATAATGTTACATGTGAAATTCGTTTAAGTAAATTCTTATAATGCATATCGGTCAGTTTGTTAAATGCTTTGAGGGGCCATAAACTTGAGGTAAATATCAAGGTTGGCCATAAAACCGAAGTAATATCAAAGTCGGTCGTTTTCCATTAGTTTTTAACAAGTATTTTGGGTTTTTTATGTCTCTGTAGAGCCATTTGGGAATCAGGGATGTATGAAATGCAGTAAATCAGTTTTTATAATGGCTGCAGATTACATCGGGGAGAAAACAAAAAGCCAGATAAGATAAAATCACCATGCTGACTTTGACACTCTTTCAAATTGCTGACAGCAAATTACAACTGATTTTTCTGTAAAATGTGAATAAAGGGACGCTTCTGTGACTTTTGTGGGGGCTTAAAACTATAAACGCATTGATACGGAGAGAGTGATATTTTTTCAGGAAAATGTAAACAACAATGACGCCCTCATGTTTCATTGCACAGAGTTTTTACCAAAAAAAACAACAGAAATGCATGTGCACAAAACTGACTGCAAGGCAGATTCCATTTTCAGCTTCCTTTCTTTCAGTCACACACACACACACACACACACACACACACACACACACACACACACACACACACACACACACACGCACGCACGCACGAACGTGCACACGCACGCACGCACGCACATACACACACAGAGGGCATTTCCTTAAGTTCAAGGCCAAGTGATGGAGTACTGTGTGTAGGCGGGAGGGACAGAGGAAGCCCCAATGGGACACTGGAGTGTGAGGAGGGGGGGGGGAGAGATAGGAAGGAAAGCAAACAGATTGTGTAAATCCTCACGGACCCCGTGGTGCCGGCAGAACCATACTTCAGTGTCGGGGAGATGCAAGGTGCCACTCTCCTAGAGGACCCTTCTGTCTGTCTGTTCCTCTCTGTCAGTATATTTGTACACAATGTGTGTATGTGTGTGTGAGTGTGTGTGTGTGTGTGTGTGTGTGTGTGTGTGTGTGTGTGTGTGTGTGTGTGTGTGTGTGTGTGTGTGTGTGTGTGTAGTGTTTGTGGTGTTGTGAGTGAGATGGTCATCTATCTCTATGGCTGCTTGTTCACTGTATTTTTCTGTTTCCATCTCTCTCTGAGTCTGTCTGTGTTCTGTCGGTTGCTCTCTCTCTCTCTCTCTCTCTCTCTCTCTCTCTCTCTCTCTCTCTCTCTCTCTCTCCTCTCTCTCTCTCTCTCTCTCTCTCTCCTCTCTCTCTCTCTCTCCTCTCTCTCTCTCTCTCTCTCTCTCTCTCTCTCCTCTCTCTCTCTCCTCTCTCTCTCTCTCTCTCTCTCTCTCTCTCTCTCTCTCTCTCTCTCTCTCTCTCTCTCTCCTCTCTCTCTCTGGGCTTTTCTCTTTTCGTTTTTCTTTGGGGAAAGGGAATGGTTGGGTAGGGTTGAGGGCATGGTGTAAAGAGGCTGTAAGCTTGTCCATTTACCCTCAATAAAAAATTTCGTATTCTCTCTCTCTCTCTCTCTCTCTCTCTCTCTCTCTCTCTCTCTCTCTCTCTCTCTCTCCTCTCTCTCTCTCTCTCCTCTCTCTCTCTCTCTCTCTCTCTCTCTGGCTTATGGGAGTGTTTTTGTCTTGTTGTGTCTGTCTTCTGTCTGTCTATCTGACTGCCTCCTGTTGTCTGTCATATGCCATCACCATCATCAACTGTAATAATTTGTTGCCATATAAAATTAAAATTATGTGGATTGACTTTCTCCCCTCCCCCCTCTCTCTCTCTCATTCACACACACATGCGCGTGCACACACGCGCGCGCGCGCGCACACACAAACACACACACACACACACACACACACACACACACATGACAGTGTCATTCTGACATTAATCAGAGACAAGGTGCCTGCACTCAGAAATTCAGTTTATTACTGCTGGAGTGTGGAGGACAAAATTAAATTGTGGAGCCTGGTATGAGAGAAATCACGATTTTTCATGTCTGTTCTGAAGAAGAAAGAAAACGTTATTCCTTTTACATTTTGTTTGGAATTTCATGTCATTGGTGCAGAACATGCGATGTTTGAATAAAATTCTTCTTCTTGCAGCTTAACTTTTGTCATTTTCAAAACAACAGGAAGAAACCAACGAAATTGCTGTATGTATAGGCTGAATATTTGATTCTGTTTGTGGATAGCTCAGAGCACACAGCCAGAATTTATGTAATGGTGTCTGTTTGGAACACAACGTTTGGCTTCATTCCTGGAAAAGTGATCTAAGAACATGCTGTGGTTTTTCCATGCATGTTTGAGTCATGCAGCATATACACATTCATTTTTTGCTGCCTCATCTTCTGTGACGTTCATGTCCTGCTGTTCCCACACTGCTCAGTTCACTCTTCCTGCCACTGCTACACCACACCCAGAGTCGTCTGGTCGCATACTCTGGGTCGTGAGTCCACATGGAGGCCATCAACATCAGGCTGCCCTATGCAGCGTATACATTTGTTGTGATTGTACACGTGTAGGCCATGACTGGTAGCCCAGCAGTGCTGATTTCGTTGCTGCAGTTCTTTGATTCGTTCTTGACCGTTAGGTGTGTGTGAACATCTTGGAACATCTCCTTTTCTCCTTCAGTCTCAGATGTACTGGACTCAGAAAAGATGGGGCAGTTTTATTACTTTCCTCAAAGTGAGGTTGAGGAGACTGTCAGCGTTTTCCTCCTCCTTGCCATTTAACAGAGCTTTGCTAGGTTCTCAAGTTGTGTGTGTATGTCAGACCCCCCCCCCCCCTCTCTCTCTCTCTCTCTCTCTCTCTCTCTCTCTCTTCTCTCTCTCTCTCTCCTCTTTCTTTCTCGTTCTCTCTGTCTCTCTCTCTCTCTCGTTTTTTTTCTCTCTCTCATCCATTTATGTAAAGAGTATAATTGAGAAATTTTGTGTGTAACGTTTGTTTGCCTGTGTATATATTATGGAAAGTATGCTCCTGTATTTAAAAGTGATGTATTCAGTTATCTATTCCTTTTCCCTTTCATGAAGGACTGGCTTACCCATATGCAATAACCTTCAATAGAACATTCCATTTTGAGTTTGCCCATCCGCTACATGAGTTTCTCTTCTCCACTGCGTTATGCTTCTGTCTGTGTGTAGTATTCGTCTCTGCACTTGTGTATGCACGCTATGTGTCTGTATACTTGCACTTGTGCACAGTGGGTGTTGAAACAAACACAGACACTCAGGCACTGGGGAGAACAGACAGCCACTTACCCAGCCCTTTAAAATTTGAAGAGCTCTTTGCTCCTTGAAGAAGAAAACAAGCAAAGCCTTCAGATCACACACACACACACACACACACTCTCTCTCTCTCTCTCTCTCTCTCTCTCTCTCTCTCTCTCTCTCTCATACACACACACACACACAGACGTGCAAACACAGGTACACACCAAGTGCACACACATGTGCACGCACATGCACATGTGCACACAGATATGTGCGCATGCATACATACACACTCTCTCTCACTCAATCACTCACACTCACCACACACACACACACACACACACACACACACACACACACACACACACACACATATCAGTCTAATATCACAGATTGTGAAGAGTCAAATATAATTGAACACAGGTACACACACACACACACACACACACACACACACAACACACACACACACACACACACACACACACAGAATCAGCATTTTCTGAGGGTCAAGGCCAATCGATGGAGTACACTCTATGTGTGTAGGAGGGAGAGGGAATGGGAGTGGGGTGGGGTGGAGGGGGGGGGGGGGACGGAGAGGGGATGTAAGATCAGAGGAAAAGCAAACAAACGGATTGTGTAAATCCTCACGGACCCCGTGGTGCCGGCAGAACCATACTTCAGTGTCGGGGAGATGCAAGGTGCCCCTCTCCTGGAGGACCCTTCTGTCTGTCTGTCTTCCTCTCTGTCAGTATGTGTTTGTACACTGTGTGTGTGTGTGTGTGTGTGTGCTTGCGTGCGTGCGTGCGTGCGTGTGTGTGTGTGTGTGCTTGCGTGCGTGCGTGCGTGTGTGCGTGTGTGTGTGTGTGTGTGTGTGTGTGTGCGTGTGTGTGTGTGGCTACCTTTCTGGCTGGCTGTGTCTGTTTCTGTTTTTCTCTCAGAATCTATCCTCTCCCTTCTCTCTCTCTCTCTCTCTCTCTCTCTCTCTCTCTCTCTCTCTCTCTCTCTCTCTCTCTCTCCTCTCTCTCTCTCTCTCTCTCTCTCTCTCTCTCTCCACACACACACACACACATACACACACAAACACACACACATATTAATTTGCAAGCAAGGACATTGAGAGAGACAGACAGACAGACAGAAAGACAGACCGACAGAACACCACGCTGGCATTGTACCAGGCAGGGGTCACAGTGTCATTCTGACATTAATCAGAGACAAGGTGCCTGCACTCAGAAATTCCGCGTTTTCCGGCTGGAGTGTGGAGGACAAAATTAAATTGTGGAGCCTGGTATGAGAGAAATCACGATTTTTCATGTCTGTCCTGAAGAAGAAGAAGAAGAAGAAAGGAAGCGTTGTTCCTCTGCTTTTTGTGCGAAATTTCATTTCATCGGTGCAGAACATGCGGTGTTTGGAAGACATTTCTTTTCTTGTTGTAATCTTCAAAATAAAAAGTAGAAAGAAAAGAAAGAACGTGCGTGTTGTATTTGGATTTTTTGTGGTTAGTTCAGAGGATAAAAAAACCAGGGTTATACAATTTCAACTGGAATATTTCATTTATTTCATTTATACCACTTTCAGTCACGAGATTTCTCTGCGTGAAATTTGGGCAGCTCTCCCCGAAGAGAGCGCGTCGCCACAAGAGCAGCGCCACCCTTTTTTTTTTCGATCTGTATTTGTTTCCCTATCAGAGTGGCTTTTTCTAAGAATTTTGCCAGGGACAACTCCCTTGTTGCCGTGGGTTTTTTTACGTGCGCTGAATAATTTTGTGCAACACACGGGACCTCGGTTTATCGTCTCATCCGAAAGACTAGCGCCCAGACCACCACTCATGGTCTAATGGATGGGGGAAAAGTGTCGGGCCCAAACGGGATTTGAACCACCGCACACTTCCGACCCGGACTTTTCGCTTTCTAGACAGGCGCGTTACCTCTAGACCACCGATCCACAGGATATCCATAGGATACTTTAGTTCCTGGTAACTCTTGAGCTCTAACATTTTGCCATATTTTTGCTTACGCATGTATCTTTAGGTTTTGCCTATCCCTGAAATTGGAATGCAGGATACCTAAATGGTGGGAAAAAAAACTGTTGCACTAGCCGAGGAACGAAGAAAAAAAGGAAGAAAGTTATGCATGCATAAGTGTGCTGTGCGTGCACATATGTAGTTAATGTTTGGTAATCTGGCAGTCTTAGTTATTTGTAGTTATTTGACTTTTTTCCTTGAAGGCTGAATATATTTTTTAAAATCTGGAAACATCGGGTGTGTTTTTTCTAAAACGCATATCAGTTTTGGACATAGACAAGATCGTGCGGTTTTCTTAGTTTCTCCAGACTGAAGTGAAGAAAGTTAGCACGGCTTTTCCTTGTTTGTGTCACTCAGCAGATCTTTATGAGGCTCTCATTAAATCCCACTGTCAGCTTCCTTGTCTCACTCCCTCTCTCTCCCTCTTGCCCCCTCCTTTCTCTCTCCACTCCCTCTCTCCCTCCCTCCCCCTTTCTCACTCTGTATGCCTCTGTCTCTGCCTCCCCCTTTTCTCTGTCTCTCTGTCTCTGTCTCTGTCTCTCAACCTATGGTGATAACTAGAAGACATCGAGTGTGATTCTGTGTACTTGCAGGATTGGATATTGCGAAATGGATAAAACTTTTTCTGCTATGATGTCTACCTTCTCCCAGCTCCAAACATGTTTTGTATATGACTTTTCGGTGTTCAGTGTTCTCTCTCATCCTTTATCTTTGCATGCAAGAAGTTATGATTACATCCGTTCTCTCTTTCTTGCTCCTTGATTCCGCCTCTTTCACTCTCTGTGTCACCTTTCTGGTGGCCTAGCCACCACTATCTGTGCTTCTCTCACTCACCCGCTTTGACATGCTTCTGTTGCGTGTCACTATCGTCTCTGTGCTTGGGAGTAGCTGTTTCTTTGTTTTGTTCCATGCGAATTGACACTGGTGCAGTGAGTGCTGAAATGGGAATAGATGCTCGGCAAGTGTTAATCAGATGGACAGCCCACTCACTTAGCCCTGTCAATTGAAGGGCTCATTTCATTGGAGGTACAAAGCAAGCAAAGGTTTCAGCTTACACACACACACACACATACACATACACAAGCGCACGCGCCCGGGCCGACACACACACGCACATGAGGACTGGATATAAAAAAGCACATGTG
Source organism: Rapana venosa (assembly GCA_028751875.1). NCBI lineage: Eukaryota > Metazoa > Mollusca > Gastropoda > Neogastropoda > Muricidae > Rapana > Rapana venosa. The sequence goes on from CM054142.1 coordinate 47,949,440, forward strand.
TGCTTATTCATTATTCTCGAAATAAAAGGATTAAAAATAAAAACAAAAACAAAACACACACACACACACACACGAGGACTAGATATAAAAAGCACACGAGTGCATAATGATTAATCTCGAAATAAACGAACTTGAATAAAAACAACAACAACAACAACAACAACAACACACAAACACACACACACACACACACACACACACACACACACACGGTGTCACAGTCTTAACACTTCCTTTTTCACTGCCAGAATGCTATCACGTGCGAATAACTCAAAACACAGCATTGCAGTGTAAGAAGCAGAAAATTAGATGTGTAGATGCACATGAGAAAATAAGAAAAGTTTGAATCTGTTGTCCAAATATAAAATAACGCGAGTTGTGCAAAACAGATTGTTTCCTTGGCTGGAACATGGAAACTGAATTCCTTCAGAACAAAAGATGTCGGAAAATGACATTGCGCCTGTGATGATAGCATAAACAGTTGACCATACATTAACATGCTACTTGTTAGAACATAATATAACTACTCTGGAGACATGTTTGTTGTCGGCAATATCTAGTAGACCATTAGTGATGCATGATTTCTCTCAGAGTGTTGCTACACAGCCCAGCTGGCTGTTTTTATAATGACTATAGACGTTTCTGGACATTGGGATGCTGCACGTTCTGTTTAGTTTGGGGATGGGTGTTTTGGTTTTATTTTGTTGCCTGTCCGTTAGTTTTCTTGTTCATTATTGTCAGCAATACGGTTGTGTTGTTGAGGGTTTTTTTAGCTTTACTTTTACGGTTCATCTTTCATTGGATCTTCTTCAGATGCTCTTGTTGTTGTTGTTGTTGTTGCTGCTGCTGCTGCTGCTGCTGCTGCTGCTGCTGCTGCTGCTGCTGCTGCTGCTGCTGCTGCTGCTGCTGCTGCTGCTGCTGCTGATGATGATGATGATGATGATGATGATGATGATGATCTTCTGAAGCATTGTCAGAAAAAGTGGCGATTATTAATTTCCACAAACTGACGTCCAGGGGAGGGCCAAGTTTTGGTTTGCTTTTTAGTTCCCTCACAGATCCTTATTTTAGTTCTCAGTTTGTCTGCATGCCAGATCTGTCTGTCTGTCTCTGTCTCTCTGTCTGTATATCTGTCTGTCTGTCTGTCTGTCTTCTCTCTCTCTCTCTCTCTCTCTCTCTCTCTCTCTCTCTCTCTCTCTCTCTCTCTCCTCGCTCTCTCTGTCCTCTGGCCACAACTGCCTGTATCGTTCTTCCTCTCGTCATTGTGTTTCTGCAATGTGTGATGATCGACAATCCTCCAGTGTTAGTACCCTGTTGTGTGGATTCACGCTTGTGCGCAGTGATGGTGGTTAAAATGGGAACAGATGCACGAGCAGTGGTAATCAGATGGACAGCCCCTTCATTCAGCCCAGCCCTTTCAGTTTGAGGGGCTCTCTGGCACTGGCTGAACAAAACAAGCACTCTCTCTCTCTCTCTCTCTCTCTCTCTCTCTCTCTCTCTCTCTCTCGCTCTGTCTCTGTCTCTCTCGGTGGGAACGGATGACAAAATTTACAAAGCTGCATACACACGGGGACTAGATTTTTTTTTAAAGCATGTGAGTGCTTATTCCATTATCCTCAAAATAAAATTTAAAAAATAAATAAATAAATATGTCTGTCTGTCTCTGTCTTTCTGTCTGTCTTTCTGTCTGTCTGTCTGTTCCCCTCCCCCCCCTCCCTTTTGTCTCTCTCTCTCTCTCTCTCTCTCTCTCTCTCTCTCTCTCTCTCTCTCTCTCCTCTCTCTCTCTCTCTCTCTCTCTCTCTCTCATGCGTATGACAAGTGCAGACTCAAGCGTTTGTGTACCTTTCTGTAGGCGTGCAAAACAGTGCATACACTTCATACCCAGGTCTACTTGAGATTATTGCTTACTGTTCTTATTGTTTGCCGTTCAACCAGACATGATGCAATGTAGTGGTGTGTGTGGTGTGTGTGTGTGTGTGTGTGTGTGTGTGTTGTGTGTGTGTGTGTGTGTGTGTATGTGTGTGTGTGTGTGTGTGTGTGTGTGTGTGTGTGTGTGTGTGTGTGTGTGTGTGTGTGTGTGCGTGCACGAGCAAGTACACTCACACTGGCATTCTGGGTGTAAATGCATAATGGACATAATGATGACAAATGACACAAACTTAAATCGGTAAAATGTTCCTGTGCTCTTATTGCATTCAACATTCAGCTTTCGGGCCGAAAGACATTCATTATTGTGTGGGCGACGATTTGCTGTGAATGCCTCGCACTAAAAGAACACTGGAATGCAGTCTGTCTTCCCAAAGACAGGGTGGCACTGTTTTCACGTGCCGCGCTAATTAATTTTGTGCTGGCCGCTTTGCGTGCAGTGGTGGGCAATGTTGCTGCCTTCCAATCAAATTACTGGGGTCTTTGCAATAATCTGCTGACAGTGATGAAGAGGAGCACACTGGTTGTTCTCCGCGGTTTTAGATACTTCTCTGCTGATAACCCACACCGGCTGTGTTGAATAAAGACAGATTTTTGTGTGTTTCTCTCTCTATCTCTTTTCTCTCTCTCTCTCTCTCTCTCTCTCTCTCTCTCTCTCTCTCTCTCTCTCTCTCTCTCTCTCTCTCCTCTCTCTCTCTCTCTCTCTCTCTCTCTCTCTCTCTCTCTCTCTCTGTTTCACCGTCTCCCCCTCTGTCTCTCTCTGTCTCTGTTTGTCTGTCTGGCTCTCTCTCTCTCTCCTCTCTCTCTCTCTCTCTCTCTCTCTCTCTCTCTCTCTGTCTCTCTCTGTCTGTCTGTCTTTCAATTGGTTTATTCATATTTGTTTAACTTTTTTCCCCATGGAGGCCTGGTGTAAAGAAGCCTCTGGCTTATCCATCTACCCTCATTAAAATATTCGAGTTCGAAAAAAATATTCGAATAAGAGTTCTCTCTCTCTCTCTCTCTCTCTCTCCTCTCTCTCTCTCTCTCTCTCTCTCTCCTCTCTCTCTCCTCTCTCTCTCTCTCTCTCTCTCTCTCTCTCTCTCTCTCTCTCTGATCGCAGCCAAAAGACTAGCACGCACGCCACCACTCAAGATGAAGTGGATAGGGGGAAAAGTCAAAGGGTTTAAAAGAGAACCAAGCCCGTGATCGCTAGCTGTCTAACCAGATGCGCTACCTGAACACCGTTGGTCCACCTGACCTGCAGCAAGCGGCGTGGTGTGGGCTGCCAACAGGGTCTGTACTGTGGTGTGCGGCAGAGATTGAAGGACAGGTAGACATTTACAAATCGCAGTTTGTACTACATGTTGTCAATAGAGAATACTGACTCGTAACGTTTGACCACTTATGCGCGCATGAACATATATACACGGGCGCGCGCACTTACACAGGTGTACACACACACACGCAGGTACGCGCGCGCACACACACACACACACACACAGGTGAAGATGATGATGATGATGATGATGATGATGATGATGATGATGATGATGATGATGATGATGAGATATGGTCATATCATGCCAGTGCAGTATACCATTAATATCAACAAGTATGAACAGACTTTAATATCACACACACACACACACACACACACACACACAACATACACACACACATGGTTGTTACATGCAAATCTCTCTCTCTCTCTCTCTCTCTCTCTCTCTCTCTCTCTCTCTCTCGCTAGTATCACAGCTGTGAACAGACACGGGACAAAACCGCCCCTACAACTAACAGGCAATTATACCGAACCAACACTTCTCCTGTCAACAGGACAGCTTCACGTTGTTGACCATTCCCTGTCTGTCTGGGCAAACAGCTCCCCACCCCTTCCTTTTCCCAGCTGACCCTAGTGTTCATCTTGTGTAATGTTGCGCTGCTGCTGCTGGAGTTGTGGCTTGTCCTCCCTCCCTCCCTCCCTCCCTCCCCTGCCGGTCATTTGCATAGCCATAAAGCTGGGGCGTGCATTGGGCATGGAGTGCATGTCCTCTGCCTGGCTGCTTTCCTCCCTGGGGGACCGGTAATGTGTGTGTGTTGGGGGGGGGGGGGGGGAGCTCTGCTGAAGCTTGCCTCTTTTTTGCTTCCTCCGTGTTTGCCTGTTATTATCATTATTACTACGGTCATTATCGAAGCTGTTGTCCACACTGAGTCGGTATTTGTCTGTCTGTCAAGTATGGTTGTTATTGTTGTGTTTTTTCCCCGTTGTTTTTGTCATCAAGTATTCTTGACTCGCCACCATCATCATCGTCGTCACCACCACCATTAAGCATCACTATCGTCATCTCCATAATCGTCGTTCCCATCATAATCGCAAACCTTAAATCGTCATCACTGTCACTCGTCATGTAGAACTCCATCCTGCTTTGGTCGTTTAGTCAAAATATGATTTAACATGCTTCGCATACTCTATTAAATCAACTTTTATTTTGATATTCAGAGCTTTTTTGGATGGGAAAATTCTCAGTGATAATCTTCCCAGCTTATGCACGCATGCCACTGACCACAGTTTACAAGAGCTTGTCACCGAACTGACTGATCATGTCACCGTAATATTCAGCCACGAGGGAAAGGACAGAAACAGAGTGAGGGTGAGGAGAACTATCAAAACAAAGCTGCCTGAAAAAAACTTTATTTTGAACTTCCCACAGTAACTCCTTATGGCTACTTTCGCAATCAAAGCAGCACACATTGCACTTGGCTTTCCCGGAACAGTTATACTTGG
>CM054142.1:47964126-47999126 GCA_028751875.1 Rapana venosa
CCATTGGCACTATCTGTCATCAGCTGAGTTTTCTCTGCACTGATCCGCATGCCACATGCCGAAGAGGCTTCACCAAGGTGATTTACCAGGCTGACTTACTCTTGCTCTTCTCCAGCTAGGCAGTCGATGTCATCAGCAAAACGCAAGATGTTCTGCATGCGTTCGAACACGAGGCCTCGGTTTATAGTCTCATCTCATCTTGTGTGTGTGTGTGTGTGTGTGTGTGTGTGTGTGTGTGTGTGTGTGTGTGTGTGTGTGTGTGTGTGTGTGTGTGTGTGTGTGTGTGTGTGTGTGTGTGTGTGCGCGCGCGTAAGAGAAACAGAGGATCCAGTTTATTACCCAGTTTATAGGGGTTTGGGGGTGGGGGAGTTGATAAAAGAACTGAATGTATAAACGCTAGAAATACCATGATGGCATACAATAGGAAGACTAGCACACAGACACAAACAGAAACAGACAGACTGACAGAGAGGGGATGAGGGGAGCTGGGATGCTGACAGACTGAGAAGAAGGGGGGGGGGGGGGGGGAGGGAGCTGTGGTGCTCTCAAAGCAAAACGCCTCCAATGCTCTTATCAGGAAAAAACCCAACTGACACGCTCTAAATCTCTCCTAACGCCCCAACTCTGTAATCAATGCAGAGGAAATCGCCTTAACGGTTCCGCCTCGTCAGTTTGTTGCAGCCACTGGCTGACAGAGAGACGTGTGGACAGAAAGAAGGAAAGAAAGAAAGAAAGAAGAAAAGAAATAAAGAAGGAAAGAAAGAAAGAACAAGATGTTAAGGAACGTAAAGAGCAAACAAGAGGCAGGGTTTTCATTGCCTTGCCTGTGAACCCTGCGGTGATTATCTCCCCTGTGCTGTTGATGATGGTGTTTGGTGTTGATGAATTGGTAATGGGTTGCATGTATAAGAACGGGATAACTGCAGGCGCGTTATGATAATAATAACAATAATGTATGGAATTTATACAGCGCTGAGTCCTGTAATGCAACGAATCAAAGCGCGATTTGTTGGGGGGGGGGGGGGGGAGGTTGTTGTTGGTTTTTGGTTTTTTACCAGACATTGCGCTATATAAATTCCATATAATTCCATTATTAAGTATTTAGTTGATTGCTTTCCTTTGAATGCCTTGCTTTAATCCAAATGTCTTCAAGACCTCCCCGTGTGTGTGTGTGTGTGTGTGTGTGTGTGTGTGTGTGTGTGTGTGTGTGTGTGTGTGTGTGGGGTGTATATAAATATATATATATATATATATATATATATATATATATATATATATATATATATATATATATATATATGTACTTGATGTATACGTAACATGTAAGCTTTTTTGTTAAATCACAAACCATATTTATATAATCATATGTAAGTATATAACAATAGTAATAATTATAAATAATATATAATTTCTATATTATTATATAATCATGATGAGAGAGAGAGCGAGAGAAACTACTGTTCATATTATGTTGTTGCTCGCTCTCTCTCTCTCTCTCTCTCTCTCTCTCTCTCTCTCTCTCTCTCTCTCTCTCTCTCTCTCTCTCTCATATCGCTAAGGGCGGGGACTGGATTAAAAACAGCACATGGGTGCTTATTCATTATCCTTGAAATAAAAGAGTTTGTCATTGTCATTGTTGCTGATAATTTAGTGTCCTTTTTTGGCGGCTCCACACGCCACCATCTTAACTGGTTCCTGTTCATTTTGGGGGATAGGTTTTGCTGGATGTCTGCTCCTTCTGTTGGCAGTCTGTGAAAGTGCCTCTGTTACAGTGGGAGCAAAGCCAAGTCAGGCAAGTCTGATACAGCACGCATCACCAGTCTAACCTCGCTGATAAGTCTGAATGGCAACTGGTAACTTCAGACAGAGAAAGTTAGCCCCAATATATTCCAATACTGACATTGGTGTCATAAACATGAAACAGAAATTTCGGCATCAAAAAGAAACAAACTGTATTCATCATAGGATCATGAAGAAACACCTTATTCTAACCAGCAAAAAGAAAGTGAAAAAAACCAGGACAGAAAATATCTTACACAAAATAAACAAAAGTTGAAAGCGTGTGGACATTACGATCAAACGACAAAAGTTGATGGGTTGGGATATCTTCAGAGCACAGCCACTTAAACTGTCTGGATGGGCGTTTCATCTGCAGACCGAAACCTGTCGGAAAGAGAAAGAAAGCACTCCGCAGGCAGACGTGATGACGTGGGGGATGAGAGCAGTCCAGATTGAGGAGGAAATGATGAGATAGAGGCGCTGCCTCCAGTAAAAGAAAAATGGAAACATGAATAGAATGCTAGGCTTCAAAGGCAGTTTGTCAGATCTGCCTAATGAAAAGAAGTGAGTGTTTCTTTCAGGGTGTGATATATCTATTCATCACATCGCCCTTTGTGAACTCTTTCTTGGAGATCTTTTGATCTGGCTGTGGGTAATACATGATGAAAGTCATCTGCTGGAATGAGTGCAAGATTGTGTGTGTGGTGTGATGTGTGTGTGTGTGTGTGAGAGAGAGAGATGTCCACATTTTCCAAATTACTATGGATGGAACAACAAATCTTTACTAAAAGATTCACACAAGCAAGACACTTGATAGTTATTACAAGAGGACACACACACACACACACACACACACACACACACACACACACACACACACACACACACACACACACACATTGACAGACAGACTAACAGACAGAGATATATCGAGATAAAGATATTTCTTCCATCCACGAGTAATGACCACCCTGACAATTCACGCCATCCCCGGTCACTAATTTGTTCCTCACGCCATTTTCCCCTCCCTCCCTCTCTCTCTCCCTCTCAAGGGACGGGATAGCTCAGTGGTCGGAGCACTCGCTTTCCCCCAGCCAAGTTAAGCAGCGTCGAGCGTGGTTACCAGTTGGATGGGTGACCGTTTGCGCGCCTTGGCTTCAGTACAGTTCCCCCAGTTTACCCAGCTGTAAATGGGTACCTGCCCTCTTTAGGGTCAGGGAAGGTAAAGCAGCGAGGGAGAGGAGATAGGCGCCGCCCTCAATATGCTGGCCTTAGAGAAGTGAGGTCTCTGACGCCTGGCTCCCCTACGACCTTATAGGTTATGGGACTCCTTTACCTTTACCTTACCCTCTCTCTCTCTCTCTCTTTCTTGGCCAGCCTCCTTCCTGGCCAGGTGTCAGCCACTGTCTTCCCTCACCTCACCTCACCTCACCTCACCTCACCTCACCTCACCTTCCCTCACCTCACCTCACCTCACCTCAGCTCGGTCACCTCACCTCACCTCACCTCACCTCACCTCACCTTCCTTCACCTCACCTCACCTCACCTCAGCTCGGTCACCTCACCTCACCTCACCTTCCCTCACCTCACCTCACCTCACCTCAGCTCGGTCACCTCACCTCACCTCACCTCACCTTCCCTCACCTCACCTCACCTCACCTCACCTCAGCTCGGTCACCTCACCTCATCTCACCTCACCTCACCTTCCCTCACCTCACCTCACCTCAGCTCACCTCACCTCACCTCACCTCAGCTTGGTCACCTCACCTCACCTCACCTCACCTCAGCTCGGTCACCTAGGCTGAATGGATGTGATGTTTACAGCCCAGCCCACCACAAAGGTCATGAAGGATTTCTCAGTATGTCTGATGATAGTGCTGCATCACACAAAAAGGTCATGATTGTAATCCTGTTTGTGACAGCGTTCACAAGTCATCGGTCTTAATTGTGTCTGACCTTATCAGCGTAGATGACAGGAAAACAAAAAAGCCAAAACTGAAAGACAGTAATGTGTTTTGAGAAGGAAATGTCTCATACACTCCAGATGTAAATTAAAGAAATCGTGTGTGCGCGCGCACATAGCACATGCACGTCTGTACACACATTGTATACATCAGAAGAAGAAAAAATTCAGCAAACAAGAAGGATAAACAAAGATATGACTACAGATGTGGATGATTACACATTTTTCTCTTTTTTCTTCCTATGCAAGCACAAAACTCTGCATGTCTAAGCGCGTGTCTGGATATTTGCATGTATAGCCATTGTATATCCCACCGGCACCGTAGTGACAACCATACTCTCTGACGTTTCGAGGGAAAGCGGGTGGGTAGGTGTGGATAGTGCAGGCAGAACATCGTTCTTAAGGGGGAAAAACTCGGTGAAAAGGAACACAGCAGGACATACAAACCCTCCAACATGCGAACCCTTAACTACCTCACAACGATCTTGGCAGTTCTTATGGCCTGAAAAACAGGGGCAGGGTAATGCTTGATTCTACAGTGTGGTATGCCTCGATATGGATGATGTATAGATTTCACTGCCCTCGATGCAAACACTGCAGGAAAACGTTTTCTTAAATTAAAAAAATACCAAAAAATAAAGCTCCCCAAATTGTGTGATACTGATCTAGCTTAACTGTTTTTGTTCTCGCTTGGTTTGGTGTCGTGTTTCTGTCCTTTTAATAAGTTCTCATGCTCTTGTTGTGCTTTATTTGTTGCGTATTTTGTTTCTTAACAAAAATGCCACTTCCATTTCGTGATAACGGTCAACTGCTGACGTGTAACAGCGAAAACCCTTTTTGATGTAGCGATTGTGGATTGAGATTTACACAGAGAAGGATTTACAGCCTGCAGCTTCTAGCTACGTAACAGCCAGTTTTATGGTCTCTGTCTCCGCATCTTCCAGTGTGTCTGTCTGCCTGTCTGTCTGTCTCTCTCTCTCTCTCTCTCTCTCTCTCTCTCTCTCTCTCTCTCTCTCTCTCTCTTCTTCTCTGCCCAATCTATAGTGTTCGTTATCTCTATTTTGTGATGAGTTTTGTATATGCAGAGCTGGTGACTGAATGCACATTTGTATTTTTGTCACATGTACATAGTTTCCCGGGAAGTATCCGAAAGTGTCAAGGCTGTAAAAGGCACAGGGAACAAGTAAACACCTCTCTCTCTCGCTCTCGCTCTCTCTCTCTCTTTCTCTTCTCTTCTCTCTCTCTCTCTCTCTCTCTCTCTCTCTCTCTCTCTCTCTCTCTCTCTCTCTCTCTCTCTCTCTCTCTCTCTCTCTCTACTTTACCCTCTAAGATCAATGCCCATTCTAAAGAGAGTATCCAATTTCTTCTGCTCAGCTCTCATTCCCCCGATGCACTGTTCCCTGTCCCCCACACCCTGTTCCAATTGCACGTGATGCCGGTATGTAATTTTGCCGTCATGTGAACGTGTCTCCAGGGACCGTATTTGCATGCACACACAGCGGGTTGTACCTCATACACCAGATACACAGCTTCTGCCGGGCTGGCTCTCAACCTCCTCTCCTTCTCCCCGCTCCTTCCCATCCCAAAAGCCTGATTTGGGGGATGTATAGGTCTGGAAAATTATTGTAATTTTACCTAGTTAAGAAATTCTTTGACTTATTTTTACATAAAGAGTTGATTTCGTGAGGGGGGTGGGGGGGAAGACAAAAAGATCGAATCAAAATAGAACTGAAGTGGTAACGGTTGAGTCTAACTCTCAGAGCCTGTTGCTGTATTTGCTTTGTTAATATTGCATACTTGAATGATAGTAATTATACATACATATCTAGCAGTCGTGAATAGGTGACGGTGGTGGTGAGTGTGTGACAGTGGTACGTGTCTTGCTACATAAATTAATAGTTGATCTGTGAAAACGAAATCCCCAAGTCAAAACTTCCAATGAAGAGGGGAGGGGGATTCAAGCCACCACCGAGGCACCCCTTCGAGAGGTTTTCTCCCTAGAGTTAACGTCAGTACTGACCAGTCCCACAAGTCTTTCAGATGAGACTATAACTCAAGGCTCCGAATGCGAACGCATGCAGAACATCTTGTGCACGTGTTAAAAACCCATTCCACCTTTTGGAAGAGTATACCATTCTGTGCTGTAGAAACGGATAGCAACATTTCAAAACAACCCATGCACACTTGATGTCGTGTTTAGACATCATCCCCGAAGTCGGATTGCAGCAACCTTAATGGTGGGGGAAATGGTCGCATATGCAAAATCTGACGAGCTCTGGCTGGGGATCGAAAAAACATCAAACAATTTTGAAAGAGTTTAATTCTGCCTCACTTACATACGTGGCAGTGGTTATCATGTGGTTATAGTAAGTCTATAATATGTGTGAAAGCAGTGAATATGGCGGGATGAATGTGCTTGTGAGGCATCGTTGAATACTCAAGCATGACAGCAGTGAATATAGGTCTGTGAATGCGGTGCAATGCATGGCCACTTTGAACTGCGTCGACAGACAACGGTGAAGGCATGAGGGCAGTGGTAAATGGATGTGTGAAGCAATACGTGTTTGACATCGGTGAGTGTATGCCCTGACAACAGTGACTAGACATGCAAGGCAAAGCAGCCATACGTTCTACCCAAATTTGCCGACACGCAGGCAGAGAAACAGAAATAAAGTCAGTGAGAGACGTTATAGGGGAGAGAGAGAGAGGGGGGAGAGAGAGAGGGGGGGGGAGAGAGAGGAGAGAGAGAGAGAGAGAGAGAGAGGAGAGAGAGGAGAGAGAGGAGAGAGAGAGGAGAGAGAGAGAGAGAGAGAGAACACCCTGTTTAGCGGGGAAAGGGCAAAATCAGTATTAAGTATACAGTTCCTTGAACCACTGTGATTACATACACGCAGACAGAATGACAGACACTCACACACAGATACAAACATACAGAGATGGGAGGGGGGGGGGGGGTTGCTGTCAAAGCAGAATGCCTCAAATGCTGTTATCAGGAGAAAACTGAGGCGCTTTAAATCTCTCTAACGTCTAACTCTACAATCAATACTGAGGACATCGCCTTGACTGCTTCTTCACCTGGGCAATTTACAGCAGCCCCCAGCTGACAGGAAAGTGTGGGCAGCAAGAAGTGGCGAAGAGAGCAAACAAGAACCAGGCTGGCTGTCAGCAGACACACTGGCGATTACAGCCCCCTGCAATCTTCACCATTTCGGCGACAAATTACTTCCCTTTGAGAATCTTTCTGTCTAAACGTCCTCTGAGAAAGTCTTGAGCCATGTATTATGTACACACAACATCTAGAGTCGGGGAAGAAAAAATCCTCTGAGGTTTTCAAAGAATGTGTGATAAAATTCCTTATGTGTGTAACACTGGTATGTATCACTAAAAAAAAACACCCAAACCCACACACACAACATGGATACAAAGTAAAGATCATATTGTTGACGCAACAGGACCCCCCCCCCCCCCCCCCCCCCCCCCCCACCAAAAAAAAAATACAACCCAACAACAAACAAACAAACCCAAAACATAACAAGCAAACAAACCTTCTGCAAACCTTCTGTCCCTGTGTTCAGTTTGTGTCGGAGCCTTTGGGGTTGGCGTTTCGCGGGTGACGGTCGTTGGGCGTTCTGGTGGTCGCCACCTCAGGTAAATAACTCACTCAGTCTGGCCCCACAACTTGACCTAATACTATCATTAGTTAGGGGCTTAGTCGGTGGTGTCCTGAGTATATCAGCTCAGAACAGGCACCACTGAACACCACCAAAGTGAACCAGCTGCAATGCAGGGCCCCTCTGGCTGGTGTCCCCACTGCGGCCCGATATTGATGGACTCCCTGTGGACTTCCGACCCTGAGGATGCGACATAACGAATCTGGGTATGGCTCGGGCGGAGAGATTGAAAGGAGCGGCGTGGGAACAGCAAGACAGAAACGTCACAGAAGATGAGGCAGCACAAAAAAACATTCAGTAAACCTAAGCTCATGATTTACTCATTTTTTGTTTTCTTTAAATGGAGCTACTATTTGACAAATGATTCTTTGCTTGAAAACCAACTGTGACAGTGGTCACAACAGACTTCCAGTGCTACCGCTGCTCCAGACTCTGTGCCTCTATAATGTACTGAGGATGCAGAACCACCTAGCTTACAGGACACAGATGAATTTGTAGATATAAGGCCTTCTTCGAATTTTAAGGCCAACTTTAATTCTGGTAAATTTCTTTAATATAGGTGGCTTTGCCATCGACCTTCACTTGTGATTTGATGAATATAAAATCATCAATCCATGAACTGAAGATTTGGGCTTTAATAATAATATAATAATAATAATAATAATAATAAATGGAACTTATATAGCACTATATCTTGCAAAGACAAATCAAAGCGCATAGTAGCTGTAATTTGTTCTGTGTCATCCAGTTTTGAATATCTTCAAAGCAGTGGGCCATATTTGCTAGGAGAGAAGGCAGATTTTCAGGAGTAACACTGCTTTGAATCTGAGAGTCATCTGCGAAAAAAAATTATGGTTGATTTGATGACGGTTTATTATATGTGACAGTGGGGCAGTGTAAGGAGTGAAAAGAACAGGGCCTAGAACTGATCCTTGTGGGACTCCGCATTCCAGTTTGGCAGGTATTGATTGAATTTTGTTTACTTCAACTGTCTGGAATCGGTCAGTAAGGTATGAATTAAACCAGGTGAGGGATGTGCCAGTAACACCGAACGTTTCTTGAAGACGGGAGAGAAGAATTGAGTGGTCTATAGTGTCGAAGGCTGCCGTTAAGTCGAGTAGAGTGAGAAAGGAGATTTTCCCTGAGGTAGAAGCGTGTTTGAAGTGTGCACTAGGGTGGTTTCAGTGTTGCGGTTGACGCGATAGGTAGATTGAAACTCAGGTAGAAGATTGTTGGAGAGAAGGTGGTTGTTGAGCTGTTTGAGAACTACTTTTTCAAGGACTTTAGAAATAAAAGGTAGATTGGAAACAGGTCTATAATTCTTCAGAATGTAAGCGTTAAGGTCATGCTTTTTGAAAAGAGGTGTGACTATAGCTATAGACAGTGAACTATGGCTTTCTGACGTTTAAGTGTTGTTTCTTTAATCATCAGTTGTAGTGCCCTTTTTCAGTCCCTGTATTACGTTTACAGCATAATTGATATTTGGTGTCCTTTAAGCATCCAAGTCTAACCTACACCGTAGTGTCCGATTCCTGTATCAGCAGACCGTGAATAGTACTTCTTTTAAAACTATAAAATATTTGTGAAAGCAATTCAGAAAAGTCTGGTACAGAAAAACATCACTAGTTTCATTCTTCTGATAAATCAGACAGTTAACTGGCGTCTTTGTATGAACAAAAGTTTAAATATAATCTAATACTAATACAGATGTAAGGAAAAACGAAAAAATACCGACAATAACAATAATCAAAGCACATTATTTGTACAGTCCTAAAAAGACACGCTTCTATTCACGTGACCAAAGAGACCCAGGAATGAAAATGTGTTCGAGAAAGAAAACTGACGGCGTGTGGACGTCAATATCGAAAGGAAGGATTGTGGATGAACTCAAACATCTTCAGAAAACGGCCGCCAGAGCTGTGTGGGGGATGCTTGATACCCAGACTGGAACCTCCGAGAAAGAAAGAAATTCAAACATCATCCCGCAGGCAGACGCAGTTAGCAAGAGCAGCTACGATCAACAGAGAAGTGATCAGCTAGACTGGCTGCTGCATGAAGAACAAATCAAACGTTAGGTTTTAGATAAGGCCATTTCCCCGAGTCTGCCGAATGAAAAGAATGAGAAGCAAAGTGTTTCTTTCATGTTGTGTTGGCATCAGTCATCATCATTTATCAGTTCTGAGGATTTTGATCCACGTGTGTATGATACATGAAAGTAAACAGCAAGGAGAAATGTAAAATGTTTCCCCCCCCCCCTCTCTCTCTCTCTCTCTCTCTCTCTCTCTCTCCTCTCTCTCTCTCTCTCCTCCTCTTTCCCTCCCTCTCTTCCCTCTCTCTTCCCCTCTCTCTCTCCCTCTCTCTACTCCCCTCTCTCTCTCCTCCCTCTCTCCTCTCCCCTCTCTCCCCTCTCCCCCTCCCTCTCTCCCCCTCCCTCTCCCCCCCTCCCCCCCCCCCCCCCCCCCCCCCCCCCCCCCCCGCTGTCTCTGTGGAAATGTGTGCACAAAAAGAACAGAAAGAAAAAAAGAAAGAAAGAAAAACGATAACAAATTTAATGAATTGACTAACGCACGACGCAAGGTTCATTAGAAGAGACTCAATAACAGGATTATGATTTTACATCGTCAAAGTGGTCGTTACACACCACACCACACACACACACACACACACAAACACACACACACACACACACACACACACACACACACACACACACACACCACAGAGAGAGACAGAGACAGAGAGTGTTAGTTCTCACTCCAGGGCTAACGATCCTCCCTAACGACGCCCGCTGTCCCAGGTCTCTAATTTGTTCCTCGCGCCATTTTCCTCTTCCTTTTCACCCGCCAGGTGTCAGCCAATTATCTCCCTTGCGGTCATTTTGGTTTGTGACTTTTCCCGCAGCTCCCAGAGAAGTCATTGGGACACGAAGAGAACAGGAATGTTGGAGGCAGTGTGTGCAAGGCGTGTGGAATGCCGCAGAGCTCATTGCCTTTCTTGTCGTAGATTTTACACTAGGTATGTTCACGTCATCCATACCTCTGGTCATAGCTGGCCCACTCTTCTGTGAAAGAAGTAAGGTTGGCTTTTTTTTTCTTTTTTTTTTGGGGGGGGGGAGGAGGGTGTTTACCGTATTATACTCATTTATTTATTCTTTTATTTCGAGGATAATGGAATAAGCACTCATGTTGGCTTTTTTTTTACATGCACTCCCCGCGCATGCGATTTTTGTCAATTTTGTCATCCGTTCCCATCGGCACAAATGGCCTTCTCTTTCGAAAGGTGGACAGGTTTTTAACATGTGCGCAAGATGGTCTGCGTGCATTGGCACACGAGACTTTTGTTTATAGTCTCATCAGAAAGACTTTCGGGGGAGTGGACTCGGCACTTACGTTAACTCCAGGGGTAAATGTCCTTGAAAGTCCTTTGGTGGCTCAAGCCTAGGCTCGAACCCGGGCCGTCAGATCGCGAGCACAACACGTAACGCTCTAACCACCAGGCCAACCCATCGCCCTATGTTAGTATCTTTGAAAATGGAAATCTTGATTTTTACAATCTTATTAGCTGAGACTCGAATCCAAGTCCGCTGCTACCACAGATGACGAACTCAGTGTTGTAACCACTGTAGCTGCTGCGCCTCTTCTGTCTTGAGGCTCTGTTGACAGGACTGGCTTGAATCCTGTGGAAGTTCGTGTTTAAAGCCCAGTTCCCCACAAAGACTGTCACAGGCTGTCTAATGGAGTGTGCCTAATGGCTTTCTGATGATGCCTTCGAGTCTGTTGATCAGTTATTGCACTTTACGTGATAACCTTCACCAGATGTCAGTTTTATATTTTTCAGCCATATAAAATAAATCTGTGAAAATTCTTCTTTTTTTAAACAGCTTAAGTGAGAGGAAATATTCAGATTTGAGGAAGAGATGCTTAGATACACTTTGGATAGAAATCATGTTCAAGGAAATGCGTGCACAGCCGCTTGAATGCACGTACACACATATAACACACACACACAACACACACACACACCACACACACACACACACACACACACACACACACACACACCACACACACACCACACACACACACACACACACACCTCACACCCCCGCGCGGTGTATTTTAGGTGTATTTTTAACTAGAAAGTTGAATTGGAAGATGCACATCAACCAAATGATAACTGAAGCTAGGAAAAGACTTAATTTCCTAAAGATAATAAGTTCTCAGGCATGGAGTCAAGACACTACGACTCTGATACATCTGGCTCTGTCCTTGGTACGTTCAAAATTAATATACGGACAAGAAGTTTATTTTTCTGCTGCAGATTATCTACTTAAAAAATTACAAAGTCTAGACAGTAAAGCAGTAAAGATAGCTCTTGGTGTTCCGGCTCATGCAAATACAGCTAATACTTATAAAGAAGCTCATTTACTATCTCTTTCTGATCAGCGAAAACTGGCAGTATCAAAATATGTGGTTCGTAGTATCTCTATCCCAAATTCAGTAAAAGAGGAAATATTTATTAATCAAGACACTGATTTTCCTAAACGGGCACGCAATATTTCATTTCTGCAGCCAATTAAAAATTATACAGACACATTTATGAAAGAAAATGACATCGATATATCAACAAATCCAATTTTACCGATTGTTCCACAATTACCTCCTTGGGAACATATTTCAGCTAAATTTGACATTGACTACACGGAAATAAAGAAAAATGAAGATCAAAATCTTCTCACCGTTGATGTAAAAAGTCACTTAGAAAATAATTATTCTAATCACTTAAAAGTGTATACTGACGGATCTGTATTAGAAACAGGCAAAAGTGGTGCTGCATATGTGATTCCGACTTTAAAAGTTCAAAAATCTTTTCATTTAGGACAACATTTTTCTATTTTTACTTCTGAATTATTTGCAATTCTTATGGCTTTGAATTTTTTGTCTGATACTGCTATTGATGTTTGCCAAATTCTGTTTTGCGTTGACTCAAAGGCAGTGTTAATGGCATTAAAGTCATGGCATGGTAAAATAAGGAATGATATTGTATTTGAGATAAAATTCCTGATACATTCTATTGCAAGCAGAGGCATCAGCATAACTTTTTGCTGGATCCCCTCTCATTGTGGAATTTATTCGAATGAGCTGGTTGATTCTTTGGCAAAACAAGGTGCCTCTGAATACAGTACTGAAGTGTTTGATTCTAATCTTGCACTGTCGTCTTATGAAATTCATTCTAAGTTAATGAAATGCATACATTCAAAGATTATAGAAAAATATTATCAGCAGTTTCCTTGCCCACGGAAATTAGAAATTCTAATACATAAACTGAGATTAAATGCATGGAATACTAAATATTCAAAAAATGTAACATGTTGTTGTTCTATTCCACTTTCAGTCCACCATTTGTTGTTTGATTGCCCAATTCTTCTTGACATGTATAAAAGGAGAGGTTTAGATATTCATAAGAAATATGCCACTAGTCAAGAAGTTTTATATGACTCTCAGCAATTCATAGTGTCAGTTGCTGAAGTCATATATTCTTCACCTGTAAAACCTTTACTGTAATTACATATATATATATATATATATATATATATATATATATATATATATAATATATATATAATATAATATATGTTATATATATTTATTATATATGTATATATATATATATTTATATATGTATATATTTATATACTTATGTGTGTGTGGATGTGGGTGCGTGTAGGGGAGAGAAGAGAGAGAGACAGAGAGAGAGAGAGAGAGAGAGAGAGGAGAGAGAGAGAGAGAGAGAGAGAGATGCGGTGTGTAATAATAGGTACTTTGGTATGAATGCGGGTGTGTCTAAATCACCATGTAGTGAATAGACATTAAACAAAACAAAACAAACAAACCCCCGCGCGCTCGCACCTTTTTAGAAATTGTGCTTCTTTTGAATGATTGTTTATTTCATTTGTTCAGCAGTTTACTTCCTACAACATGTCCCCTTTATCTGGCCACGGCGGGCAATGGGGGGCGTGGAACAGCAAAAGCATTTTCTGATGGATCTGTTCCGGACTGAGGGTCAAAAACAAAATTTACGGCATTCATGGTTTTTTCCCCTTCTACAGAACATACTGTCTGTCTGTCTGACTGTCTGTCCGTCTGTCTGTCTGTTTCTCTCTCTCTCTCTCTCCTCTCTCTCTCTCTCTCTCTCTCTCTCTCTCTCTCTCTCTCTCTCTCCTTCTCTCTCTCCTTCTCTCTCTCTCTCTCTCTCCTCTCTCTCTCTCTCCCTAATGATCTGCATCTTCCTGTCTCTTTTCAGTGTCAGGTATTTTAACGTTACGTGATATCTATCTATATCTATCTATATAGATATTATACATATATATATATATATATATATATATATATATATATATATATATATATATATATATATATATATATATATATATATATCTTAGTCCTGTCTCTCTGTTTCATGATGTGTGTCTATGTGGAGGAGGGCTGATGCGGAGACGAGTTTCTATCATCAGAAATCTTTTTTCCAGTATATCTCGGTTTATGTCCTTGGTGGGCGAGGATTGCGTGTTTCTTTTATGGGCAAAAGAAAAAAGAAGTCTTATAGAAGATGTCTAATAAAAAGTACAAAACCCCCCATAGAAGCTGTGTGTGTCCTGTCCATTTTTGTGGTTTCTGAAGACCCCTGGCTCCTGAACAGCTCTGTGCTATTTCAGGCTCCTGTCTTCTTTTTTTTTTGATGTCATGCCTCCAGCTTTACAGGAAGCCATCCATCGGAGAGTTTTACGACGCCGACAGACATTCAGAAGCAAACCAGATCCTCGTGAATTCACACACATACAAACACACCTGTGTGCGCGCACACGTGCACACACGTGCGCGCACACGTGCACACACGTGCGCGCGCATTTGGAATTCAGCAGTATGAATCGACTGATCACTGACTACACTGTCGAACACTGAAGATTCAAACCTCGGCTGCCTTCTTCCAAACCTTATTCCCCACTGTCAGTTACTCTCCCAGATTTTTGTCAGGCTCTTTACATAACAATGTAACCCCGTAACATCTGACGTCCAAGGACAGTAACCGCCCACGTGCATGCATGGAATGAGTATACCCTACCTGATGCAAAACCATGGACTGTTGGAATGAGTATACCCTACCTTATGCAACACCATGGACTGTTGGAATGAGTATACCCTACCTGATGCAACACCATGGACTGTTGGAATGAGTATACCCTACCTGATGCAACACCATGGACTGTTGGAATGAGTATACCCTACCTGATGCAAAACCATGGACTGTTGGAGTGAGTATACCCTACCTGATGCAAAACCATGGACTGTTGGAGTGAGTATACCCTACCTGATGCAAAACCATGGACTGTTGGAGTGAGTATACCCTACCTGATGCAAAACCATGGACTGTTGGAATGAGTATACCCTACCTGATGCAAAACCATGGACTGTTGGAATGAGTATACCCTACCTGATGCAAAACCATGGACTGTTGGAGTGAGTATACCTTACCTGATGCAAAACCATGGACTGTTGGAATGAGTATACCCTACCTGATGCAAAACCATGGACTGTTGGAATGAGTATATCATACCTGATGCAAAAATATGGACAGTTGCCTTCAAACCATCCCATCTTCTTTGCATATTATCCGCGTGCATATTCATCAGGGTGTCAGTAATAGTGTATTCATGTACGTCTGCTGCACATCTGCAAAACACTGCTGCCAGATCGTCTTGTTTTCTATGCAAAGGACTAGCATAAGCGTTCGGTCATGATGGCTGTCGGAGTGTGTGGACAACATGTGGTGTTGTGCCTGGTGGGCCTCTTCCCTAGACACTGTCCATGAATACACATGTCTGACATGGGCAGTGATGGTTCCTGTTTAGTTTTGTCTGACAGTCTCTCTGAGTTTGTCTGTCACAATCATAGCAGCGGCACTGCTTGTCAGAAACCTGAGCATTTGGATCCGGTAATGGAGAGCGCATGGAGGCAAAGACGTTTTTTTGGAAAAGAGGAAAGGAAAAAAAAGGGAAAAATAACACTTTTTTCCAGTTTATTGAGGTTATTGTGGGTTATATATTTTTTTATCTTGTTAGTACATTGCATGGTTTACGCGCACGCGCGTGTGCTTGTGTTGTGTGTGTGTGTGTGTGTGTGTGTGTGTGTGTGTGTGTGTGTGTGTGTGTTGTGTGTGTGTGTGTGTGTGTTGTGTAAGTACTTGTGTGTAAGTGTAAGCGAGCGGGCATTTGTACTGACATTAACTGTCTTGTCTTTACTTCGTTTTTGTCATTAAATAGCGTTTGGTGATGATCTTGGTGATTTGCAACGGTCGCGATGACCTGACAGGGCAGATTGGATATCGTCTGTTCTTTGCTTTCTTTCAGCTTTGTCAGACTTTTACACAGCTTCCTGTACAAGTGTTGAGATGCTGAGAATAATGTTCCAGAAACAGCAAGGACATTTTCAGACAGATGGAAGGAATCTGGTGAAGCCGCAATAATCTGTAGGGATAAGGTTGGGTGGGTTTTTTTTCCCTTTTTAAGGATTTATGTGAGATGTCATTGAATTTTGCTCATGTGGGTGTTCTCAG
This sequence comes from Rapana venosa, assembly GCA_028751875.1. Taxonomy (NCBI): domain Eukaryota; kingdom Metazoa; phylum Mollusca; class Gastropoda; order Neogastropoda; family Muricidae; genus Rapana; species Rapana venosa. The sequence continues at coordinate 47,980,156 of CM054142.1, forward strand.
AAGAATATTTAAACTCTAGATTTGATTTTTTAAAAATCTGTTTAGAATGAGTGAAATGTATGTACAGCGATGAGTTCAAATTTTGTTTTATCATTTTTTGTTTTTGGCATTTTTATTCATTTTTATGTATTCTTTTATTTCGAGTATAATGAAATAAGTACTCACGTGCTTTATTTTTTACTTCAAGTCCCCGTGTGAATGCAGTTTTGCGAATTCTGTCATCCGTTTCCACCGTCACGCAATGGCCTACTCTTCAGAAATGTGGAACAGGTTTTAACGACTGCATCAGATGGTTCCAGTGCATTGATGTGGAATTCGTGGTTATCACGCAGTGTCAGAAGTCTGTCAGCCACACAGCGGTGTAATGGGAGCCCACTGCCAGTGTCATGACTCTGTACTGTCAGCCACACAGCGGTGTAATGGGAGCCCAGTGTCAGGACTCTGTCAGCCACACAGCGGTGTAATGGGAACCCAGTGTCAGGACTCTGTCAGCCACACAGCGGTGTAATGGGAGCCCAGTGTCAGGACTCTGTACTGTCAGCCACACAGAGGTGTAATGGGAGCCCAGTGTCAGGACTCTGTACTGTCAGCCACACAACGGTGTAATGGGAGCCACTACCAGTGTCAGGACTCCGTACTGTCAGCCACACAACGGTGTAATGGGAGCCACTACCAGTGTCAGGACTCCGTACTGTCAGCCACACAACGGTGTAATGGGAGCCACTACCAGTGTCAGGACTCCGTACTGTCAGCCACACAACGGTGTAATGGGAGCCACTGCCAGTGTCAGGACAAATAAGTACTCACGTGCTTTGTTTTTACATCAAGTCCCCGTGTGAATGCAGTTTTGCGAATTCTGTCATCCGCACGCAACGGCCTACTCTTTCAAAATGTGGAACAGGTTTTAACGACTGCATCAGATGGTTTCCAAGGCATTGATGTGGAATTCGTGGTTATCACGCTACACGCAGTGTCAGGACTCTGTCAGCCACACAGCGGTGTAATGGGAGCCCACTGCCTCAGATGGACTGGAAGGGGGCGCTGCTGGACAGGAAACGGGGAAATGGCGCGTAAAACAAACCAGCGAAGAGGAAACTGTCAATTGTCAAAGCAGCCATTAACTTCTGGAAGGCGGGCGCTGCATGTATCTGTGTGAGTGAGTGTGTGTGTGTGTGCAGCGCTGTGGGCAATGAAGGGGTGGGGGGCCTGCTGATGCTACTGCTGCTGCTGCTGCTGCTGCAGTACTCTGGAACCAGGAGGGAGGAGCCAAGTTTTAGCTTGTTACTTTGTTAGCTTGTAATTCAGTGCTCTGTCTGTCCGTCTGTCTGCCTGCCTCAGTTTCTCTCTCTCTCTCTCTCTCCTCTCTCTCTCTCTCTCCGGGGACTGGATGTAAAAAAGCACATGAGGGCTTATTCATTATCCTCGTAATAAAAGAATTTGTCATTGTAATTGTTTGTCTCTCACTGTCTGTCTCTGTCTAGTCTCTGTCTTTGTCTATTATGTATATACATATATATATATATGTGTGTGTGTGTGTGTGTGTGTGTGTGTGTGTGTGTGTGTGTGTGTGTATGTGTATGTGTGAGAGAGAGAGAGAGAGAGAGTGTGTGTGTGTGTGTGTGTGTGTGTGTGTGTGTGTGTGTGTTGTGTGTGTGTGTGTGTGTGTGTGTGTGTGTGTTGTGTGTGTGTGGTGCGTGTGTGTGTGCGAGTGAGTGCTGTCACTGTCTTCAACCACAGGCCTCAGATATTCAGTATCTCAGCTTCTCTTTTCAACAAAAACTCAATAAAAGTTTGGATTATTCCTAAGAAAAGGAAGAAATCCGATCATATTTTCAGCATCCCAAAATGGCAACGACTTCTCTAACGCCCAGCCTCACGTGGCATTTCAGGGATTTCCTAGACTAAATAGAAAATTATTAGTCTGGTGATAACAGCAGTACTGGTGCGGGTTCGACCTTTTCAATGTTGCAAGAATAGCAAAAGTGGAAATATCAGGGGGGTTTGCCATTTGTCTTGTGACTGTTACTTATACTCTACAAAGTTATAGAGATAAGACAACATGTAGAATACCATGTGTCTCTTTTGTAAACTGTATTGAACAGAAGATGGATATTTTCGGAGATCAGAAATTCATTTACGCTGTACTTTATATCAGCCTTTATTATCAGAATTTATTGACGTGCATTTATTTCTTCTTCGTCGTCTTCTTCTTTTTTCTACTTTTTCTTCTTTGTCGAACGCTCAGACAGCATCTATTGTTTGTCATATAAGCAAAAAATGCGTTGCGCTGCCGTTAAGCACCTGACAAGTCGACATCGGTATGGGAGAGAATTGTTATCTTTTACGTTTTTCGGGCGAAGATGCAGGAGAATAGACCAAGAAGGCAGAAAATAGATAAAAATGAGGGGACAGGAAGAAAAGGAACACCGCGTAAACAAAGAGAGGGATAGAGAAGAGGGAATTCCTAACACATAATTTCCAGTAAGTGATAATGCTATTTATACTGACAGGCCCCCGCATTCCAGTGAGGGAATGCATTTATCTTACTCATCGAGGGGATTCTTATTAACTGATGGTTTGCAGCCAAATTTGTGTTGCATTCCATACAGTATTTGGAGCTATAGCGGTGATGTCTGTATACCTCATTTGCGGAAGGTGACTTGGAATGCCAACATCTGTTTTTGCAGATAGAAAATCAAGTGGAAGGTGATACACACATTCTTACCAAAGCAGTGTGTTGTTTTGTATTGATGAATCATAATGATTTGTATTACATTGATTTATATTTAAATGTATTGTATTTTGGTAGTATAAATCAATTCTGGAAGTATTTGCCAGGAAAGGTGGGTGGTGTGGAGTATCTGTAGGCATGTGTATTGCCATGACTGTCCATAGATAGCATACAAAGGACACTCTAAAAGATACTTGTTACAAAAACAGGAGCATTTATTTATTTATTCTTTTTTATTGAGGATAATGGAATAGGCACTTATGTGCTTTTTTACATCCAGTCCCCGTGTGTATGCGGTTTTGTAAATTTTGTCATCTGTTCCCACCGCCACACAATGGCTACTCTTACGAAAAGCGGAACAACGTGTGCGCAAGATGTTCTGTGTGCGTTCTCACACGGGGTCTCGGTTTATAGTTTCATCAGAAGAACTTTTGGGGAGAGTTGAGTCTGCACTGATATTAACTCCAGGAGGAAATACCCCCTTGAACGGGATTCGAACCCGGGTCTTCAGATTGCGAGCGCAATGTTCTAACCACTAGCTATCCCGCATTGTAAAATAATTAGTAGGTAGTGATAATAATAAGCACCAAGCAGTTACTTACACCCAATAAAGTAACTCTCAGTATTTACCGACATTGTTTGGTAGAAGAGAAAAGAGCATGGACAGAAATTGCTGTTCCTGTTCCCTTTGCTAGGCCCAGGCAGGCCAAAAGTCGTGTCAGGTATTGGTGTAAGCTACGTGTTCAGGCCTACCTTAAAATGTTGTTGTGCTTTCAACTGCTATGTTGAGACTGTCTTCATCCACAACAAGCTTTTAACATACCAACCTGACTTCTGCATTCAACAGAGAGATAAAAAAGCATTCTTCTATAGTCCGTGTTTAGCTGTCTGTACAGCGTAGTAGTGAAAAATAGGAGAAAGTACCGCCCCCCCCCCCCCCCCAAAAAAAAAAGGAAAAATCATTAACGCAAACTTCCCATCCAGTGTATACTTACTGACTGACAGATATTCCCAGGTGTGATAACTGAGATAGTGCATATTCTCGGTGATCACCTGGAAGTAAAGCTGGGGAACGCCCAACAACAACAACATACCTCTTTCCCCAGCCCTACCTTCCCACCACTCGTCAGTGTAGGACATGACGGCAGAAGAGAAAAGCACAACGTGTCAAAGGCCACCTTGGCCAGCAGCCAGAGCAGCAGAGCAGAGCCTGCCCTCACGACTGAGAAAGGCATCAGCAGGACAGGCGGTGAATGACCAGCGCTGGTCACAGGCAGCACAGACAGCCAGGAGACACTGTTGTGAGCAAGGAGATGGTGGCCACAGCAGACAGCAAGCAGACTGCTGCACCAGACGCTGTGCATACTGGGCACTGCACGTAAATAGGCTGGAGGGGAGAAGAGACAAACAGGACAGAGTGTTTGCATCAGAATAAACATGGGAGAGGGGAGGGGGAGCAGAGAGAGAGGGAGGGGGGTATACAGACAGGCGGAGGTGCGTGGCGACTAGTTTCAAGATGCTAGATTTTCATAACAATGGAAATATACCATACATATTAGTGGCAAAACTCCGCAACAATCCCGGTGCATCTGGTGTGTTGACCTGTCTGATGCTGGCCACAACAGATGAAAAAGACAGTTCTCTTTCTGACTGGAAAACATGATACTTGTAATGCATTGCAGTAACAACATTGAAAACAGACATAACAAGTTTGACCGGAATCTGTGAAGGGGGGGGTGGGCTGATGTCTATTGCCAATGATTTTAGCTGAACGTAGCCTAGGAAACAACGGAGAGAAAAGTTAAAACAAGAAGAAAACCATCAAGCAACAAGCATACTTTTACAGAAGACACTGTGCATGTAAGACATTTAAGGTAGGTGTGTGGGGAGAAGGAGAAGATACAGACAGTGTACAGTGTTTTGTATTAAAGTAGTTTGTAGGAGAGACAGGAGAGGGCGACGTAGAAAGAAGAAAAAGGAGAGGGAGAGAGAGAGGGGGGGGGGGGGAGGGTAGGGAGGAGAGAGAGAGAGAGAGGCCAATGAAGTATGACATTTCCTGGATTAATGTGTGAGCGGAAGACGTAGAAAAGAGGGAGTGAACCAGACTGACTGACAGAGAGGCAAGAGACAGATGCAGGCATGATGCTTCATTCCAACAGAACGTCCACGAAGTCGGAATGCGGCTACCTAAATGGTGGGGAAGGAAACGGTGGCATGAGCAGAAATCTCACCATTGGTGAATCTCGGAGCTGTAGCCGAGGAAAGAAAAGAAATCCAACAGAATGCATTGATTTGTAACCAGCCTGAATACAGTAGACATAGTTTGCGGTGTTGTCTGAATTTCAACAACCTTGTAGTGTCTGTTTCGCTCTGTCCAGTCCACAAAGCCCACTGGCTACGATAGATGCTAAAACACCGTTCGTTTGGTGACTAATGAACAGTATGATAATATACTGTATATTAGTGTAGCATACAGAGGAACAATACTGTTTAGATCAAGAGTGGGAAGTGTTGTTCTTCATCAGGAAGAGAAATAGGAAATCGAAATTGAAAAAAAATTTTAAAAAGAAGGGAAAGGGGTGGGCTTGAGAGGGAAAAAATATGAAGACAAAAACCCAGTGAAGAAAAAACATGAAATGCTGAAAACACACACACACACACACTCACACATACGCACGCACGCACGCACGCGCGCGCGCGCGCACTTTAAATAAATAAACGTCATTGCATTTATGAAGCTGGAAGCAGGAATCTTGTATCTTAATTTACCGACTTTTGTTGACGACAAGGGACATTATCGGGTTTTCAAAGCAGTGAATGAAGTAAAGGGCAAATGACGGGGTCCTCTGGATGATGGGGAAAAAGTTATCAATGATGATGGGGAAAAGGAAATCAAAAGGGTTAAGAGTTGCATATGTAAGAAACTAGGCCATAAAACTGGAAACACCTTGTCATGGTGGATAGCAGGCTAGAGAGACAGGAGGGCAGCATGATGAAGAAACGGATGTCTGCACACTATGAAAGTGACCGTTTTTTCCAGACCAAAAGAACGGGAGGTTGCTCGGAGACTGCAGCAGGTGCAGTGCTTAGAGTGAACTATGTTCCCTGTGGCTTGGTGCTCTCTGTGTGCAGTGTCGTCTCATTATCGTGCTTTTGGTTGTTGTTTCTTTGCTATGCGTCAACATGCACACATGTGCGCGCACAGATGTACCCTTGCACGTAGGCACGCACACACGCAAGCATACACACGTACGTGCATATTTTTCTCTATTCCCCTACATGTGTTCGCTCTCTGACTCTCTCTCTCTCCCTCTCAATTCACTATTTTGATCTAAATGTACCTTCCTTATGTCTGGATAAAATCAATATACATATATAGTTTTTCAAAATCATAACAAAACGATAACCGTATCTTCGTTTGTGATGTAAATATCCTAATACAACAAACTTTTTCTCTTATTGATGGCATGGAATATATATCTAGACAGGCAGTGATTTTTGCTACTGTTTTCTGCTTTAAGTAGATCATGCAAAGGTGTATCAACACAATCCCTTAAAAATTTAATTCTTAAATCATTATACACAAAACATTCATAAAGGAAATGCTTTTCATCTTCAACTTTGGGTTTACAAAATGGACATTGTTTCTTCTGATTCTGTGCACTATATCGATGTACATTATTGTTGAGTGGTAAAACATTACATCTCACCTGTGACACAGCAACTCTAAAGCAGTAGGTATCTAAGTGCAGAAGATATTCTTCTTTAGCAAATATTGTATTTTTATGTATTTGTGCATTGTCTTCATTATTTCTTTCACTGAAAGTGAGCTTGGTATTGTGTATGTTATTCGGTTTTTGCCCACTCTGTGGCAGTGTCAATTTCTTCTACGCCAACCATGTATTATGGCCTAAGGCTGAGATATATTAAATTTCTGAGTTCTGAGTTTCTTCTCTCTCTCTCTCTCTCTCTCTCTCTCTCTCTCTCCTCTCTCTCTCTCTCTCTCTCTCTCTCTCTTTCCCTCATAATGTGACTTAATTGATAAGAGTGTCAAATAAGATATAAGATATGTCTCTACGAATATTGTTTCTATCAAACGCATTTGAAATATTACATTTTGATTTATACCGATTTTTATGTATGCTATAAGCAATATTCACGCAGTCTAATAGCATTGTGTATCAAGTTCATAGTCCAAGACTTGATCACTGCGGTCATGGTTCACTTGAATCTGTTGTTGGTTTGTTTGGTTGGTTGGTTTTGTTTTTGTTTTTCTTCCATATACTACGTTACTTACAAACCAGCATGCTGATTCCCCTCCTTCCCCCAAACTCCGTGTATTGTGGCCTAAGACCAGTGTACAGATTAAACACGTTCAGTGTTTAGAGTTCTCTCCTTCCCTCACTCCACCCTCCCTCTCTCTGCCCCCTGTTCTCTACCCCCCCCCCCCCCCCCCACCCCTGTCTCGTTACCTCTAACCCAGGCATTGCGCAGGGCTTATCCACTGAAGCTGCTGTATCCCACACTGCACAAAGCCAGATGATGACCAGCTTTCCCCACCCTTCATTCCTCACGACAAAACAGCCCTGCCATGTCCAGTCCCCCCCCCCCCCCCCCCCTGTTTTTTTTATCTCCTGCACATCCTGACCTTGCAGTGCCCCGGGCCTGTGATCTGCCCATCAGATAATGGCTTCTCCACAGATGTGGGTTTGGGGGGAATGAATGGTTAGGGTACTCTTCCCGAAAGACGCGTGGGTTATAAGTGTTTGTGACCGTTTTTTTACAAGGGGGCAAGGGAAAGGGGTAATGCGTTTGTGTGCACAAAGCACTGCTGAGGAACACTTGTATACTCGCTACTGCTGTGGTTGTTACTGTTTTTTACTTATACCGCCATAGCGCTTATCAGTATGAGTGTGGAGGATGTTATGCTTCTGTAAATCGAACATTGCTTGTCAAGAAAGACAAATCCATTGAGACATCATCATCATCATCGTCAAAGTTATTATCAGTTATCATATCCGCAACCATTTCCGAAATCAACGTCACTATGAGCGTAAAAAAGGCATCTGTATCTTCGTCCTGCTGATTACAATGTCACCACACTAGTGCAAGGGTATGTGAGCCCATTCTCTCTCTCTCTCTCTCTCTCTCTCTCTCTCTCTCTCTCTCTCTCTCTCTCTCTCTCTCTCTCTCTCTCTCTCAGTAATGCAAGAGCAGCAGTCTGTCTGGCACGGTTCTTGCTACCGGTGTTGAGTGCACTGTTGCCCATCCATCATAGTGCAGACACTGGGTTGATGACGGCACCATAGAGGGACACTGCTTCACAAGAAGACATAGACAGAAACCTCTCGAACTTCCCCGTACCTTTCATTTGAAGTACTGGCTTGGGACTTAGCCTTCAAGAAATAAAATAAAGGCCCTTAATCAGGGAAGAAAACCTCTTAAATTGAAATCAGTTTTATCATTTGCAACACAACTTGGCAATGGCAGACATCAAAGGAAGTCTGCATTACTTGGTGTGTCTTTCCCAGTGTGCCGTGTTCATTAATATGTTTGCTTTTTACAAGTATGACTTGCACAAGCTTGTATTGTAAAGCATGGTGTCGTAAAACTTATTTCCAGCTGTACCAGCCAGAGTAAAAAGCTGTATTGAAATCACTAAGGGTGTGAAATAGGTCTCGTTGGTGTTGGAAGGTGTGTTGTGTTGGTGTTGTTGTTGGGGGTTTTTTGGGGGGGTTGGGGGGATTGCTGAGCTGGGTAGAGTTAAAGATATGTTTAGCTATACTTCTTTTCCAGTGTTAACCCTCCTTGTGATGTTGCACAAAACTAGTAATAATCCCCACTAGCCCCACCTCAGCCACCACAACTGAAGTGTGGAGCTGAAACCCCAACACTTGCAGATAACAAGAGGAAGGAGATGCTCATCAGACCCTGCCTCTTTTCCTGTGGCCATTGTTTTGGTCTCCCCATTCTTCGACAAACGGCACTGATATCTGTGTTACATATCTGCTCATCCCCAGTCCATGTGCCCTGGTAAATTATATTCTAACAAACGCTTTCCAGCGGCAGGACGTTAATGCAGCCACCGGATGACTTTCATGGTCGAGAAGGCTGCATCACCTAGAAACAAGATATCCTTTCTAGGCTGTAGGATCTACAGAAGTCAACTTGTATTTTTAAATGATGGGAGCGAGGGAGATGAAAGTGGGGGGTATTCTTGGCTATAATCAAAGGTTTTCTGGTAATTTCATCTCTCACAGTCCCTCCTTACTATGAACTTGAAAATCGTGTTTAGAATTTGTATCTGATAACCCATTTCAAGTAAATCTTTGTCAAGTCTCACAAGATCAATGGAAAATGTCTACAGAAATGACCGCAAAAGATGTCAGTAACTAACCTGATTCTGCGGCAGCTAATTTACATTGGGCATAAAAGGGTCAGCCATTCCTAATCTGCTGAAACCAGTATAAAGTTAACGGTGTGCTTGTCATGAGTTACTACTGCCTATTGGTCGGGTACGGTCCGGAACCTGTGACACTCTGCTACTCTGGACATAGACTAGCCATCAGTCAAATTTCAACACACATACACACACACGTACGCACACACACACGCACATACACACACGTACACACACACACGTACGCACACACACACGCACATACACACACGTACACACACACGTAGGCACACACACACACGCACATACACATACACACGCACGCACGCATGCACACACACACACACACGTATACATACACACACGCGCGCATACACACACACAAAGAGACAGACAGATACAGAGAGGGGGGGAGGCACGTGCATCAACACACACTAACACTACAATCGTGACAAGGTAAACTATTGACGTCAACACAGAAAACTAGGCAATGCTGTGCACAAGACGACCACTAACACTCGCCCCACCAGACAGCTCAGCTGATTTAGTCCCCTCCCCTGTTTCTCTCTTCATTAAAACTTTGCAACTTTGAAATGACTTCTAAGACACGGAATTCGCGATTTCTCACGGAAACAGCTCTGCAAATTCTCTGACGAGGAGCCCCAGGAGGAAGACTAGAGCTCCCAGAGACGGCAAGGAAGACGCGAGGAAGACTAGAGCCCTCAGAGACGGCAAGGAAGACTAGAGCCCTCAGAGGCGGCAAGGAAGACTAGAGCCCTCAGAGACGGCAAGGAAGACGTGAGGAAGACTAGAGCCCTCAGAGACGGCAAGGAAGACGTGAGGAAGACTAGAGCCCTCAGAGACGGCAAGGAAGACGTGAGGAAGACTAGAGCCCTCAGAGACGGCAAGGAAGACTAGAGCCCTCAGAGGCGGCAAGGAAGACTAGAGCCCTCAGAGGCGGCAAGGAAGACTAGAGCCCTCAGAGGCGGCAAGGAAGACTAGAGCCCTCAGAGACGGCAAGGAAGACTAGAGCCCTCAGAGACGGCAAGGAAGACGTGAGGAAGACTAGAGCCCTCAGAGACGGCAAGGAAGACGTGAGGAAGACTAGAGCCCTCAGAGACGGCAAGGAAGACGTGAGGAAGACTAGAGCCCCCAGAGACGGCAAGGAAGACGTGAGGAAGACTAGAGCCCCCAGAGACGGCGAGGAAGACGTGAGGAAGACTAGAGCCCTCAGGGACGGCAAGGAAGACGTGAGGAAGACTAGAGCCCTCAGAGACGGCAAGGAAGACGTGAGGAAGACTAGAGCCCTCGGAGACGGCGAGGAAGACGTGAGGAAGAGGACGACTCCTGAATGTCTGTTCAAACTGAGAATCGAAAACTCCTACACAGATTGGAGTATCCCTGCAATTTTGGTGGCCACGGTAACCGCACCGATTTTTGAATAGCCTGGGGATGTCAGAGGTGTGTGTGTGTGTTGTGTGCGTGTGTGTGATGTGTTGTGTGTCTTGTGTGTTCATTGCAAAAACCAGTAAACGGTGCTGCTTTGGGCAGACTTGATAACAACAGTAACAAAAACAACTCTATGGATCGCGGTATTTAATTCCACAGAGAGAGAGAGAGAGAGAGAGAGAGAGAGAGAGAGAGAGAGAGAGAGAGAGGGGAAGAGAGAGAGAGAGAGAGAGAGAGAGAGAGAGAGAGCACTGAAAAGCTATTCTGTACTTCGACCTTGCGCCACTATACCAAAATGTTTAATATGTTTGGGGTATGAGGAAGATAGACGTCATAGCAGAAAACGTTGTTGTTGTGTTTGTTATCCATTTCCCATTTCCAGGTCTGCAAGTATACAGAATCACATCAATGTCTATTAGCTATCATCACCCCCATCAACATCTACATCATTTTCGCCATCAGCATCTTCATTATCTATAGCAGCAACTGCAGCAAGTACATCATCACCCCCATCATTATTTTCGTCAAATACGTCGTCATCATCTAGACTGTCATCATTTTCTTCAACCTGTTCAATTATCATCGTTACGATCATCATCTTCAATATCTACATCATATTCACGATCATTATCTTCCTCATCTACCTCATCATTTCCATCTTCATCTTCAACATATATATCATTTCACCATCATCATCTTTAACATCTCCATCATTGTCATGTTACCATTATCACCTTCAACATCTACACCATCGTTACCATCGTCACCTTTAACATCCACACCATCATCACCATCAACACCTTCAGCATCTACATCAACATCACTTTCAGCATTTCAGTCATCATCGCCATCATCTTCCTGAACATCTACATCATCATCGTCATTCTCAAACAAATGCATGCTCGTCTTCGTCATCTGCATCACCATCACCATTTTCATCAACTACAGCAACATCACCATCAACCCCCTCAACATCTGCACCATCGTCACCGTCATAATCCTTAACCTCTATATCACCATCTTCAACATCCATATCACCATCACTACCTTCAATATCTACATAATCATCATCGACATTATTGTCGTCATCACCATCAATATCTGTATCATCGTCATCAATATCTGTATCATCGTCATCAATATCTGTATCATCGTCATCAATATATGTATCATCGTCATCAGTATCTGTATCATCGTCACGCCACCTTGAGAGAGAGAGAGAGATGTTCTTCGCCGTCAACCGTCCTGTCCTTGAGAGACAGAGACAAAGAAAAGGGATGGGGAGGGGGGGGGGGGGGTCAAAGAAGCAGGCAGAGATAGAAGAGGAGGGTTACGGTTCGTGTGACCCTCTCCATATCCTCAATCCTGACATATCGCTGGATCATCACTGCCTGCTGGAAGAGAGTGGTCCTGGGGGACAGAGCACTGACAGTCATTGTCGTGGATGTCCATGAGCGACGCGTCCTCCAGAGGAGGGGGGCAGCGGGGATGTTTGGCCTGACCTTTCCACTGCCGCCAATCTCGCCTATGATTCCATCATCAGCGCTTAATTAAGTGGCCCCTGAGGACGCGGCCATCATGATTACTGCCCCGTGAGTAAGCGTGATGGAGAAACCCTGAAAATGAAAGGTACAGAGAGGCTAAGAGAGAAAAATACAACACACACACAGTGACGCACGCATACACGCGCGCACGCACGCACGCACGGGGACACACACATACACACACAGTTCTTTTTTCAAGTTCCTCTCTCTCTCTCTCTCTCTCTCTCTCTCCTCTCTCTCTCTCTCTCTCTCTTCTCTCTCACACACACACACACACACACACACACACACACACACACATATTTATATATGTGTGTGTGTGTGTGTGTGTGTGTGTGTGTGTGTGTGTGTGTGTGTGTGTGTGTGTGTGTGTGAGAGAGAGAGAGAGAGAGAGAGAGAGAGAGAGAGAGAGAGAGAGAGAGAGAGAGAGAGAACTTGAAAAAAAACAACAGTTTCACATAAGGTCCAAACATCTATACAGAATAACTGAAATGGCATACCCTGGGAAAGAAAAAATCCATCCTCATTCCTCAGCCACAGCTGTAAGGTTTACCAGAGGTGGGACTTTGGTATGCGACGTTTGCCCGCCATTAAGGTTGCCGCATCCCGACTTCGTGGAAGAAGAAGGTGATTATGACTCTACGTCACTTCAGGAGTGACACACCTACTCCTCACCTCACCTATCCCGTGCTCCCTTGGACTGTGTGGGCACTAAAGAAGATTTTGCAACCAGCTTCCTCCACTCCCCGCGGTCCTCTGCTTTCCGTAGCAGTTCGTTCCACTCAAGGCCAGTCTACACCTACTGTCAATGAATTCATTTTCCTAACGGGTGTTGTGAGGGGGGTGAAATGGACCGAAAGGGTGGAATAAAGCTTTAGTTCTTGTTTCGCAGTGAGGGTTTGGGTTTGATTGCTTCATTCTTAAGGGGCACCTGCATATTGGAAAATTCTGTTGCTTTTGTGATCGATTGTTTGATTCCTCTCTGTGTTATTGTTGCTGTTGCTGATGGTATTATTAGGGGCGGTTTTAGTGATATATAAACGGTTGTTGAATACTTGTAATTTACTTCCCTTCAGTTACAGTACGCATATGCGACCTCACCAAAAGCTCTGTACGCTGATCAAGACATCTCAGTCATCAAAATCATTTTTCCCGCGCCTTCCCCCACCACCAAAAAAAAGGGTGTCATGTTTCCAACTAATTCCCCCTGTCCTCGTGAGAGACAGCATTGGGTATCACCAGCCTCTTCTGCCAGGATTGCAACCAAGTCCCCTGGTCTTCTTCTTCCAAAGCAGCGTGTCCTAGTCCCTGGCAATTGAGTCCTGCAGGATTCTCTGCCAGGACCTGTCCTCTGCCTTAGCGAGCAAGCAGCGCCTTGTGTCAGCGGCTGGTGTTGCTGTGTGCAGGCCGCGTGTTCTGCTACCGCCGGCTGAAGAAGAGGGGCAGGTGTGGCGGCCACCTGAAGAAGGTCAGCTACACCACCCCAGAGGACTGCTGCCGCGGCAGGGGGGTCGGCTATGCCACCAAGAAGGTAGGTACCCGTTCTTCTCTCCCACCCCTTGTCCTACATGGAAGAAACGCTGAATAACGTAGAAAACAGAAGGGGGAAAAAAACTAACACTACCCCGTCCTTCCGCAAACAGGAAAACAAACACAGAACGTCTCGCGCACACGTTAAACCCGTTCCACTTTTCGGAAGAGTAGGCCATTGTGGGAACGGGTGACAAAATTTACAAAACTGCATACACACGGTGACTGGGGGGGGAAAAAGCACACGAGTGCTTATTCCATTATCCTCAAATATATATTAAAAAAATATATTATCTAATCTTTAGGATCTTTTGGCCCATGACATGCTTTAGTTTGGGGAGACACGTTTTGGGAAGAAAATATGGTATTCCGAAAACGTAAAAGCAGCAGTGTGTTGATAAATGAGAGACGGCCCTAAAGTCAAGCTCACTCATCTTAGTGTTATGAATCACAGAATGCAGCCTCTCTCTGTGTATTGACTCCTTTCCTGAAAGGTTCCCTCCCTCCCCTGGTGATGAAGGACTGGCTGAACCCGGAGTTATGGCTGCACACCGGTATTAAAAAATCCCTTTTCCTTCTGTTTTTCTATGTGACCCTTATATTCACACCGCATGTACTAAGGCATCCACAGAAATACAGAAACACTTTTTGTGAAAGACTAGCCTCTGACTCAAAACTCATGTGATTTTGAACAAATTTGGTAAGTTTGAAATTTTTTAATTTTTCAGCAAACACTGTACCCCCTCAGTCCTTTGTTGTCTGCTAGCTTCCTTGCCGCAATATGCATGCGCGGGGTCAACGCTGTAGGAATACAGGCAATCCTCATTTGATGATTATTTCCAACTTTCTCGTGACTACCTGGTATTGCTCTATGTCCTCAGTCCCCAAAACAAGTGCACAGTCCATTTTTTTCAAGCTTAAAAAAATCTGTGAATATCACCAACATTTTTTCCACTCGCACTCTATACAAGATACTACGTGACCCCCAAATTAATACCGAGGTGCGGCTTATACATGCTGGGAAATCAGGGAAAACGAAAGCTGCGTGTAATCACCTGATCAACTCGCTTTCTATGTAGAGGACAGCTTCTAAAAAAACAACTGATTTGGCAAAGTTTACCGTGCGCGCGCGCACTCACACACATACACACACATGCAGGAGGTGGGGGGGGGGGGGGATAGCTTGGTGGTTAGAGTGATGCGCATTGCGCTCGTAATCTGCTGATCCGGGTTCGAATCTCTTTCAAGATTATTTTTCCTCTAGAGTTAACATCAGTGCAGACTCCATTCCTACCAAAGGGCCGGATGAGACTATAAACCCAGGTCCCGTGTGCGAACGCACGCAAAAGGTTTTGCGCACACGTTAAAACCTGTCTTGCATTTTGGAAGAGTAGGCAATGTTTGCCGGTGGGAACGGATGCCAACATTTTTTGTTAACTGCATACACACGTGGACTGGATGTAAAAAAAATTTTTTAAAAGAGCACATGAGTGCTTATTCCATTATCCTCGAAATAAAAGAACAAAAAGAATCTCTCTCCCACACAAACACACACGCGCGCGCGCGCGCGCACACACACACACACACACACACTGGCAGGTCTGCTCTTAAAGTTGACCTGGGAGATTGTAAAAATCCCCAACCTGTTCTGCTTTTCGGAAGAGTAGGCAATGTGTGCCGGTGGGAACGATGCCAAAAATCACGAGACGCCGCCGAGATTCAAACCCTCGACTTCACGGATCCAGGGGATTGATGTCGAACAGTTCTAACCACTTGACTCTAGCATCCGTCACTGTTGCATGTGAAAGTCATTTTTTGCATTAACCAATACCTCACCTCACCTATCCCGTTAGTCCCTTGGACCGTGGGGGCACTAATGAAAATTTTGCAACCAGCTTCCTCCACTCCCCGCGGTCCTCTGCTTTCCGTAGCTCACATGACAAAACCAACAATATCAACGTTATGCCTTCCATGATGGAAACAGTAGAGGCCGGCATAAACACGGTTTCCAACACCTGAAGAATAACAAAAAATAATGCCACAACATTGGTCAGCAAAATAATATACCCAGATTGCACTGGTGGAGGCTAAAAATGTGAAGAAGCGAATAAACAAAAAAGATGAAAGGCAGGGAAAGATGGATGTGAGGAAAAAATGTGGGGGGTGGGGGTGGAAAGGAGAAAAAAATTGAGTGAAAGGCAAGTGGGAATTTCTATGCAAAAACTAAGTGTGCGCCAAGGCTGTTATTACCTGTTATTTTATGGGCGGTTCTTTTTGTTAGCGTGTTTCTTAGTTTGGAATAATCAAATGGAACGGAGCAAGCCAAGGGGGACAGAGAAACCACAGGCACAGGCAAGAACACGAATTATATTTTAGCAACTCGTGGTTTACAACAATAACAAATCTATCTATCTCGCGCGCGCAAGCCAAATTCAATTTAAAAAATAATAATGATGATAATAATAATAAGTTTTTTAACTGATTTTTAAAAATAACACGTTGAAACGTTTGAATTTTTCAAACAACTTTAAAAAAATCATTTGGAACAAGGGCCACAAGGGATCATCATGAAAAGATGTCATACTTACATAAACGCGTTAGTCTTTCTCTTTGTCTGCTTCGACATTCTTTTTTTTTCAAAATGTATGACAAATCTTCCATGCATACGCGCGGAGATGTCACGATTTTCCATTTTGAAAATTAAGTGGCGAGATGACGGGTGTCTGTCCAAGTTCCATAAAAAACCTCACCAGCCAAAAAGAAAAACAAGACAAAAGAAGAAAAAAGAAAATAAAGAAAATAAAAGAAAGGGGAAAGAAACGAAAGAATGAAGGACAATAGAAAGAAACCAAGAAAAATAAGAAAATAAAGACAAAATTCTAAAAAGGAGAGTAAGAAAAACAAGAAAACCAGACGGACTAAAAGAAAGGAAGGAAGAAAAAGAAAAGAGAAAGAAGGGAGACACAACGCAAGCCAGCAAAACAAGTTTGACAAAGGAACCCAATCATTGAAACCGCTTCTCGTAACATTGGGCCTGGAGTGTTCTAGCCCCGTCCACATCCATTAACAATCTACCACAAAGTGCTACCTTCTGTAATATCACACACGCGCGCGCACACACACACACACTACACATGCACGCACGCACGCCGCATGCACCCGCGCGTGCACACACACACACGCGCGCGCACTGAGGGAGAGGGAGAAGGGGGTAGGAGGAGGAGGAGAAGAAGAAGAAGTGTATAGCAATCTGTTTATATAAAAAAGCACCTTAAGAAAGCATATCAGCTGGTGAAAGACCTGACTAGCACAAAACAGGGAAAAGGTTTAACAATCCAAGACAAAAATGGGAAGTGTCTCACTGACGACCAGGATATTCTGAACAGATGGACAGAATACTGCTCCGACCTGTATAACTATAGAACCGCAGGAGATCCAGAAGTCCTTAATGTACCCGCAAGCAAAGACACAGACAGTCACCCTATCCTCCGAGAAGAAGTGGAAACAGCAGTCAGATCGCTGAAAAAGGGGAAGTCAACAGGGGCTGACAACATTCCAGCTGAGTTGATTCAAGCTGGAGGGGAAGCCATGATCAGCGCCCTACTAAGAATCTGCAACAAGATCTGGCAGAGAGGAAAATGGCCAACACCATGGACACAGTCACTCATCATCACCCTCCCCAAGAAAGGAAATCTACAACAATGCCATAATTACCGCACAATCAGCCTCATATGCCACCCAAGCAAGGTCATGCTGCAGATAATACTGAATAGACTGAAGCCACAAGCAGAGACCATCATTGCTGAGGAACAAGCAGGTTTCAGAGCAGGGCGCAGCACAACAGAACAGATATTCAACCTCAGAATACTATGTGAGCGGTACCTTCAACATCAACAAGACCTTTACCACGTATTTATCGATTTTAAGAAGGCATTTGACAGGGTCTGGCATGCAGCTTTGTGGGCAACCATGAATTTGTACAGCATCAATGCAAACCTGATCAGAGTCATCAAACAGCTGTACAGCGAGGCCACCAGTGCAGTGTACTACAACAACATTGGAGAATGGTTTCGAACAACAGTTGGAGTAAGGCAGGGCTGTCTACTCTCACCCACTCTTTTCAACATCTTCCTTGAGAGAATCATGGCTGATGCACTGGAACATCATGAAGGATCAGTCAGCATTGGTGGCAGAACGATCACAAACCTCCGCTTCGCAGATGACATTGATGGAATAGCAGGATCAGAAAAAGAGCTTGCCAGCCTAACAGAACACTTGAATAAGGCCTCCAAAACATACGGCATGGAAATCAGTGCAGAGAAGACCAAACTGATGACTAATAACACCAACGGCATTAGCACTGATATCAGGGTTAATGACCAGAAGCTGGAAACAGTTCAAAGCTTCAAGTACCTGGGAGCCATTGTATCAGACCAGGGATCCAAGCCAGAAGTAGTATGCAGGACTGCACAGACAATAACAGCTTTGTCAAAACTAAACACCATCTGGAGAGATAAAAATATCTCACTTATCTCCAAGATCAGACTAATGCGCTCCCTTGTCATATCCATATTTCTGTATGCCTGGAATCATGGACCCTGACTGCAGATTTGGAGAGAAGAGTA
This sequence comes from Rapana venosa, assembly GCA_028751875.1. Classification (NCBI taxonomy): domain Eukaryota; kingdom Metazoa; phylum Mollusca; class Gastropoda; order Neogastropoda; family Muricidae; genus Rapana; species Rapana venosa. Next base: position 47,998,435 of record CM054142.1, read on the forward strand.
CAGGCGGTGGAGATGAGATGCTTTCGGAGACTCCTTGGCATCTCCTACAAAGACCACATAAGCAACGAAAGCGTGCATAACAGAATCCAGCAAACCATTGGACCCTATGAGAACCTTCTAACGATCGTGAAAAAGCGTAAACTTAAATGGTATGGGCATGTCACAAGATCCAAAGGACTTGCAAAGACAATTTTACAAGGCACTGTCCAAGGAGGGAGAAGAAGAGGCAGACCAAGGAAGAGCTGGGAGGATAACATCAGCGAATGGACAGGCCTAGAACTCAACAAAACCCTGAGAAAGGCAGAACAGAGAGAGGAATGGAGGGAACTGGTTGTTGAGTCTTTGAGGGTGCCCCCACGGTCGTCAGACTACGGGACAGATAGATAGATAGAGACCTTATTATTTCTGCCCGGGGTTTCTTTTAGCAGCAGTGGCCAGATGAACAACACACACACACACACACACACACACACACACACACACACACTGTTGTTGTTGTTGTTGTTGGTTGGTGTGTGTGTGTGTGTGTGTGTGTGTGTGTGTGTGTGTGTGTGTGTGTGTGTGTGTGTGTGTGTGTGTGTGTGGTCCATGAGCTCTTTCACTGAAGAGTTATTCACTAAGTTCAGCCAGTTATATCGGTCCTGTGCCGAAACTAACTTGGTCTCTGTCAATGAGTCCCTTCTCTGCTGCAA
>CM054142.1:48004126-48006626 GCA_028751875.1 Rapana venosa
TACACTACACTACGCTACATTACACGCGACATGACACTACACTGCGCCACACCTCACTACATTAAACTACACTACACTGCGCTACACTACACTACACTACACTACGCTACATTACACGCGACATGACACTACACTGCGCCACACCTCACTACATTAAACTACACTACACAACGCTACACACACTACACTACACTACAATCCACTACACTACACTATATTACAATACGCTACTCTACAAAGTAGAGAGAGAGAGAGAGTTTGTGTGTGTATGTGTGTTTCACCTTCCTCCCCCCCCCCCCTTCCCCCCATCTATCTATAATTCTTCAGACTTCTCTTTCCCCGCATGTTATAGCATCACTCCCCAAAACTTCTGCTTTTTTCACCTGTAACCCATTCCCTTCCATGCTATCAACATGACAGTTCCCCTCTGTGTGTGTGTGTGTGTGTGTGTGTGTGTGTGTGTGTCTGTCTGTCTGTCTGTCTGTCTGTCTGTCTGTTCGTTTGTTCTTTTATTTAAGGTCTCTTATAAAAGAAAGAGAGAGATTAGACGAAAGGAAACACAGAAAGAAATGAAGGAAAAAAGCATATGCCTGTGTGTGACTGAGAGTTTGGGGTTTTGTCATTCGTAGTGTGGTGTGTGTTGAGTATATGTGAGTGTGCGTGCGCGCGCGTGTGTATCAAGAAAAAAGCCATAATGCAGTCACCGTGGGTTGCAGCAAAAGGTGGGTCGGAACCGCTTCGTGTGCACGCCATGTCCGGGCAAAGATGCCAGCACCCTGCCCCTGCCCAGGAAGAAAGACAAGAGGAAGAGCAAGAGGCGCCGCAAGACCACGCCCGCTCTGAAACCCACCACCCCCACCCCCACCCCCACCACACCCCCGCTGCCGGCCAACAACAACAACAACGTGCCTGTGCACGTGACCACGGCATCCCACCTGGACTGGCCCAGACCCCAGACAGGTGATCACCTGGTGACCAGAGAGAGAGAGGGAGAGGGAGAGAGAGAGGGGGAGAGAGAGAGGGGGGAGAGAGAGAGAGGGAGAGAGAGGGGGAGAGAGAGGGGAGAGAGAGAGGGGAGAGAGAGGGGAGAGGGAGAGGGAGAGAGAGAGAGGAGGGAGAGAGAGAGGGGGGAGAGAGGGGGAGAGAGAGGGAGAGAGAGAGGGGGGGAGAGAGAGGGGGAGAGAGAGAGGGGGGAGAGAGAGAGAGAGGAGAGAAAGAGAGGGAGAGAGGGGGGGGGGGAGAGAGGGAGAGAAAGAGAGGGAGAGAGAGAGAGGCACGCGCGCACACACACACACACACCACACACACACACACACACACACCATTAGAAGTGCCAGCTGCTGCAGCTAGGCATAAGGAAGCCAAGAAAGGTGTTTATTTTAGGAGCTCGCTTGGAGACAAGAACTGAGTCGGAACGACGCAGAGGAAAATAATGAAAGGTCGTTCATCGGGAAGGACGGGCGCTGCACAGAAGAAAGAATGAAATGGACTGATAGTTTTCTCTCTGCTTTAAAAAAATGATTTGTTCGGGAGGAGGGAGTGCGAGTGCTGTGTCCGTGCATTCGTGTGTGTGTGTTGTGTGTGTGTGTGTGTGTGTGTGTGTGTGTGTGGTGGTGCGTGTGCGTGCGCGTGCGTGCGTGCATGCGTGCGCGCGTGTGTGTGTGTGTGTGCGTGCGCACGCGTGCGTGAGTATGATTTCTGGGAGGAATGGGGCGGTTTGTCGGGGAGGGAGGTGGGGTATGTAATAAAATAAATGAATGGTTGGAGTGCAAAAGGTCTAGAAGCGTTTGTGCGCATGTATCTCAGAATTGTTGATGTTCAAATTGTCTGACTCCTTTCCCTATGGCATTGTATAATTTCAGCATGTGTAATCAACTATATACATTATTACATCGTCCATTGTGTTCAGAAAGGTTGTGTACCTCCATGTCACATGGGCTATGTAAAGGTAAAGGTGCCTCATAACCTACGCGGTTGATGGGGAGCGAGATGTCAGAGACTTCAGCTTCTCCAGGGGCCAGCATATTGAAGGCGGTGCCCATCTCCTCTTCCTCGCTGCTTTACCTTCCCTGACCCTAAAGAGGGCAAGTACCCATTTACAGCTGGGTGAACTGGGGGACTGTACCTAAGCTAAGGCGTGAAAACGGTCACTCCACTCCCCCTCAAAGTCCTTCGGATGAGACTAGAAACCGAGGTCCCGTGTGCGAACACACGCAGAAATCTTCTGCACACGTTAAAACCAGTTCTGCTTTTCGGAAGAGTAGGCCATCGTGTGCCGGTGACAAAATTGCTTACACACGGTGACTTGATGTAAAAAAAAAAAACACAAAAAACCCACGAGTGCTTATTCCATCATGTTTGAAATAAAAGAATGAAATAGAGTAAACATAAAACTGAACAACCGTGTGTCTGTGCTGCCTGCCCTCTATTTTAAATCCGGCCTCAAGACATACTTGTTTCAAACCTAAGATTGTCCTCTCCTGTTTCATTTCATAGCTAT